>OZ038390.1:30732715-31048038 GCA_964036045.1 Eutreptiella sp. 'Long Island Sound 2002'
TTGGTCCCAAAGCGAAGGAGGCCCCCTCGCCTCAGCGGAGGGGGCCTCATTGGTCCCAAAGCGAAGGAGGCCCCCTCGCCTCAGCGGAGGGGGCCTCGGTGGTCCCAAAGCCAAGGAGGCCCTCTCGCCTCAGCGGCGGGGGCCTCGGTGGTCCCAAAGCCAAGGAGGCCCCACCGCCTCAGCGGAGGGGGCCTCGGTGGTCCCAAAGCCAAAGAGGCCCCCTCGCCCCAGCGGCGGGGGCCTCGGTGGTCCCAAAGCGCAGGAGGCCCCCTCGCCTCAGCGGCGGGGGCCTCGGTGGTCCCAAAGCGCAGGAGGCCCCCTCGCCTCAGCGGCGGGGGCCTCGATGGTCCGCAAGCCAAAGAGGCCCCACCGCCTCAGCGGCGGGGGCCTCGATGGTCCCAAAGCGAAGAAGGCCCCCTCGCCTCAGCGGAGGGGGCCTCGGTGAACCCAAAGCGAAAGAGGCCCCCTTGCCTCAGCAGAGGGGGCCTCGGTGGTCCCAAAACGAGAGAGGCCCCCTCGCCTCAGCGGCGGGGGCCTAGATGATCCAAAAGCCAAGGAGGACCCCTCGCCTCAGCGGAGGGGGCCTCATTGGTCCCAAAACGAAAGGGGCCCCCACGCCTGAGCGGAGGGGCCCCGGTGGTCCCCAAACGAAGGAGGCCCCCTCGCCTCAGCGGAGGGGGCCTCATTGGTCCCAAAGCGAAGGAGGCCCCCTCGCCTCAGCGGAGGGGGCCTCGGTGGTCCCAAAGCGAAGGAGGCCCCCTCGCCTCAGCGGAGGGGGCCTCGGTGGTCCCAAAGCCAAGGAGGCCCTCTCGCCTCAGCGGCGGGGGCCTCGGTGGTCCCAAAGCCAAGGAGGCCCCCTCGCCTCAGCGGAGGGGGCCTCGGTGGTCCCAAAGCCAAAGAGGCCCCCTCGCCTCAGCGGCGGGGGCCTCGATGGTCCCAAAGCGAAGGAGGCCCCCTCGCCTCAGCGGCGGGGGCCTCGATGGTCCGCAAGCCAAAGAGGCCCCACCGCCTCAGCGGCGGGGGCCTCGATGGTCCCAAAGCGAAGAAGGCCCCCTCGCCTCAGCGGAGGGGGCCTTGGTGAACCCAAAGCGAAAGAGGCCCCCTTGCCTCAGCAGAGGGGGCCTCGGTGGTCCCAAAACGAGAGAGGCCCCCTCGCCTCAGCGGCGGGGGCCTCGATGATCCAAAAGCCAAGGAGGACCCCTCGCCTCAGCGGAGGGGGCCTCATTGGTCCCAAAGCGAAGGAGGCCCCCTCGCCTCAGCGGAGGGGGCCTCGGTGGTCCCAAAGCGTAGGAGGACCCCTCGCCTCAGCGGAGGGGGCCTCGGTGGTCCCAAAGCCAAGGAGGCCCCCTCGCCCCAGCGGCGGGGGCCTCGATGGTCCCGAAGAGAAGGAGGCCCCCTCGCCTCAGCGGCGGGGGCCTCGGTGGTCCCAAAGCGAAGGAGGCCCCCTCGCCTCAACGGCGGGGGCCTCGGTGGTTCCAAAGCGCAGGAGGCCCCCTCGCCTCAGCGGCGGGGGCCTCGATGATCCAAAAGCCAAGGAGGACCCCTCGCCTCCGCGGAGGTGGCCTCGGTGGTCCCAAAACGAAAGAGGCCCCCACGCCTCAGCGGAGGGGCCCCGGTGGTCCCCAAACGAAGGAGGCCCCCTCGCCTCAGCGGAGGGGGCCTCATTGGTCCCAAAGCGAAGGAGGCCCCCTCGCCTCAGCGGCGGGGGCCTCGGTGGTCCCAAAGCGAAGGAGGCCCCCTCGCCTCAGCGGAGGGGGCCTCGGTGGTCCCAAAGCCAAAGAGGCCCCCTCGCCCCAGCGGCGGGGGCCTCGGTGGTCCCAAAGCCAAGGAGGCCCCCTCGCCTCAGCGGAGGGGGCCTCGGTGGTCCCAAAGCCAAAGAGGCCCCCTCGCCCCAGCGGCGGGGGCCTCGATGGTCCCAAAGCGAAGGAGGCCCCCTCGCCTCAGCGGCGGGGGCCTCGGTGGTCCCAAAACGAAAGAGGCCCCCACGCCTCAGCGGAGGGGCCCCGGTGGTCCCCAAACGAAGGAGGCCCCCTCGCCTCAGCGGAGGGGGCCTCATTGGTCCCAAAGCGAAGGAGGCCCCCTCGCCTCAGCGGAGGGGGCCTCGGTGGTCCCAAAGCGAAGGAGGCCCCCTCGCCTCAGCGGAGGGGGCCTCGGTGGTCCCAAAGCCAAGGAGGCCCTCTCGCCTCAGCGGCGGGGGCCTCGGTGGTCCCAAAGCCAAGGAGGCCCCACCGCCTCAGCGGAGGGGGCCTCGGTGGTCCCAAAGCCAAAGAGGCCCCCTCGCCCCAGCGGCGGGGGCCTCGGTGGTCCCAAAGCGCAGGAGGCCCCCTCGCCTCAGCGGCGGGGGCCTCGGTGGTCCCAAAGCGCAGGAGGCCCCCTCGCCTCAGCGGCGGGGGCCTCGATGGTCCGCAAGCCAAAGAGGCCCCACCGCCTCAGCGGCGGGGGTCTCGATGGTCCCAAAGCGAAGAAGGCCCCCTCGCCTCAGCGGAGGGGGCCTCGGTGAACCCAAAGCGAAAGAGGCCCCCTCGCCTCAGCGGCGGGGGCCTCGATGATCCAAAAGCCAAGGAGGACCCCTCGCCTCCGCGGAGGTGGCCTCGGTGGTCCCAAAACGAAAGAGGCCCCCACGCCTCAGCGGAGGGGCCCCGGTGGTCCCCAAACGAAGGAGGCCCCCTCGCCTCAGCGGAGGGGGCCTCATTGGTCCCAAAGCGAAGGAGGCCCCCTCGCCTCAGCGGCGGGGGCCTCGGTGGTCCCAAAGCGAAGGAGGCCCCCTCGCCTCAGCGGAGGGGGCCTCGGTGGTCCCAAAGCCAAAGAGGCCCCCTCGCCCCAGCGGCGGGGGCCTCGGTGGTCCCAAAGCCAAGGAGGCCCCCTCGCCTCAGCGGAGGGGGCCTCGGTGGTCCCAAAGCCAAAGAGGCCCCCTCGCCCCAGCGGCGGGGGCCTCGATGGTCCCAAAGCGAAGGAGGCCCCCTCGCCTCAGCGGCGGGGGCCTCGGTGGTCCCAAAACGAAAGAGGCCCCCACGCCTCAGCGGAGGGGCCCCGGTGGTCCCCAAACGAAGGAGGCCCCCTCGCCTCAGCGGAGGGGGCCTCATTGGTCCCAAAGCGAAGGAGGCCCCCTCGCCTCAGCGGAGGGGGCCTCGGTGGTCCCAAAGCGAAGGAGGCCCCCTCGCCTCAGCGGAGGGGGCCTCGGTGGTCCCAAAGCCAAGGAGGCCCTCTCGCCTCAGCGGCGGGGGCCTCGGTGGTCCCAAAGCCAAGGAGGCCCCACCGCCTCAGCGGAGGGGGCCTCGGTGGTCCCAAAGCCAAAGAGGCCCCCTCGCCCCAGCGGCGGGGGCCTCGGTGGTCCCAAAGCGCAGGAGGCCCCCTCGCCTCAGCGGCGGGGGCCTCGGTGGTCCCAAAGCGCAGGAGGCCCCCTCGCCTCAGCGGCGGGGGCCTCGATGGTCCGCAAGCCAAAGAGGCCCCACCGCCTCAGCGGCGGGGGTCTCGATGGTCCCAAAGCGAAGAAGGCCCCCTCGCCTCAGCGGAGGGGGCCTCGGTGAACCCAAAGCGAAGGAGGCCCCCTCGCCTCAGCGGAGGGGGCCTCGGTGGTCCCAAAGCGAAGGAGGCCCCCTCGCCTCAGCGGAGGGGGCCTCGGTGGTCCCAAAGCCAAGGAGGCCCTCTCGCCTCAGCGGCGGGGGCCTCGGTGGTCCCAAAGCCAAGGAGGCCCCACCGCCTCAGCGGAGGGGGCCTCGGTGGTCCCAAAGCCAAAGAGGCCCCCTCGCCCCAGCGGCGGGGGCCTCGGTGGTCCCAAAGCGAAGAAGGCCCCCTCGCCTCAGCGGCGGGGGCCTCGGTGGTCCCAAAGCGCAGGAGGCCCCCTCGCCTCAGCGGCGGGGGCCTCGATGGTCCGCAAGCCAAAGAGGCCCCACCGCCTCAGCGGCGGGGGTCTCGATGGTCCCAAAGCGAAGAAGGCCCCCTCGCCTCAGCGGAGGGGGCCTCGGTGAACCCAAAGCGAAAGAGGCCCCCTTGCCTCAGCAGAGGGGGCCTCGGTGGTCCCAAAACGAGAGAGGCCCCCTCGCCTCAGCGGCGGGGGCCTAGATGATCCAAAAGCCAAGGAGGACCCCTCGCCTCAGCGGAGGGGGCCTCATTGGTCCCAAAGCGAAGGAGGCCCCCTCGCCTCAGCGGAGGGGGCCTCGGTGGTCCCAAAGCGTAGGAGGACCCCTCGCCTCAGCGGAGGGGGCCTCGGTGGTCCCAAAGCCAAGGAGGCCCCCTCGCCCCAGCGGCGGGGGCCTCGATGGTCCCGAAGAGAAGGAGGCCCCCTCGCCTCAGCGGCGGGGGCCTCGGTGGTCCCAAAGCGAAGGAGGCCCCCTCGCCTCAACGGCGGGGGCCTCGGTGGTCCCAAAGCGCAGGAGGCCCCCTCGCCTCAGCGGCGGGGGCCTCGATGATCCAAAAGCCAAGGAGGACCCCTCGCCTCCGCGGAGGGGGCCTCCGTGGTCCCAAAACGAAAGAGGCCCCCACGCCTCAGCGGAGGGGCCCTGGTGGTCCCCAAACGAAGGAGGCCCCCTCGCCTCAGCGGAGGGGGCCTCGGTGGTCCCAAAGCGAAGGAGGCCCCCTCGCCTCAGCGGAGGGGGCCTCGGTGGTCCCAAAGCGAAGGAGGCCCCCTCGCCTCAGCGGCGGGGGCCTCGGTGGTCCCAAAGCCAAGGAGGCCCCCTCGCCTCAGCGGAGGGGGCCTCGGTGGTCCCAAAGCCAAGGAGGCCCCCTCGCCCCAGCGGCGGGGGCCTCGGTGGTCCCAAAGCGCAGGAGGCCCCCTCGCCTCAGCGGCGGGGGCCTCGGTGGTCCCAAAGCCAAAGAGGCCCCCTCGCCTCAGCGGCGGGGGCCTCGGTGGTCCCAAAGCCAAAGAGGCCCCCTCGCCTCAGCGGCGGGGGCCTCGATGGTCCGCAAGCCAAAGAGGCCCCACCGCCTCAGCGGCGGGGGCCTCGATGGTCCCAAAGCGAAGAAGGCCCCCTCGCCTCAGCGGAGGGGGCCTCGGTGAACCCAAAGCGAAAGAGGCCCCCTTGCCTCAGCAGAGGGGGCCTCGGTGGTCCCAAAACGAGAGAGGCCCCCTCGCCTCAGCGGCGGGGGCCTCGATGATCCAAAAGCCAAGGAGGACCCCTCGCCTCAGCGGAGGGGGCCTCATTGGTCCCAAAGCGAAGAAGGCCCCCTCGCCTCAGCGGAGGGGGCCTCGGTGGTCCCAAAGCGTAGGAGGACCCCTCGCCTCAGCGGAGGGGGCCTCGGTGGTCCCAAAGCCAAGGAGGCCCCCTCGCCCCAGCGGCGGGGGCCTCGGTGGTCCCGAAGAGAAGGAGGCCCCCTCGCCTCAGCGGCGGGGGCCTCGGTGGTCCCAAAGCGAAGGAGGCCCCCTCGCCTCAGCGGCGGGGGCCTCGGTGGTCCCAAAGCGCAGGAGGCCCCCTCGCCTCAGCGGCGGGGGCCTCGGTGGTCCCAAAGCCAAGGAGGCCCCCTCGCCTCAGCGGCGGGGGCCTCGGTGGTCCCAAAGCGCAGGAGGCCCCCTCGCCTCAGCGGCGGGGGCCTCGGTGGTCCCAAAGCCAAAGAGGCCCCCTCGCCTCAGCGGCGGGGGCCTCGGTGGTCCCAAAGCCAAAGAGGCCCCCTCGCCTCAGCGGCGGGGGCCTCGATGGTCCGCAAGCCAAAGAGGCCCCCTCGCCTCAGCGGCGGGGGCCTCGATGGTCCCAAAGCGAAGAAGGCCCCCTCGCCTCAGCGGAGGGGGCCTCGGTGAACCCAAAGCGAAAGAGGCCCCCTTGCCTCAGCAGAGGGGGCCTTGGTGGTCCCAAAACGAGAGAGGCCCCCTCGCCTCAGCGGCGGGGGCCTCGATGATCCAAAAGCCAAGGAGGACCCCTCGCCTCAGCCGAAGGGGCCTCATTGGTCCCAAAGCGAAGGAGGCCCCCTCGCCTCAGCGGAGGGGGCCTCGGTGGTCCCAAAGCGTAGGAGGACCCCTCGCCTCAGCGGAGGGGGCCTCGGTGGTCCCAAAGCCAAGGAGGCCCCCTCGCCCCAGCGGCGGGGGCCTCGGTGGTCCCGAAGAGAAGGAGGCCCCCTCGCCTCAGCGGCGGGGGCCTCGGTGGTCCCAAAGCGAAGGAGGCCCCCTCGCCTCAACGGCGGGGGCCTCGGTGGTCCCAAAGCGCAGGAGGCCCCCTCGCCTCAGCGGCGGGGGCCTCGGTGGTCCCAAAGCCAAGGAGGCCCTCTCGCCTCAGCGGCGGGGGCCTCAATGGTCCCAAAACAAAAGAGGCCCCCTCGCCTCAGCGGCGGGGGCCTCGATGGTCAGCAAGCCAAAGAGGCCCCCTCGCCTCAGCGGCGGGGGCCTCGATGGTCCCAAAGCGAAGAAGGCCCCCTCGCCTCAGCGGAGGGGGCCTCGGTGAACCCAAAGCGAAAGAGGCCCCCTTGCCTGAGCGGCGGGGGCCTCGATGGTCCCAAAACGAGAGAGGCCCCCTCGCCTCAGCGGCGGGGGCCTCGATGATCCAAAAGCCAAGGAGGACCCCTCGCCTTCGCGGAGGGGGCCTCGGTGGTCCCAAAACGAAAGAGGCCCCCACGCCTCAGCGGAGGGGCCCCGGTGGTCCCCAAACGAAGGAGGCCCCCTCGCCTCAGCGGAGGGGGCCTCATTGGTCCCAAAGCGAAGGAGGCCCCCTCGCCTCAGCGGAGGGGGCCTCGGTGGTCCCAAAGCGAAGGAGGCCCCCTCGCCTCAGCGGCGGGGGCCTCGGTGGTCCCAAAGCCAAGGAGGCCCTCTCGCCTCAGCGGCGGGGGCCTCGGTGGTCCCAAAGCCAAGGAGGCCCCCTCGCCTCAGCGGAGGGGGCCTCGGTGGTCCCAAAGCCAAAGAGGCCCCCTCGCCCCAGCGGCGGGGGCCTCGGTGGTCCCAAAGCGCAGGAGGCCCCCTCGCCTCAGCGGCGGGGGCCTCAATGGTCTGCAAGCCAAAGAGGCCCCACCGCCTCAGCGGCGGGGGCCTCGATGGTCCCAAAGCGAAGAAGGCCCCCTCGCCTCAGCGGAGGGGGCCTCGATGAACCCAAAGCGAAAGAGGCCCCCTTGCCTCAGCAGAGGGGGCCTCGATGGTCCCAAAACGAGAGAGGCCCCCTCGCCTCAGCGGCGGGGGCCTCGATGATCCAAAAGCCAAGGAGGACCCCTCGCCTCAGCGGAGGGGGCCTCATTGGTCCCAAAGCGAAGGAGGCCCCCTCGCCTCAGCGGAGGGGGCCTCGGTGGTCCCAAAGCGTAGGAGGACCCCTCGCCTCAGCGGAGGGGGCCTCGGTGGTCCCAAAGCCAAGGAGGCCCCCTCGCCCCAGCGGCGGGGGCCTCGGTGGTCCCGAAGAGAAGGAGGCCCCCTCGCCTCAGCGGCGGGGGCCTCGGTGGTCCCAAAGCGAAGGAGGCCCCCTCGCCTCAACGGCGGGGGCCTCGGTGGTCCCAAAGCGCAGGAGGCCCCCTCGCCTCAGCGGCGGGGGCCTCGGTGGTCCCAAAGCCAAGGAGGCCCCCTCGCCTCAGCGGAGGGGGCCTCGGTGGTCCCAAAGCCAAAGAGGCCCCCTCGCCCCAGCGGCGGGGGCCTCGGTGGTCCCAAAGCGCAGGAGGCCCCCTCGCCTCAGCGGCGGGGGCCTCGGTGGTCCCAAAGCCAAAGAGGCCCCCTCGCCTCAGCGGCGGGGGCCTCGATGGTCCCAAAGCGAAGAAGGCCCCCTCGCCTCAGCGGAGGGGGCCTCGGTGAACCCAAAGCGAAAGAGGCCCCCTTGCGTCAGCAGCGGGGGCCTCGGTGGTCCCAAAACGAGAGAGGCCCCCTCGCCTCAGCGGCGGGGGCCTCGATGATCCAAAAGCCAAGGAGGACCCCTCGCCTCAGCCGAAGGGGCCTCATTGGTCCCAAAGCGAAGGAGGCCCCCTCGCCTCAGCGGAGGGGGCCTCGGTGGTCCCAAAGCGTAGGAGGACCCCTCGCCTCAGCGGAGGGGGCCTCGGTGGTCCCAAAGCCAAGGAGGCCCCCTCGCCCCAGCGGCGGGGGCCTCGGTGGTCCCGAAGAGAAGGAGGCCCCCTCGCCTCAGCGGCGGGGGCCTCGGTGGTCCCAAAGCGAAGGAGGCCCCCTCGCCTCAGCGGCGGGGGCCTCGGTGGTCCCAAAGCGCAGGAGGCCCCCTCGCCTCAGCGGCGGGGGCCTCGGTGGTCCCAAAGCCAAGGAGGCCCTCTCGCCTCAGCGGCGGGGGCCTCAATGGTCCCAAAACAAAAGAGGCCCCCTCGCCTCAGCGGCGGGGGCCTCGATGGTCCGCAAGCCAAAGAGGCCCCCTCGCCTCAGCGGCGGGGGCCTCGATGGTCCCAAAGCGAAGAAGGCCCCCTCGCCTCAGCGGAGGGGGCCTCGGTGAACCCAAAGCGAAAGAGGCCCCCTTGCCTCAGCAGAGGGGGCCTCGATGGTTCCAAAACGAGAGAGGCCCCCTCGCCTCAGCGGCGGGGGCCTCGATGATCCAAAAGCCAAGGAGGACCCCTCGCCTCCGCGGAGGGGGCCTCGGTGGTCCCAAAACGAAAGAGGCCCCCACGCCTCAGCGGAGGGGCCCCGGTGGTCCCCAAACGAAGGAGGCCCCCTCGCCTCAGCGGAGGGGGCCTCATTGGTCCCAAAGCGAAGGAGGCCCCCTCGCCTCAACGGAGGGGGCCTCGGTGGTCCCAAAGCCAAGGAGGCCCCCTCGCCTCAGCGGCGGGGGCCTCGGTGGTCCCAAAGCGAAGGAGGCCCCCTCGCCTCAGCGGAGGGGGCCTCGGTGGTCCCAAAGCCAAGGAGGCCCTCTCGCCTCAGCGGAGGGGGCCTCGGTGGTCCCAAAGCCAAAGAGGCCCCCTCGCCCCAGCGGCGGGGGCCTCGGTGGTCCCAAAGCGCAGGAGGCCCCCTCGCCTCAGCGGCGGGGGCCTCGGTGGTCCCAAAGCCAAAGAGGCCCCCTCGCCTCAGCGGCGGGGGCCTCGATGGTCCGCAAGCCAAAGAGGCCCCACCGCCTCAGCGGCGGGGGCCTCGATGGTCCCAAAGCGAAGAAGGCCCCCTCGCCTCAGCGGAGGGGGCCTCGGTGAACCCAAAGCGAAAGAGGCCCCCTTGCCTCAGCAGAGGGGGCCTCGGTGGTCCCAAAACGAGAGAGGCCCCCTCGCCTCAGCGGCGGGGGCCTCGATGATCCAAAAGCCAAGGAGGACCCCTCGCCTCAGCAGAGGGGGCCTCATTGGTCCCAAAGCGAAGGAGGCCCCCTCGCCTCAGCGGAGGGGGCCTCGGTGGTCCCAAAGCGTAGGAGGACCCCTCGCCTCAGCGGCGGGGGCCTCATTGGTCCGAAAGCGAAGTATGGGGGAAGGAAAAATACCTGACGAACCCACGGGGCGTCCCTATCCCCCCGCGGCCCAGGTTGGACCGGAGGGACTCGAGTGTAACTGCCGCTGTGTGGGGGAAGGGAAAATACCTGACGAACCCACGGGGCGTCCCTATCCCTCCGCGGCCCAGGCTGGACCGGAGGGACTCGGGTGTAACCGCCGCTGTGTGGGGGAAGGGAAAATACCTGACGAACCCACGGGGCGTCCCTATCCCTCCGCGGCCCAAGCTGGACCGGAGGGACTCGGGTGTAACCGCCGCTGTGTGGGGGAAGGAAAAATACCTGACGAACCCACGGGGCGTCCCTATCCCTCCGCGGCCCAGGCTGGACCGGAGGGACTCGGGTGTAACCGCCGCTGTGTGGGGGAAGGAAGAATACCCGACGAACCCACGGGGCGTCCCTATCCCTCCGCGGCCCAGGTTGGACCGGAGGGACTCGGGTGTAACCGCCGCTGTGTGGGGGAAGGAAAAACACCTGACGAACCCACGGGGCGTCCCTATCCCCCCCGGCCCAGGCTGGACCGGAGGGACTCGGGTGTAACTGCCGCTGTGTGGGGGAAGGAAAAACACCTGACGAACCCACGGGGCGTCCCTATCCCCCCGCGGCCCAGGCTGGACCGGAGGGACTCGGGTGTAACCGCCGCTGTGTGGGGGAAGGAAGAATACCTGACGAACCCACGGGGCGTCCCTATCCCTCCGCGGCCCAGGCTGGACCGGAGGGACTCGGGTGTAACCGCCGCTGTGTGGGCAAAGGAAAAATACCTGACGAACCCACGGGGCGTCCCTATCCTCCCGCGGCCCAGGCTGGACCGGAGGGACTCGGGTGTAACCGCCGCTGTGTGGGGGAAGGAAGAATACCTGACGAACCCACGGGGCGTCCCTATCCCCCCGCGGCCCAGGCTGGACCGGAGGGACTCGGGTGTAACCGCCGCTGTGTGGGGGAAGGAAGAATACCTGACGAACCCACGGGGCGTCCCTACCCCCCTGCGGCCCAGGCTGGACTGGAGGGACTCGGGTGTAACCGCCGCTGTGTGGGGGAAGGAAAAATACCTGACGAACCCACGGGGCGTCCCTATCCCCCCGCGGCCAAGGCTGGACCGGAGGGACTCGGGTGTAACCGCCGCTGTGTGGGGGAAGGAAAAATACCTGACGAACCCACGGGGCGTCCCTATCCCCCCGCGGCCCAGGCTGGACCGGAGGGACTCGGGTGTAACCGCCGCTGTGTGGGGGAAGGAAGAATACCTGACAAACCCACGGGGCGTCCCTATCCCCCCGCGGCCCAGGCTGGACCGGAGGGACTCGGGTGTAACCGCCGCTGTGTGGGGGAAGGAAAAATACCTGACGAACCCACGGGGCGTCCCTATCCCCCCCGGCCCAGGCTGGACCGGAGGGACTCGGGTGTAACTGCCGCTGTGTGGGGGAAGGAAAAACACCCGACGAACCCACGGGGCGTCCCTATCCCCCCGCGGCCCAGGCTGGACCGGAGGGACTCGGGTGTAACCGCCGCTGTGTGGGGGAAGGAAGAATACCTGACGAACCCACGGGGCGTCCCTATCCCTCCGCGGCCCAGGCTGGACCGGAGGGACTCGGGTGTAACCGCCGCTGTGTGGGGGAAGGAAAAATACCTGACGAACCCACGGGGCGTCCCTATCCTCCCGCGGCCCAGGCTGGACCGGAGGGACTCGGGTGTAACCGCCGCTGTGTGGGGGAAGGAAGAATACCTGACGAACCCACGGGGCGTCCCTATCCCCCCGCGGCCCAGGCTGGACCGGAGGGACTCGGGTGTAACCGCCGCTGTGTGGGGGAAGGAAGAATACCTGACGAACCCACGGGGCGTCCCTACCCCCCTGCGGCCCAGGCTGGACCGGAGGGACTCGGGTGTAACCGCCGCTGTGTGGGGGAAGGAAAAATACCTGACGAACCCACGGGGCGTCCCTATCCCCCCGCGGCCAAGGCTGGACCGGAGGGACTCGGGTGTAACCGCCGCTGTGTGGGGGAAGGAAAAATACCTGACGAACCCACGGGGCGTCCCTATCCCCCCCGGCCCAGGCTGGACCGGAGGGACTCGGGTGTAACTGCCGCTGTGTGGGGGAAGGAAAAACACCCGACGAACCCACGGGGCGTCCCTATCCCCCCGCGGCCCAGGCTGGACCGGAGGGACTCGGGTGTAACCGCCGCTGTGTGGGGGAAGGAAGAATACCTGACGAACCCACGGGGCGTCCCTATCCCTCCGCGGCCCAGGCTGGACCGGAGGGACTCGGGTGTAACCGCCGCTGTGTGGGGGAAGGAAAAATACCTGACGAACCCACGGGGCGTCCCTATCCTCCCGCGGCCCAGGCTGGACCGGAGGGACTCGGGTGTAACCGCCGCTGTGTGGGGGAAGGAAGAATACCTGACGAACCCACGGGGCGTCCCTATCCCCCCGCGGCCCAGGCTGGACCGGAGGGACTCGGGTGTAACCGCCGCTGTGTGGGGGAAGGAAAAATACCTGACAAACCCACGGGGCGTCCCTATCCCCCCGCGGCCCAGGCTGGACCGGAGGGACTCGGGTGTAACCGCCGCTGTGTGGGGGAAGGAAAAATACCTGACGAACCCACGGGGCGTCCCTATCCCTCCGCGGCCCAGGCTGGACCGGAGGGACTCGGATGTAACCGCCGCTGCGTGGGGGAAGGTAAAATACCTGACGAACCCACGGGGCGTCCCTATCCCCCCGCGGCCCAAGCTGGACCGGAGGGACTCGGGTGTAACCGCCGCTGTGTGGGGGAAGGAAGAATACCTGACGAACCCACGGGGCGTCCCTATCCCTCCGCGGCCCAGGCTGGACCGGAGGGACTCGGGTGTAACCGCCGCTGTGTGGGGGAAGGAAGAATACCTGACGAACCCACGGGGCGTCCCTATCCCCCCGCGGCCCAAGCTGGACCGGAGGGACTCGGGTGTAACCGCCGCTGTGTGGGGGAAGGAAAAATACCTGACGAACCCACGGGGCGTACCCATCCCCCCGCGGCCCAAGCTGGACCGGAGGGACTCGGGTGTAACCGCCGCTGTGTGGGGGAAGGAAGAATACCTGACGAACCCACGGGGCGTCCCTATCCCTCCGCGGCCCAGGCTGGACCGGAGGGACTCGGGTGTAACCGCCGCTGTGTGGGGGAAGGAAAAATACCTGACGAACCCACGGGGCGTCCCTATCCCCCCGCGGCCCAGGCTGGACCGCGCCCCGATGCTGTCTCCCCTTTACTCCACCACCTCCCAGCTCCGGTCCAGGCAGCCCGCCGGGTGCTGCAGGGCGCGTGGCTGTGAGGCCTGATGTCACGGTTGCCCCGCATTGCATCGCAGGGCAGGACCGGTAGCCCCCCGTGACATCAGGCCCCTGGCCGAAGGCCATAGTGGTTGTGCCCCTGGCCCGGACGGGCGTCGGATAGGACGATATCCCCACCCCATGATGTACCTGTGCAGAACACAAGGTGCAGTGGGTTGGGGCAGGGGAGCGCACACGAGCCCTGGAGAGGGCTGGGTCACAGGGGGACCCGGGTTACTCCCGCTTACCGCCACCCCCCGGTGGAGCCCGCCCTGTGCCATCGTGGCTCTCCCACGGTGGCCGGCGAGGGGTGGGGCGCGCGATCCCGTGCCCTGGCCGCCGCGGCTGGACCAGGGCACCCCCCAGATTGCGTGTTAGCCCGGGGGGGACCCCCCCCCGGTTTCACCCCCACACCATGGTGAGGTCACGCGCCCCTGGGCGGCCGTGGGGGTACACACACACACGCACACACACACACACGCACGCACGCACACACACACACACACACACACACGCACGCACACACACACACACACACGCACGCACGCACGCACGCACACACACACACACACACACACACACACACAAACACGCACGCACGCACGCACGCACGCACGCACGCACACGCACACGCACACGCACACGCACACGCACACGCACACGCACACGCACACGCACACACGCATGCACGCACGCACGCACGCACGCACACACACACACACACACACACACACCCACCCACCCACACACACACACACACACACACACACACACACACACACACACACACACACACACACACACACACACAGGCACGCACGCACGCACACACACACACACGCACACACACACACACGCACACATGCACACACACACGCACGCACACACACATCGCCGCCCTCTGCCCTTGAGTTTCCAACATTCGATGATTAGGAACGGCACTCGGTCAGCGTGGCCCAGCGGCTGAATCCAATCCCTTCCACACGCTCCTGGGCCCGGACCCCTTGGGGAGCGGATTCGGGGAGTCCATCTGCGCCTCCTTGGGGGGCCGATCCCACCACACCTCCCCGCCTGTGCAGCGGTTCCCTTCGTTCCCAAAGCAAGTCCAGGCAAACCATGAACCCCCTGACCATGGCCTGAGGCCTGAACCTGTGCTCCAGAGGTACTACACGGGAATCCCCCCACCCCCCAAAAGGGATGCATTGAAAGGGGGGTACCCCCTCCTTCCAGGGCGCCCAGCCGACGCCCAGCCACTGTCTCCCTGACGGCAAGTGCCAGGCATTTGTGACCGACAGCAACCGCCCCCAACCGCTTTGGCAACCTCCTCCAACCGCCTGCACAACCGCTTGTGGGGTTGCATCCGAGGCCCCTTCTCTTCTAATGCATCCCTGCCCCCCCCCCCCCAGACACAGCAGGTCTTTAATCCCATGGGCGCAGTGCCTGTAGACTGCTGGAGGCCCACCACCTGACCAGACCGATATACCATGCCCCTTGTCCTTGCCAGGTTCGGCGAAACACAGGGCCGCGGTGTGAGGACAGGGGCGTGTTAGGCCATAGACTGACGATGGTCGTCGCTCTCTGGCATCGCCAGGCACGCCACTCAGCACAATGACCAGCAAAGCGCCGTGAGGCGCCCTAGCAAATGTGCACAAATGCAACGGCGTGGTACGACAAGAGGGGGGAGCAGCACGGGCTGCTGCCCCATGCACAGGCCGGGCCACGGGACGGAGGATGGGGCAAGGCCACCGGGACCGAAGAACGAAGCGTTGTGCGGCCTGACACGCGGGGCGACACGGGTGTGGACACTGGGGTCAATGCAGGCTTTCGGGCAGAGCAAGGGCGAAGGGGAGGGTGTGGCCTGGGGGTGATAACACCGCCAGTGAGGACACCAGGGCCGAGGGGGTTGCAATAGGACGAGCGCACAGGCAAGACCCCTAGAGCGTGGGCATTCGTTTTTCGGCGGGGTGCATCTGGGGCCCAGCCTCCCCCTTGCCGAAGCCCGACACAGCGTGAAAGGCAGGCAGCACATGAGCGCCCAGACGCCTACTCGGAAAATAGCCGAGAGGTAGTAAGAGGCCTATGGGAGGGGACGACCTCGAACCACGCAACGATGCGCAGCTGGATGTCAAAGAAGCGCACAAACCCCTCGACACCGCCCGTCACGATGTAGGGCCCGACAGTAGTGAGGTAGTTGATGGCGCTGTTGTGGACGCGAACCACTTTGAGCGCCGTTTTGTCCGTTGCCTTGGTCTTTTTCTCGGATTTGACCTGCAATCCGATACACACATTCGTTACAGTGGGAATCACGCGTGTGAGAATGGTGATATGGGGGGGGGGGGGCGGGAGGGGGATTGGTTGGATTGAGAAGGACAACAACAACAACAACAACAACAACAACAACAACAACAACAACAACAACAACAACAGCAGCAGCAGCAGCAGCAGCAGCAACAGCAACAACAGCAACAACAGCAACAACAGCAGCAGCAACAACAAGAGCAACAACAACAACAACAACAACAGCAGCAGCAGCAGCAGCAACAACAACAACAGCAATGACAAACTTGAAAAGATCAGCGATTGAAGCAGCATTGCGGCAATGCACTCCACACTCTGAGTAGAGTGCATCTTCATTCGCCAAATCCGACCATGCACAGACACCACTGTGGCACTTTGCCATCCCTGCTGCAGTTCATCACCATCCCATAGCCTCTTCAACCAGCCAACCAACTCCCCTCAACGCTAACAGTCGGTCCGCTCTCACAAAAAGGGCAACTCCTTGCCCCACCATATTGCCCGCATCGTGCTGCGACCTCCCAATCCCAAGCTCGTCCTAAAAAGTGTCGATTCAAACCTGCGACCACATGCAAATGTCGCCATCCACCGTTGCTGTTGCGGCCAAGTCGGTGCCAGGGATGAACACGGACTGCGTGAAATCCCCCACGGGCTGCTTGAAGTCCCGCATGGAGATCGGGGGGGAGTAATATTTCCAGCTGCCCTCAGCCCAACTCCAAAAGATGACACGCTTCAGGCCGTTGGTGACGACCAGATAGTAATCGTCCGGGTTGAACCGCACGCATGTCTGCAAATCCTTAGCGGTGACCTGCGTAGTCAGCCGCGGCACGTCCCCGTCCTCTGCGGTCCACTCCCAGAGCGAGATGTATTGCGGCATCTCCTTGCTCAGGGTCACGATGTACATGGCGTCGTTGGTCAGGTCCATGTCGAGCACGCCATCGTAGTTGTTGAGGGAGATGCTCTTGATGGGCAGGAACGAATACGTGTCCCAGACAATCAACATGCTGTCTTCTCCCAAATCCGCCGTGACCACAAAGCGGCGGTCTTCAGACACACACGAGCTAATGATCGGGTTTTTGTGCCCTTGCAAAAGCCGCTGCTTGTGCGTATCCACATCGTAGATCACGGCGGTGTGCCCAACGTAGTAGAAGATGGCCTTGCGCTTCCCATCGCTAAGATTGTGCACGGTCCCCTTTTCATCCTTGTTCAACCCGAAGACCCACTGTAGGGACAAAACCTTTTGCACATCGTTGACATCACCCTCTGCCATGGTCACCGTAGTTTGGGGGATGTGTTTGGGGGTGGGAGGCACTCAAAGGGTGCGCTTCAGATGCTCCTCACCTAAAAGCCATCATCAAAACCATGCAAGACGTACACCTGCCAAATATGTGCATGTTGCATGGAGTGGATGCCCTGCTTCAGTGGAAAGGTTACGTTGGCCACTGTGCAGAAACAGTAAGCCCAAAACAATGCCCAGGACACATCTGAACTCCCCACTCCAGGCAAAGAAGCGTTTGCTCTTCCTCCTGAAGAATTTTGTTCGACCCTTGGGGGGAGGGGATTCCTCCCAGTTTCGTCCCAATGCCATCCCAATGCATCCCTGACAAGGAGCTAGGGACAGCAGCAGGATCACAATTGTGGTGCAATGTGTCATCTGTGAAATGACGGCGGCCCCTTTTGGTTTTGTTGAACCTGGTCTCAGCCCAGCCAACTGGAGGGAATGTATTGTTGCCACATCTGGTTTGGACTCGAAGGAAGGTGGGAACTGGGAGCATAGGCTGAGAAGCTACAATCATTGGAGCCAGTTGTAGCAGCTTCTGTGATTGCTCTGATGGTGCATGAGCAAAAAACCCTCGCCTTCTCAGGGTACCCAGAGTGGGGAGGATTCTTTTTTTTATTTTAGTTCAGACCTGGGTAAGCTGGCAAAGCCCTCTTACCAGATGGTACTCGAGAGAGCGGTCAGAATCAGGAATCAGAGCAGTCCAATGCTACGATTGTCCCACAGCTCCGTGTGGTAGCGGACATGACATGTAGTTAGGGTAAGCTCAATCTGAAACCATGAAATGCAGTGGGAACTGCCACGCCTGTAGGCATCCCAAGGTGCTACTGGAGCACATAGAAGACTGAAGGCGGAGAAGAATCCAATACCCAGAGTGGGGAGGATTCGCAGTGGTTGCTTAGTATACGGTTTGGTCAGAGGCATTTTGACCTACGGGCTGATCGATACCGACCTTGCCTCTGGATACAAAACCAACTTAGGTGTAGCAAACTGCGCAACCAAACACCCTTTCTATACCCCTTTCACACAAATTCTCATAAAAGCATGTCATATCAGTCAAATTAAACTCATTTTCCACCCCCAAAGACATGTGGAAAAGGGCCAAAACTAGGGTTCAAGTAGTTGCCGACATGCAAAACTTTGCACTGCGTGTGCACGACGTGAACAGAATTCCCATAAGGCAGCCGCAATGTGGCTGCTGGGCATCTCATCGCAGGGTGGTTCAAATCTGACCAGCATCTTTTTTGGGAGGGGGGGGGGGGGGGGGCTCAGACTAAGATGAGCTGGTGTAGCCTGCTCACTTCACAGGACTTGAGATAACCTCTCGGAATCAAGGTTCAGAGCTTTCCAGTGCTACAATGATACCACAATGGCCATGGTAGCGGATCTGACACGTAGTGAGGATTAGCTGAATCTGAAACCAGGTTATGCAGGTTGGGTTCTGCAGTGGGAGACTGAGAGACTGGGGTCCAAATCTGACCAGCATCTATGCATCTATGCCCACATGGCTAAACCCCGGTCCCATTTAAAATCAGACGCGTGATTTTATTTTTTCTCTGTGATTTTATTTTTTTCGTGATGTTATTTTAACCCCTGCGTGATTTTATTTCTGCTTGCCTCAGACTCAATGGATTTGCCTTTTCATTCTTTACTTGCTAATGCGTGTGACAATGATGATCTCGAGGTTGATGACTGTTGGGCAACTGAAACAGATTCTGATTGTGTTACTGCAAGCTCAATGGACGGCGACTCAGATGGACCTGAAACTGCTGTAAAACTAATTGCTACACAAGCTACACAAGCTGTTGGGCCAGTTGCTGAACCAGTTGCTGAACTAATTCGAGACCTAGTTGCTGAACTAGTTCGAGAACCAGTTGCTGAACCAGTTGCTGGGCCACTTCTTGAACAAGTTGCTGAATTAGTTCCTAAACAAGTTGCTACACCAGCTGCTGAGCCAGTTCCTGAACCAACACCCAAAGCCATCCCAAATCCCATTCGCAACCGTCCATCGCAAGTTTCTTTGGCAGGAGTTAAAGACTTGGTGAACACACAATGCAGTGTCTCTCTAGTGTCTCTCTGTGTTTCCTTTGCCTTCGACTTCGAGGATTGGTTGCTGTTTGCAGCATTCCACCTGGAAAAATTGGTGCGTGATTTTATTTCTACCGTTTTCAATAAAATCCGGCATGCGTCATGTTATATTTCTGTGTGAGCTTATTTTGGGGGGGGGGGGGGTAGCAACTCCATATCCCCTACTCAAGGGGCCACTCAATCTGTGGATAGAGATCCCATATCCCCAACTCAAGGGGCCACTCAATTTGTGGATAACGACTCCATATCCCCGACTGAAGGGGCCACTCAATCTGTGGATAGCGATCCCATATCCCCAACTCAAGGGGCCACTCAATTTTTGGAAAGCCACTCCATATCCCCAACTCAAGGAGCCACTCAAATTGTGGATAGCAACTCCATATCCCCAACTCAAGGGGCCACTCAATTTGTGGATATCCCCAACTCAAAGAGCCACCAAACGTGTGGGCATCAAAATGTGGCTATACCGAGGAAATGAAAATGGCTGGATGGGTGGGGGAATGGCCCAAAAAGATGCCCGGTGCGCTAACGCTCCCTCAAGCAGGAGGCTGCGAGATGACCTGATTGAACAATTGTATGGCTTTCTATGGTATGGGATCTAATGCATTGCACAATGGCGAGCTTTTTTATTACTGACTTCAAAGTGTGTGACTGCTGTGACAGAATATCTGCATAGAGGCAATCAATGAACGTGCTCAGGAACCCTGGTGCCTGGTGCACCCAAGCTATGAATTATTTCATTCCCCACACTGTGAATGTGTTATTGAACTGGGTACGATGCTACTCGCGCGAGGATAGCATGCACCTTGGAGTACAGCTGCTGCTGTCATGCTGAACGGCATTCTGGAGAGTGGTTCAAAAATTCAAGTGGAGTCACTGCATAGTTGGCTACACAAGCCCAGCCATACCCGGGCCGACATCACGAAAACAAAGGAAAATAGCAGGTAGTAAAATTTTGCCATTATGCATGGCCAGTCTGTGCTGCACACCCCACATTCTCTCTAACCAAAGCAGACACACTTGATGTGACCAGACATGCCAAAGTCCAAGCACTTTCACCTTCCACATGAGCAGCCGCGAACCATCATGACTATCACATCATTTGAGCTTATCACTATTTCTGCAATTTGCGCACCATCTCGTTTGTGGGCCATTACCCAAAGGGGTCCAAAACGATGGGAGAGCGAATACCACAACGTGACAACAAAATCCATTCCATCATGAGGCATAAACAGCATGAGTATCCACTACATGGTCCCTCTTGCCAGCTGTGCTACAACGTGAACTCAAAATACTATGTCCGGACACCTGCCTTTTCCACATATATAATAATCAGCCGCATGAGATGGTTCCTCCGCTGATGCAGTCTACAGCCCGCATCTCGACCGAATCCTCATATTTCACCGGCCTCACTGTCATGCTGACCGCATGTTGGCCTCATGCTGACATGTAATCCTGGGCTGAATATGGATGGGCTGCCGACTTTTCTGGTTCAGACCGTACGTCGCACCACACTGTGGGTCTGGACTGAGCCTGCAAAACCCTCAGGAGTAGTCAGTCATTCTACAAACATTGGTTGCAACAAGTACTCTTTGGAACAATGGTCCACCGAGATTCCACGAAGGTGGGGAGCGTGTCATGATGTGGTGCTCCAGCAAATGACAGGCTCCAACGCAACACCAAAAGCAGCTGCAAAAGAACGCAGGCCCAAACGCACGTTGGGCCTCTGCTGGGCACACCCCTGAGCCACCCGCATCTTGAGATTCCCCTTTGAGTACCCCATTTGTGCAAGCACTTCGACCAGTCGTGATGATGAACATCATCAGACTGATGCAACTCCAACCCTTGTCCAACCCAATGAAAAGAGTGAGCTCGAATCTCAGAACATGAGCAGTGACACAGGGATGCAATCGCAGGGTTAGAGGGCTAGCATAGTCAAATTGATGCGAAATATAACTGTTGCGTGAGAGGTCGCAGGGGGGTGTCTTTTTGGATGCTGGGGTCTGAGCTGTAGTCAAATGTGCTGTCACTTTTGGGGAACATAACATCTGACATGATCCATTGCACTGGTGTGGATGGCCCTGTTGCTGCTGCGGTGTTGGCAGTGATGGTGACGGCGGTCTGGTGGTGCAAACATTTGGAGTGCCTTCCGTGCGGCGCGGGGGCCGATGGCACTTGCACTGGCACTGGTTAGATCCGGCTCAACATGAGCCCAGTATTGCCCCAAACCAGCATTGATTCTGATGCAAACACTAGCCTTGGCCAGACGGAGGGTGGGTTCACACGTAAATTGCATACGTTTGAGGTGCGGTCTGGAATGGAGAGGAGAACACGGAAGGGTCAAATCTGCACCTCAACTCTGGATGTAGCAACTGTCACAAGATACAGGACGTGTGATCTTGGCAGCAGGGAAACAGGGCATCAGGGCGTTGGGAGGGAGTGAGGCAAGGGAGAGGGGGCGCTCCTATGCCACCCTAGACTTACCAGATAAGTGCTGTGAACCTCAACGCAGGCCCTCGACGCGGGTCCCCACGACAATATCTGCCTTCGCCTGCCTGCAAGGCCTTCGAAAGCGAACCCCACATGGGAGTGAAGCGACCAAATCAAATCTCTCACCCACACATCCACGTCCACACCCACAGCCACACTGTGGCAGAGATCTTGGGACTGCACGTTGCGCAGGCTGGGCCCCACTCCCCAGTACTTTATTTTGGGCGGTGGTCGTGGGAGGGGGGTGTTCCTAGGGCACCGCCGCAGTGCCTTCCACCATCAGGAAGGTGATGGTGCCCAGGGGGAGGGGGGACTGGGTTTCCTGGAGACGGATCTCTGGGGCACTACCAAAGGGCCAGTGGTGGGGAGGCAAGGAGGTAGGGAGGCAGGGAAGCGCTCGAAGCCGGGCACTCTCCTCGACCCTTGACTCCCGCAGGGCCATGGCGCCACATTGCAGCGCCCCATGCAGGGCTCTGCAAGTTATCAGGCCAAGCACCACATCCACCCCACAACGGTATGCACCAGCACTACGTGCCGACTGTCTGTTCGCCAGTCGAGGGAACCCCCGCATGACATGGCCAGCCAACCAATCTGCTCTGCTTCGGAACGGGTCTGCGCCCGCGGAACCCAGCCCGCCGCTAGGACCAGGGGGGGGGGGAGGGATGAAGAGGCAAGGCTCACCGGAAACCGGGTGCCATAAGCAAGACTCCGCTCTATCGCGCCAAGGGGGACTGCAGGATGGGGGGTTTCCACCGAGACCCAATATGGGCAAGTGCAGGAGCAGCGGCCACTACCCGGGGGATCGGGGTGGCGGGCGGTTCAAGAGGCAGTCTTGGGGTGTGGGGTGCGGAGCCCTGCACTGCGGATCTGCGTCTTTCCCACGCTTTCCCAAGAATCGACGAAGACGTCCGGCGTGTGACTTGGCTCTAAAGGCGAAACTTGGGGTTGGGGACTGCCCGACCCACAGACCCCGCCCCGCGGCAGAGCTGACCGCAACGCACCACCAGACAAGCGGATGACCCGCCCATCACTGACTGTGCCGAACTCAATGATAAGCAACAGGCACACAACAACACGTGAAGGGATCCCCTGCTCGAGGTGCCTGCCAACGCTGCGGCCCGGCAGCCAGACACCCACTGCACAGATGCCGGTGGCCAGGAGGACAACAGCTAATTTGATGTGATCCCCCCCACCACCAACTGGGGTAGCGATGGTGGGGCGGGACTTGGGGGGAAGGATGGCGTCGGGGGTCGGAGGGGGCGATGTGGGGGGTATGCACAGGGAGGGCCCACATAGGACACCGTTGACAGGCAACGATTACATTTCATCGCAGAGGCACAGCCACAGCACAACCCACGAGCCAGTCTCTGCTGCGTAGCACGACCAGCAGCAATCCTTTGGGGCTTCATGTTGCCGGGCCCCCTGAGTGGGCCCGTGATGCGGACAAGGGGAGGGAGCGGGACGAGAGGAATCCCCCGTTTCCTCTGCGGCTTGTGCGGCTGTGGCACAGCGGGCAAGACATTGTTCGCGGTGCGGGTGCACCCAAACCCACTGGCCTCGGAGCCGCCCACCGACCCCGTCCCCCCCCCCCAAGACCGCCCCCCTCGCCCTGTCAGTGACGCAATACATTAGGAAAAGCCTGCGACCCGCCTGAGGCAACCCGGACCCACCGGCGGGCCTCAGGGCAGCCCTCCTGTGCACAGGAAGCCCCCTCGGCCTCCTGCACAACCATTCAAATGGGGCCCGCTTCGTGTTGTGCCACCGGAGCATTGGAGAACGCGCGACGGCGGACCGTCCCTCAAAAAGGTCAACGCCACAGCGCGCGGTGTTGTGCCGGTATTGTGTCGAGAGGAACTGGGCACCCCCGTACCGTGTCCATGCCCAGGCCTTATCTTTCGTTGCCTACCGTTGCCTACACCACTGGCACCGGAAGCAAGTGCGGCGGGCACAGGGTTAGAGAGTGGCATGCGCCCCTCCTCCGCGCTCTCCCAGCAACAGCACAAGCCCAAACGTAGACGGAACCAACACGCACTGTTGCCCGGACAGGCCCCCGTCGCGCATCGGCGGCACCGCTGGTTTGCAGTCGTGGAATTGCATCCGCACCCCCGCGCGAAACAGCCACTCGGGGGGAGACAGCCAAGCGTCCTCCGTGTGTCCTGGGGCCTCCACGACTGCCCCGCCCCGCTCACTCCCGCCACAACGCGGCACAGGGACCTGGTTTGGCTCCGTATCGGACAAACCACAAAGTCCAGAGTGCGCACGCGCCCGCAGCGCAGAGGCCCATCTCTTGCAGCCGGACTCATCCCCACGGACCCCCCCCCCCCCGAAGGAGCTCTGGGCTATTGCACGTGCGCAAAAGAGGCGGCCCACACAAAAGCGCAGAAAGAAAATGGGCTCGTCAGTGGCCTACAAGACCAGAGGTGCCGTTCTGTCACAAGGAGTGGGACACGACGACGCCAGTGGACAGGCCACAGACAAGCGAAGCGGTGGTGACGCAGCGGCACGGCGTCGACCACCGCCCGGCAGCCGCCACCGGATCTGCCGCCCCCCCCCCCCCCCGCCCCCCCTCAGTGGCACAACACATCAGCAACCAGCCAGAGGCACCCCGGAACGACGGCGTGCCGGCGCAGAGCCCTGCGGTGAACAGCACACCTTTCGGGTCATGCGACACCATTCGTAGACATTGCGGTGCCTGGCCACAACACTGACCATGGGCTCGCCCCCCGGAACCTCCACGGCATTCCTCACGGTCCATCAAGCCCTACGCTTCGCCGTGACAAAGGGGGGGCTGAGCTTACCTGATTAAATTCCAGACGGGGGGGGGGGGGGCTTACTGGTGGTCATGGTGATGGACCGTTTCATGCCGGTCCGGTGGAGGAGGGCCGAAGCCCGGGCTTTGCGCCACCGGGCTCCCGGCAGTGGCGCCACGGCCTTCCAGGCAAGGGCCTCAACGTCCCTCAGTAAATGTCCCGCTGGTAGCGGTGGCCCTGGCGCATCTTCTTCACGTACTGCCGGGCCTCCTTCGGGGTCCTCTTGCCGTGCACCTCGATCACCTTGTGCAGCGCCTTGTCGACGTCCTTGGCCATGCGGGCCGCGTCCCCACACACGAATACCGCCGCGCCCTTCTCCAGCCACTGCCACAGCTCGGCGCCCCGCTCAACCATCAAATCCTGGACGTAGATCTTCTTCTTTTGATCTCGGGAGAATGCCGCATCCACCCTCAGCATGCCCTTCTTCTCCAGTTCCTTCCAGTAATCTGGGCATCAGGGATCAGAAGTCGGGAAAGGGTGCCAGGAACTCCCTGCCTGCACCCCAAAAGGGGACAGAGGTGGGACTGGGGCTCTACTACTTCTTACCTGGGGAGCATCACTCCTCCTGACCAGGGATGCATTAGAAGGGAAGGGACCTCGGAGGCGGCCCCAGAAGCCGTTGAACAGGCGGTTGGAGGAGGTTGCCCAAGCGGTTGGGGGCGGTTGCTGTCGGTTACAAATGCATTGAGCCTGGCACTTGGCGTCAGGGGGACAGTGGCTGGGCATAGGCTGGGCGCCCTGGAAGGGGGCGCGGGGGGGTACCTCCCCCCCTTCCAATGCATCCCTGCTCCTGACCATAGTAGAAGGGTTGGATTCCCCGCCATGCTTTGTGTATTGAGCCCTTCGCATGGATGGGGCGATGGTGGTCAAAAGATCGAAGCGCAGAAAGACACAAAGATGCCACATTTGGGCGCATGGACGACAAACACTTCAGTTGCGGGCCGAAATGGAAGCTGACAGGGACGGCAACACCAGAAAGGCTGTGTTTTGCGGGCTGCTTCGCTCCTCAGGGCTGAGAGTGCGGCCCTCTGCGAGTGGGAGGGGGGCGAACATTGTCGGCTGTTTTATTGACATATTTGAATTACCCCTTCAATCCCGAGCATTTTGACGGCACAGACGTGGGCTCAGGATCTGTAGCTTTGGGGGTCTGGAGAGCGCGGGGGGGGGGGGGTGTCCTGGACCTGCCCTCAAAGCCCGTCGTGAACCTGCGCGGCAAGAAAATGCCAAAACATTGAGCACCACCAGAATGGCGAACAGCACGCCCCCTCACCCGCCCAGACCCTCTCACACCAAAAAGCCGAGGCAGAGCATACCCTCGTAGAAGAAGTCAGTGGCCCGATTCCACTCCCCGAAAAACAGCCAATTCGGGCCCGGGGCCCCCGTCACCTCCCGCTCCTGCAGGAACGCCCGGAACGGGGCGATCCCGGTGCCGGGGCCGATCATGATCATGGGGACGCTGGGGTCCGCCGGGGGCTTGAAGTCGGACTCCTGCACGTAGATCGGGATGGACTCCTCGCCCGCGGGCATGCGCGTGCAGAGGTAGTTGGTGCAGACCCCGTAGCGGTCCTGGCCGCCGGTGGAGTACTCCACGACCGCGACGGACAGATGCACCTCGGAGCCCACTTTGGACTGGGCGCTGGAGATGGAGTACAGCCGCGGCAGCAGCGCGCCGAGTTTGGAGCAGGCCTCGTTGGGGTCCAGGCGGGCGGAGTTGTGCTTCTGAGAATGCCAAACCGGGCGGCACTTGGGGAGGGCACGGGCCGCAGGGGCACAAGGGCACGGTGGTACCGGGGGATAGGGGCATTGGGGTACAGCAGCACAGAGGTCAGGGGCAGGCTATTGCTGAGTGACTGCGGGGGGGGGGGGGTTTGGGGGCCACAAGGGCCGGAGATGACCCACCCACCCGGCCATAACCCACCCACCTACTCCCACCCCTCCCCAGGGATGCATCAGACGGGAAGGGGCCTCAGAGGCGGCCCCAGAGGCGGTTAGGCAGGCGGTTGGAGGAGGTTGCCAAAGCGGCTGGGGGCGGTTACTGTCGGTTACAAACCGTCGAGGACAGTGGCTGGGCATAGGCTGGGGGCCCTGGAGCCCTGGAGGGGGGGGGGGGGGGGGGGCTCCCCCTTTCCAATGCATCCCTGCCCCTCCCCCAAGGGCCATGTAGCAATGGCTACCCCTCCCCCAAAAGGGGGGGGGGTTGATATACCTATGCTCTACTGGCCCACGGTGGCTGCAGTTCAGAGGAGGGACGCCACGCTCTTCAGGACACTTGGTGGTCCCCGATACCCCAGAATGGTTGCTTGCCAGGGAACTTCATCACTCCGAGTGTGGGTCGGGAGAGGACAAAGGACTATCCGGCTCCACACATAATCGACAACGCAGTCCCATGATCGCCATGCGTCAGCGGCTTCGCAGCAGCTCGCTGGCGCATTTTGCCTTGGGTCCCCTTCTCAATCCGTGGGCCAAAGCAAACCCCGCACCGCGGAAACACAGGGGTGGGGCCGCAGGCGGGGGAACAAGCGCACCACGCATGCACGCCCTGGTGTGCATGTGCAGCAGGGGTCATGATCAACACGATGTTTCCGCGCTGCGGTCATTTGACTTGCTTGGCTACGAAGGGCTTTGTGATGGTTTCCGAGTGCTCTCTTGGCTGCGGCTTCATAAAGAACTCGAGGAACTTATCTCCCTTCCCCCCCCCCCTTGTAATCTCCCCACTAATGTCGTGACGGTTCTCCCCCTGGGGGGGGGGGGATTCCACCACAAAACTGTACCATAGTATCACAGTGTAAATCAGCTTCGGCGCCTTTGACGCCCTGTAAAAAAATTTGTTGGCGCCTTTAGCGCCTAGTATTTTCTATGCTTTTCGGCCCAAGTGACCGTCCCCCCCCCCCCCCCCTTGCAATCCCCCCGCCCCCTCGCATCCTCGTTGATCTTCTTGAAGAGGTTTCAATCCGTTCATGGCCCTTAGCCTTCTGCTTCACATCATCGTGTGCCCTGGGATTATGCTGCCAATCATCAAAAAAAGCGCATTCCGTGTTGGTTGGGCGGTGGGCGCCATGACAGGCGAATGAGTGCATGTGGGGCCATCGTGACCAAAATGGTCCCGACCCAAAATGGCTCGACCCCATTTTTTTTTTTGCATCATCACGCCCCCGAAACAAAAAGATTCAGTGGTCCTGCCTTGCATTGCGCTTCATGATGCTGTTCGGCAGTTCTCACAGCTGATTAGATACAGCTTTCTTCCGATTGATGCATCGTCCTTGCTTGGCCCAGGCCAAGCAGTCGTGCCCATCCCATTTGTGGCTGGAGTTTATTGCGATCATGGGGATGAGCCGGCCATGCGCTTTGTGTGTGGAAGCACCTCCTATGAAACACCGGAGCGCTGGCTCGTGGCGGCACTGATCGTCTTCCTGCACCAAAAGCGTGCAGTGGCTTGCGTTCTGAAACCGGATCCAGTTCCGTAGCTGCGCGCAGCAAGTTGATGCCGCACCACCCAACGCGCCAAGGGCCGAGGGTTCAATGCGCGATTTGCGACGATCCAGGGACCTGGGGGCCTTCTGCATCATTCCGAGGCAGCAACCCCCTAAAACAGACGCACGGGGCGTGCTGGTTCCTGGGAGCAGGTAGAGCTGAGGGGGGGGGGGCAGTCGCACACCTGCAAAAAGTCCCAAACCTCGAAGTTCTCCAGATACTTCGTGAGCTTCGGTGCGTCCGATGCCACGGCCTTCAGCTCCTGCAACGCCGCGTTGTTGGCCCCCGCCGCCACATTCTTGTCCAGAACGTACTTCGCGAGTGCACTGGTCACGCGGCTGATGTTCAGCGACTTGGAGAGCACCTCCTCCAGCGTCTTCTTCTCCTTCGTCAGCACCACGTTCGGTTGGCTGCCCAGCGCGAAGATGGTGCGGGAGACGACCAGGGGGTTGTTGCTGGGGAAGATGCCCAGCGAGTCGCCGCACTGATACTTCAGGCCCGAGTCCTTCAGGTCGATCACGATGTGCTGCGTGTTCTTGCCGGAGCCCGGCTTCGTGATGCGGTACTTCTCCTTGATGGAGGCGATGAGGGGGGCCGTCTTGCTGTACGCTTTGGGGGTGGCCTTCGGGGTCTTCAGGTGAACGACGGTGGGCTGGCCCTGGCCGGCGACAGCGGCTGGTGCCTTCAAATACTGATCAGGGAGATGAATATGCGTTGCACCGGAGCCGGACTGGGGGGGGGGGGGGGGCGGCGGGTTTGGGGAGGGGAGCAGGGGCGAGGCGGAGGCGGAACACCCCGGCAATCCTCAGGAACTGGCGACCCATAGTCTGTCCCTTGCGGCTCGCGGGGGCACCGAGGAGACCATGGGGGCGTCCCTGCACAGCGCCCAGTCGTCAGTTGGCTTTGGCGCGACCGCTCCTGAAACCCACCCACCGCCGGGGGAGGACTTGCCCAGGAGGCAAAATAGCGGATTTGGACAGCAATCCGGCATTTTCGGTGTGAAACACAGTTTGTTTTGCCTCATTGTCTGAGCTTTTGGACTGAGTAGGAATCTGAGCAGTCCCGTGTGGGGGAACACAGTAGTTACCACCATCACTTTGGTCATCGGGGACCATGAGTCGAAAATGGCCTAGTTTTCGCACAGCGCGGGCACAGCGCACGGTGCGCCCCCCTAGCCCCTTCCTGTTATCCCCCCCCCCCCCCTCCAATGTCCATCCCCCCAGGGACTTGCTTGAGCGGGGGGGGGGAGGGGGGGAGGGGGTCCAGGGGGGAGGGGTCCCCCCCCCCTGCCGGAATGAAAATTAAAGCAAGTCCCTGCCATCCCCCCCCCAAGGGACGACGGTTCCCCCCACCCCTGGGGGGAACTGTCACCAAATGACGGTTCCCCCCACCCCCGGGGGGGGGACGGACACCACACAACAGTATTCTAGTATACCCAACTAAAATTTTTCTTCGGCGCCTTTGGCGCCTGTGATTTCCTGTTGATTTCGTATTGCTCATGGATCAAGTGAGGATTCCCCCCCCCTGGAGGGGGGATGGACAAGGGGGGTGGGGGGCTGGACAAAGGGGGGAGGGGGTACGCATGCCTGGGGCTCGGCCGCGACGGCAGTATTGTGTCTTTGTGCGCCTCGAGCTTTTGACCACCATCGCCCCATCCATGTGAAGGGCTCAATACACAAAGCATGGCGGGGAATCCAACCCTTCTACTATGGTCAGGAACAGGGATGCATCGGAAGGGGGGGTTTAGCATGACGCCATGGTGTGTTGTTCTCGTCTGCAGCTGGCGGCGCCTACTGGCTGATCGCCATTCGCTGCCGTTCCCTTGGACCCTTTCCCTTCATAGGCGGTGGTGCCCATCGGCTTCTCACCGCCCTGTGTCCTTCCTCTTCCTCCCTGCCCTATCCTTCCCTCTCTACTTCCCTTTCCTTTCCCTGGGCCTCT
Source organism: Eutreptiella sp. 'Long Island Sound 2002' (assembly GCA_964036045.1). NCBI lineage: Eukaryota > Euglenozoa > Euglenophyceae > Eutreptiales > Eutreptiaceae > Eutreptiella > Eutreptiella sp. 'Long Island Sound 2002'. Next base: position 30,761,680 of record OZ038390.1, read on the forward strand.
CCCTCCATGGGCCGTGGTGCCCATCGGCCTCTCACCACTCCTTCCCTTTCCATTCCCTTGGTCGGGGGGGGGGGGGTACCCCCTGTGTGACATTCCATCTGGAGGTATCCCCCCCCCCCTCCAGCTTGACAGCTGGGCCCCGTGACCTCCTGTGGGAGAGTGTTGGGGAAGGGGGCTTGCTTGAAGGGCCAGCAATCCCTCACTGCAAAATCCGAGAATCTGGCGTCACGTTGCCACCCAGTCACTCCTGGCCGACCAGCTGGAGTCTTACACATTTGCCGTCCACCTTTTCCACCATCCAGTCGATGGTGGCCAGTTCAGCCTGCTTATTTGTTTGCTTGATCAGCCCACCTCGGTCCCCAAACAGGAAGCATGCCTGATGCCCCGGCCCCTGTGCATCCACAACCCCTCCACCCATGCCTCCCATTGGCGCCGTACCTGATCTGCAGTCACGATCCAGCACCCAAACACGCACCCGTTATTGCAGTACGGAACATGTGGAGGCGTGGGGGAGGGGGGCTTTGGAATAACTTTGTGGGACGGGAGCCGGAAAAAAAACGTAACAGATCTTGAGGACCAAGACACCATGGCCGTAAGCAGGTCAACAAAGCGCTCCACACATGCACGTCCTGGTACGCATATGCAGCAATGTTCGGCAGTTCCAAAGCTTCCAACGTGGATCATGGGATTGGTCATGCAAGCTATGTACAATACACAATGGGCCGCAAACACATTCAGCAACAAAGAGCGGGTCTACAGCAGGGCAATAGCGTTCTCGAACCGTAGATGCTCAGTCCTGTTAGAGTCAACGCTCCCAAACATCTCTGCTATGTACATACACAATACACAATGGGGGGGGGGTGTAGAAGCTGGACACAACAATACCTTTGCAGAAGTGACTGCCTGCTGCACCGTGGATGCATCGGAGAGTGTGCTGCGGCCTGGGACATGGAGCGCCGCTGTCCCGCAGTCCAGCGATGCACTGCTCTGAAGTTGAGCAGGAGCAACATCAGAGGCCTCTTTTGGAAGGGAAGTGCTGATGGAACTCAGCACTGAGCCGGGCCAGAAAAACGACCTGCCCAATCCCACACTGGTCTCTGCAATGGACATGCTGCGCGGTCGGGGACACCTGAGAACCTCTGCTGCGGACAAGAAGAAAGGGGAAATGTGGAAATGAATTGAAGGGTCACTGGCTGTCAATGTCTCTCCCTTTTCTTTGTTCTGGTTAGGTCTGTGTCTGGCCGTGTTTCCTAGCGAAACTCAGTTCCCCTGCTGGACACCAGCGGCACATTTGTATGGAACCTCTCTGATGCGAGCCGCAGTATCGAGTGCAGTGCCTTTCTGTGTCATTCGGGCATGGTGCATGTGGCAGGCATATGTGTGACATGTTACCGCCAATGTGCCGCGTTGTACTTAGCCCTGCACCATGTGCCATGTCGTAATCACCCCCCCCCCCCCTTGCGCAAGCACCAGGGAAGTCAGGACAACGACGGTCAGACAGGGTCCTGGTGCCGACGCAAGACGCGCGGTACCAAAAAAACACATGTCCCGAAAACCTGCCCATACCGCACCTTAAGCACAATAGTCACAACAGGGCACTACAACACAATGCGTAGGCAAATTTCAGCAAGTTCTGGAGGTCCTCACTTCCCATCAGGGGCATCAGGAGCTGTGGAATAGAATCCCTTTCCAACATTGTGCCTCATCTTGAACAATTGCAAATGCTTGTCCTTCGTGGCAGGCTTTGGGGCAGGCTTTGGAATGGGTCTAGGCTTCCTATTCCTTGGTCAAAGTCAAGCTCATGCCCATTCTTCATGTACTTCAAATGAATGAAATCTTCCCCACGAGTAGAACGGCCGACAATATTGGCAGGTGCCTGCTCACCGGTGGACCAGATGTACGTGACAGCCAAGCCAGGAGTAACAACACAGTAGTCATGGCTGGAAATCACACCAAAACAAAGAGCAGTGGGGTGCAGTACCAAGCAGAATATTGTTATGAGCAGGAGGACTCATCAAAAGCACGACACAGCCCGTCTTTCCATCTACAATCGGCACACAATCACGCTTTGCCTGGTTTGCTCCGGTCTCCCTGCCCCTCATGACATGCACTGGACAATGCAGCTCAGGTCAACAAACTGTGCAATCAGTCCTTGCCGTGTCTCGCCAGCCAGCGCACCAGCAGGCACCTCGCATTGCGTACTCCGACCCACTTGGCCGCCAGCTGGTGCAGACGCGACGCCGGGTCCGCTGGGTTGTCTGCTGACCGCACCCGGACAACTGTCACCTCCAGGCCGGCCCAGCTACGCAGCCAGAAAAACTGCTGCAGGAGCCTGTGCTGAGGGGTGCAGACGCTCAGACAGGACCCCCCATTCAGGATATGCCGCGTCCCCTCGCTATCCACCCCCAGGGCAAGACGCCGCACCCCACGATAGGCCGCCACCCGCATTGCCCCCACCGCCGCCCACAACTCCGCCGCCTGCAGCGAAGCAACCCATGGGGGGCAAGGGTGCGACTTCCACAAGCCGCACTTGGAGACCAGCCCCGCCCTAAACGAGCAGCCGGGCTGAAGGTCCACCCGAAGGGCAGCCTCTGTATAGCCAGGCCGTTCACCACAAAAACACGGCGCCAATGTCTGGGCATCCGGAGGCTCCAATAGGCATTTGCCAGGTCTACCTTCACAAAATAGGGCTTGGCGCCGGGGGGGAGGGAGCCCAGCCACTCACGGAGGTCTTCTATCTGGGGGAGGCGGAAACGCGGCGGACGCACCCCTACCTCGCGGTTCATGCGAACCAGGTTTAGGATAAGCCGGCACTTTTCCTGATTCTTGGGGATGAGGAAGGCAGAGGCGGAGCATGGGGCCGTTGTCTTCTTGAACCCCCCTTCAGCGCGCACTGCCTGCAGCATAGCACGCAGCGCCGCCCCGCGATCCCCACCCGTGGCCTGTGCCTGCGATCGCAGCCGCGCGCTAAAAAGCCGCCCCGTGGCGGACCTCAAAAAAGCTCTGCACTTGCCTAGGAGGGAGCGGGGGACGACCCTGCGCCACAGCGTGTGCGCCACCTTTACCCTGCCGAACGCGCCTAGCCCTTGCAGCGCTGCAGAAATGGGCACAGGCCCCTTTCCCCTGGGGATGGGGGAGGACCCTTCCACCAGCGCCGCAGTCAGTGGTCCCACCTCCCTCAAGCGCTGCAGAGCCGCCGTATACCGACGCGCTGTCTCAGGATCCCCCCCCCCCCCCCCCGCCAGCCGCACGTTTGTCCCCAACTCCACCAGCAGGTCCAGCGCCCGCCCCCTGGCTTGCGCCCCGACCCAGCAGGGGAGCGCCCGTACGACTTCCCGGGCTTTGGCCACCATCGACTCATCGGCGATGCCCGGGTGCGTCCGCCTGTCGAGGGGAAGACGTGCGCGCCCGCTTCCTCGAATCCTGCCCCTGGGGCTGAGCAGTGGTCTGAGCAGCGGGCGGCGGGAGCTCCTGGACCACCCAGTCTGGGAACCACGATGTGTAAGGGACCTCGCGCAGCTCCCAGGAAATGCTGCGGTCCCGGACTTGCGGCCACGGCAGGAGGTGCCGCCTCTCGAAAACCCACCCCGGGCGCGCCTGCCCGTAGTGCATGGCGACCGGGCGAGAGAACCAGCCCCCCCATGACATGAGGACCGGAATCAGGCACCCTGCGTGGAAGAGCGTGGCTGCCCCGAAGCGCCCACACGAGTGGAAACGGAGCGCCTGGAACGCAGTGCCGGAGAACAGGCGCGCCATGGACGCCTCCACGTCCGCGATGGACCCGTGCAGCGCGACGGCCGATGGGCGCAGCTGCCACTCGCGCAGCTGGGCCAGGACCGTTGCCCAAGCTCGTGGGTAGGGCCCAAGCTGGGACGTTTGCCACCCGCGGCGGCTCTTTTCTCCGTAGAACTGCAGAGTTCCGGGCCGTTGCAGCGTGGGGACTGCCGTATTTGCCTCGCCAACCGTGAGCCGCGCCCCAGCGGCAATGATGGCGAAGGCGACCAGCTCCCATTCTTCGAGCGTGCGCGCGGCAGCCACCATCGCCTTGAACATGTCTGGGGACCCCCAGTGCTCCTCTGTCGGCCTTGCCCCCGGGTGAAGCTGGACGACCGCTTTGGCGAAGAGGAAGTCCCCGGACGACACGATTGGCTGGATCCAGCCCACTTTTTCCAACGCGCGGACGGCGGAGACGGTGGCCTTGATCGATGACGGCGTGCTGGCCGCTGTTGCGAGCTGCTGGAGGTAGCTGTGGAGCACGTAAGGGGCGCTGCGCCCTGGCATGCGTCTGGCCGCGCGCGCCAGCCGCCGTAGGTGCCCAGAGTAGTTCTCCCTCGTGGACTCCGCCCAGGCGCGCACTTAGGTTGCGGTGATGGAATCCCCGAAGTCCGCGGCGCACGCCCTGTGCCAGAGGTCGATCGCCTCCAACAATCGCCCTCTGGACTCCGGCCCTTGTCACTTGCGAGACACACAGCCGAACTCTGCGCGCTCCCATCGCCAGTGCCGCCCACCACAGTCGCCGCAAGGGGTGTCTGGAGGGCCATCGCATCGCACCAGTACCCCCTCCCGATTCCTGAAGTGGCGTATGCCGTCCACGTACTCGAACTTCGGATACCGCTGCCCCGCCTGCGTCGCGCCCTGTCGCTGGGCCGCCTTCGGCGGCGGCTTTGACGAACCGCTTGGCTTCCGGCAGCTCCCATCCGAGGACTCCAATGTTGTTGACGAGTCGTCGGACCAGCCAGAATCTGAGGAGCCGGAGAGCGACGAGTCCGACTGTCGCAGTCGCCCCTTTCGTGCCCGCTTGGCGTTGGCCTTCTCCCGCCGGCGCTTCTTTTTCTCCTTCTCGCGTACCTGTTTTCTGCGCTCTTTGGCCAAGATCTCGCACTGCGTGCGCACTGCGTGCATATTGCGCACGCAGAGGCTAGGATACTCACCCAAGAATACCTGTCACCTGTTTACTAGGGGGAGGACTGAAAGGTGTCAATACCATAGGGTTGGCCAGGTGTCCATCGATACTTCTGGTTGTAGTTATAACCAACAGCATTGCCGAAGAAGAACTGTCCGGTCCTGGTGTCGACTCGCCACCATCGAGTATCGGCGATCGAGAGCCTTCGAGCGACGATGACCACGTTGACTTCTTTGCAGTTGTGGACGTGGCCATACCGATCGATGATCTTGAGCATCTCGGTTCGAGAATCACCTTGAAGTCGACCAAGGTTTTGGTGCCACATCCTAAATGCTTGGGAAGCCAAAAAAACCCTGGTACGCAACCAAAAACTTGTGAAAAGGGGCCAAAACTAGGGTTCGAGTATTTGCCGACATCCAAAACTTCGCACTGCGTGCGCACTGCGTGCACAATGTGTGCATGGCATTCCCTTTGAGAATCGCCTTCGCGTTCGCGTAGCAGCGCAGCACAGTGCGCCATACCGACTGCGCCAGCCGCGGCACAGGCTCCTCTGGGCCCAAATCGCGCAGCTCTGCCTCCGACACCTTCAGGAGCCGTGTGTCCAGACTGGGGCATCCGGTCGTTTCCGCAGTGCCTTGGAATTTTGTCGCGACAGTGCGGCCCACTGTGACTCCAGCGCACCGGTCTGTGCGCGCCGCTCGGCCTTGGGCCCCGCCTCTGGCTCCACGCTCGCCGCCGAATTGACCCCGTCTCTGGCCTTCTGGACCACCGCCTCCAGCTGGGCCTCCATAGACCCCTCCGTCACCGGCACCCAGGTCCGCGTTGAGAAGTCCACCTGCACATGTTGGTACAGCTCGAACATTGGTATAAGGGCTGATGCTACGCTGAACGTGGTCGGGCCCACCAGCTCGCTGCCTAGCTCCGTCAGCGCAGCAGCGTTGAGCCCCGCCGCTTTCGCCCGCCGTACGTATGCCGTCACGGCAGTCTTGACTACGCCTGTGGGCAGAGCGTCTTGAAACGCCCCAGCCTGTACGGTGGCGAACCCAAGCGCCTCGTCTAAGGGGAGAGGGACATACATGACGATAGTCTTGTAGAGCGCTTAGCCAACCAAGCGGGAAGCGCCCAGTCAACAGGCGCCTACGAAAGACGAAAAACACTGCCAGACACAGAGACAGGGGGAGATGGGTGCAAGGCAGGTCAGGACAGGGGGGACAGGGGCCCTCACACAAACCCGGTCTGGCCCCCACCCCATGCCAGACCGCTGTTTCTGACCATAAAAACCGTGGTCAGAAAATTCGGTAAAAGTGACGGTCAGACCGGGTCCTGGTGCTTGGACAAGGCGGTGCTTGCACAAGGGGCCATGAAGCAAGGGATACTCAGCTACCAGCTTGCGCAAGGGGGGCCCTCAAATGGTGAGGTTGATGTGTCCACATTAGGCTTTGGTCACGCCTGCCCCCCTCTGTCCATCGGCCGCTATACAGCGCACTCTCAGTCCAAAGAGCGATCGAATGGGGGGCCATGAGGCAACGGAAACTGGGCTCGCATACGCCCCCGTGTCACAGGCGCATGGTCATAACCACATTGTTCAGTGTTTTGCTTGCTGCACTGCAGCGTAGACCAGTTCTGTACCACACCGGTGGTTGCTGGCTGTGCATTTCTGCACTGGTCCTGTGGACATTGAGGTCAGCTCGCACCCACCACCCACCCACAGTGCCGGTTAGTCTCTAACCCTTGCCCTGCAGGTCGTGACCCTGTCATGCACTTGCTCTCTGGCTCGTGAGGATCGAATGGGGGGGGGGGGGCTACGCAGCTGGTCCTGCGTCCTGTGTCCAAGGGGGAATCTTTGCACTGCGCGCTACTGTTAGACTATGTTCCCCCCGAAGAGCCCCCAAGCACACCCCTTGGAAACGCCCTTAGAATTAAGTGACCCAAACTGCCCCAGCTCAAGAAAGTTGCAAACTACCTTCCCTTCACATAACACACATCATGCACATCTGGAAAAGCCATGAACAGCGCATTGGTTGCCACCCTCAAGAACACACAATTGTCTTTCTGTTCCATTGTCAACTAAGTACACATTGAGAATACGCAACTTGTGTGCACAACATGACACAGTTGCAGAATCAAAGAAAAGTCACATTGTCACATGTGTGTGTCTCAATGCAATCTGTACAATATTGTAGTTCACACTTGTCACACATGGACATCTTTTCAAGGTCAGACTTGGTGCAACAAAGGGCACAAACATCCCCATCATCACCCACAACATCCTCATCATCATTGTCCTCCTGTGTAGGTGCAGTCCATACATGTGCAGGTACGTGTTCCCACGGACCATATGGAGGGTACCGTACCTGTCTTCGAATAAAAAATTGCTGCAAATGCAAGAGTCCACGTACGTACTCATGCAACTCCGTACCGGATCCCCTCCATATGTTCCTTACGATGCCCCAGTGCCACATGCGTGCAAACAAGTGCTCAATGCGTGCCCTATAGAAACCATGAACATCATTGTACTCCTTTTGCCGCTCGGTCAACGTCTTTCGACCGATAAATAGCCATGCCACATGGAGGCGCCCCTTGTATGCACCATCCATGGAGCCAATGTCATAATCCATATAATGCCCCTTGCTCCTTTTCGGCCCTTCGCAATCCCAAATGAGAACATCCGCCGATGTCGCCGGGGCCAACAGACAAATCCAAACGATGTTGCACCGGAAGGTTGGGGCCCAAAAGAGGGCGGAAATGCTACGTCACCCCTGCATTCTCGGGGGTCCCCAAACAACGGGGGACAAAATCAGAAGTCAAAACGTACGCTAGGGGTCACCATGATGCTCCTAGTATCAAAGCGTGGACACGAAGATTGTCCCGGTTTCCTGAATAGCACCGGAAGGTTGGGGCCCAAAAGAGGGCGGAAATGCTACGTCACCCCTGCATTCTCGGGGGTCCCCAACAAAGGGAACAAAATCAGAAGTCAAAGTCTACGCTAGGGGTCACCATGATGCTCCTAGAATCAAAGTGTGGATTCAAAGATTGTCCCGGTTTCCTCAATAGCACCGGAAGGTTGGGGCCCAAAAGAGGGCGGAAATGCTATGTCACCCCTGCATTCTCGGGGGTCCCCAAACAAAGGGGGACAAAATCAGAAGTCAAAACCTCCGCTAGGGGTCACCATGATGCCCCTAGGGGCCCCTAGTATGCAAAAGTATGGGTCTCTAGTACGGCTAGACGCCCAAATAGTTGCACTGCGCGTGCACTGCGCTTAAGGCGCCCCCCGACTAATCATGCCTGAACTGGCGGATCCTGGTGGCAAGGTTGATTCCATGCTCCCAAATGCCTTTTCGGGGGATGGGCATAGCACAGTTGTCGGAACGATGCTTTGAGTAGAGTTAGGCCACGCACCCGCATGGGAACATATCTGCGGGGGGGGGGGGGGGGGGCTGTTCAGTCCAGTTCCGCACCCCAACCCCCGCGGCGTGCGCAGGGGGATGACCTTGGGTTGGCGAGGCGGCCAAATAGTGCTTTGCCCCACTCATGGTGCAAACGACAGCTCCTTGGTTTCGGCAAATGGCCAAATAGTCAATTGCCATGCACAGGCTGTCTCGCAAAGAAATGTTACCTCTCCATTCAAATCTGAGCATCGAGGGGATCTGCCCCTTTCCCCAAGGCCAAATCAAAAATTTCCAGGAGCTGGTTGTTCCCCATTATTTGATATTCGTGTGGGTTGGGGGGGTCCTTGGGGTGGGGGGCCCTTGGGATTGGGGGGCCCTTGGGGTTGGGGGTCCGCCCATAAGGGTCTCCCCTTGAACATGTCCTTCTGCAAAGTAATCTTCAGCAACAAATAGAAGACCATTGACAAATCAGAGCCCAATGGCTCAGTCGGAAAACAACCTCATTTTGAGGCTGCAGACAAGCAAATCGAGGCACAACAAACGGAGAAAGACATCAGGCGCTTGTGGTTCTGGCCCTTATGCAATGGCCATATCAATTGCAGATGTGGCTTTAAGATCTTAATGTTGCTTTGCACAAAGGCCTGTTTTGGAACGGCTCAAATTTGATTTGTGGGATATTTATCAAAAGTTTGGTGAACATTAGCTGAAATGGATCTATCTGATGTGTTGGGGCTGGCTATCACACACAAACAGTGGCAGCTAGTGCATGGCACACGAAAAATGATGCACCAAAAAAATAAGGCACCCAGAAAAATACAAAACTCACAAAAATTCCTGGAACACCCCGGTCCTTTGAATTCAGGTGTCAGCGGCTTTCTGTATGCTCTGCACCGGCATTTACTGCTTTTAAGAAAAATAGATACCTGCACATTATGGCCCCTGCACTTAAACAGGAGGCGCACCAGGGCCCCTTGCCGACCCCCCATGGTGGCTATTCATTTGTTGGGGCGGCAGAGTCCCTGTTTATTGCAGGAAACCCAGAGGAATAAATCTCAGAGACCGGAGAGGGAGGGGGGGGGGGGGGGCAGTGGAACCATCAGCTAAGCAGACCCTGAAGCACAAAGCAAAACGCATCAATGAAATCACATATTTGTGTGCGCTCCCATTGTGTGCAGCTGAGAAACTAGAGTATTAGACAAACTGCTCCAGAATTTCTTCAAACTTCATTTTAATTTAACTTAGTGCAAATCCGCACACCCAGCATGCCACCATCCATGCCAAAGCAGCACAAACATAGAAAAAATTAAATCATTAGAAATGATGAATGTGAAGAACGTAATTTGTGGGTGCTTCAGTGCATAGAATGCCCAAATGAATCAAAGCAAACATGAAGGACAAGAAATAAAGACGAATACTTCTCCCCAAACTCCGTTCAGGGTTTTGAGTGCAGAGCAATGGTGGCAAGAACGGTATGTCTGAGATGATGTTTGTTCCTTGTTCAACACCTCAAGTGCAGACTCTCACGTGCCCATGCTCCAAAAATATGATAGTACATTATTTATACTCCCTAAGCTAAAGCAAGCGGCCTCTGACCCGCAGCCTGCTGCTGAGGTCAATATCACAAACGCGTTCAACAGTGGTAGGTATCCATAGATTGGCTATCCCACCATATGTTTGTATGAGAAATGAAGTAGAGCAATAGAGCTGGGAGATCCAAGGATCAAACACGGCTAAAACATCGTGTGTGAGGCCCAGAAGAATCAACACACAAGCAAATCTTTTTTTTTTGGCTCAGACAAAGACGAGCTGGCGTGGCCTGCTCGCATCACAGTACTCGAGGTAAGATCAAGGTTCAGAGCTATCCAGTGCTACAATTATCCCACAAATGACTGTGGTAGCGGATCTGACACGTAGGAGTTAGCTGAGTCTGAAACCAGGTTATGCAGAATCAACACACAAGCAATTCAATGGACTACCATGAGGCCCATCGAACAGTTGCGACTGCTGTCCTGCCTGTTTTGCTGCAAAGAAAAATTGTTGGCTCCAGGATTGCTGCGTTGTTGTGTTGCTCTGCTTGTGTAAGTACCTCATATACAATGCAATCGCACCACATTGGAAATTTGCACAAACCTTCGCAGCTATGCTGTTCCACATGCTGCAGGTCTCTGGCGTGGTTTGCATGGGTCACAACCTCTACAAACATGGGCATTGGGCCTTACTCCAAAAAAAGCGGTGGACTTCACCCACGATTGATAAAAAAGATGCCAATTCAATGCCCTCAACGAAGACTATTTACTCCACAAATGCCTGGATGTATATATGCATGTGAGAGAGTAATGATGCATCTAAACAATACCATCGTACAAAAATCAACATCTGATATACATGTCCATATATAGGGGGAGTCTTTGCACTGCGCGTGCACGTCGCGCGCACTGCGCGCTACTTTTAGACTATGTTCCCCCCGAAGAGCCCCCAAGCACACCCCTTGGAAAGGCCCTTAGGCTAAGTGTTTGCACTGCGTGCGCACTGCGTGCATATTGCGCACGCAGAGGCTAGGATACTCACCCAAGAATACCTGTCACCTGTTTACTAGTGGGAAGACTGAAAGGTGTCAATACCATAGGGTTGGCCAGGTGTCCATCGATACTTCTGGTTGTAGTTATAACCAACAGCATTGCCGAAGAAGAACTGTCCGGTCCTGGTGTCGACTTGCCACCATCGAGTATCGGCGATCGAGAGCCTTCGAGCGACGATGACCACGTTGACTTCTTTGCAGTTGTGGACGTGGCCATACCGATCGATGATCTTGAGCATCTCGGTTTGAGAATCACCTTGAAGGCGACCAAGGTTTTGGTGCACATACTATCTGTCGGGAAGAGTACTCTACAGGTCGAATCGAACTGTCGGGAAGAGTACTCTGCAGGGCGAATCGAACTGCCTCTACGGATACCAGGCTCGCTGCAGTGTCGACAATGACGACGTCGAGATCCGGGTCGTGTCGACGGTGTACACTTTGTCGATGGGCCTCTTCTAGGGGGAAATGGTTGACAATTCAAATATGCCACATTCTAAATGCTTGGGAAGCCAAAAAAACCTTGGTACGGAACCAAAAACTTGTGAAAGGGGGCCAAAACTAGGGTTCGAGTATTTGCCGACATCCAAAACTTCGCACTGCGTGCGCACTGCGTGCATGGCATTCCCTTAGAATTAGGTGACCCAGACTGCCCATCGAATTTCAGCGACAACACCATTCAAGTAAGAACGAACACGATGCACACTTGCCCACCAAGCCTCCTCAGAGCACCCTGTTGCTCCAGGGAGGAGATGAGCACACCTTTGAGGTGGAGTGTGCTTGAGGAAGAAAAAGAAGCGGAACAAATGTTCGCGTGGAAGTAAATCATCATGCCCATACTTTAGCCAAAACTCCTCGGCAGAGTGGGCATCAATACCCATATAACTGATTTGCGTCCTTAGGGACCGAGTTCCACCACAACGCTTAATCCACCACTCAACACCATCTTTTTGTGGGTCAAGAGGGTGAGCTCCGGTGCTTTTCTCATGCACATGGAGCAACATCTCCAGAATCTTGTCTTCCGTTTGTTTGCTCAAGCGTGGATTCAAAGATTGTCCCGGTTTCCTCAATAGCACCGGAAGGTTGGGGCCCAAAAGAGGGCGGAAATGCTACACCACCCCTGCATTCTCGGGGGTCCCCAACAAAGGGGGACAAAATCAGAACTCAAAACCTCCGCTACGGGTCACCATGATGCCCCTAGGGGCCCCTAGTATCTCAAAGTATGGGTCTCTAGTACGGCCAAACGCCCAAATAGTTGCACTGCGCGCGCACTGCGCTTGAGGCACCCCCATAGAACACTACACATATATATCTTTATGCCCCCTTTGCAATCCGCTACCCAAAGTCACCACAGTCCAGCCCACACCTCGGGGGGTCTGTATACCATACAAAAATAGGCCTATTAATACACCTCAATCTGTGCTCCCAATCACCCCATCTACGGAATGCTCGTGCTGGATCATGCTGAGCCAAGTGGTGGCGCAATGCCGCGGACTGTGGTAAGAGGCCAGGCAACACCATTGGGAAGCGACACAATATTGTGGAGGATAAACCATGGCATTGGGTAATACCCGATTGCTAGAAGATGGAGCGATAATCAACACTGTTCCACAGAAACCGGGCGCGGCTGATTGGTGAAGGTGAAGCAGGACCTTGGACTCTAGGCACACACACAGTGCCCATGTCCTACTGCAGCATGCAGCATGGGAAAAGGAGGGGTCACAAACGGGTGAGCTGCAAAAAATACGCCCTGTGGGGGTGGAGTATGGAGAGAGCAACAGAGCTTTCTTGCACCTTCGGGCGGGCCAAAAAGCCGTGGAAGCAAACGGAGCACAGCTGCAGTTGGACTAAATAGCTGAGTAAATGTAGCTACAAGTTCTGCTGAAAAGGGGGTGGTCCACAGCCATGGATGTACAGGGAGGGCGAAAGGGGCAGCCCCAAGAACAAAGAAAGGGGCAGGCATGAACCGTTGGATGGCTCACACCACAATGTACACTGCCTCGCACCCGAAAGCACCCGAAATGAGGATGGGACACATGTGCATAATCTGTTGTAAGAACATGGACTTCGCACAAGCACCTTGGCTGGTTCTGCACAATGCAGACTTGAGCCATGGTGCAAGTTGGTTACCCCAAACTGGGCACCCAGTCACGTTGGGTGTCAAGGGGAAGGGGCTTGTGGGACGGTTGAGGTAGCGAGTTGAAAAGATAGAGACTGAGCATCCAGGCAGGAGGAAGCAAGCTGAGAGTTGGCCGTCAGCACTTTTGGCATTCCCAACTGCGATATGCTGTCGCTAACCCTCCGCAAATGTAAGGGACGTGTGCGTGTGCTTGTCCTGTTTGCACCGTCCGCTTGTAGTGGGATTTCAAGGTTGCTCTGCTACAACATTCTTCGAAAGCAGGGGTCTGAAGGTGATTTTCTTCATTTTTTTTGGGTGTTTTGATTCTTTTTTCGCTGTTTTTTGTTTTGTTCTTTTTTGCGATAGTTTCGTGGTTTAGTGCTTGGAAACACCCACACCAGCTACAAAACAGCTTGCGAGCCATCGGCGATCAAAGCCCCCGTAAACGTAGACTGCACAAAGATGGCCTCTGACCACTGCCAAACGTGTACAACAGGCATTACTCCCTCCAGGAGCTGCTTACTGTTGAACCTGGTCAGATCAGGTAGACACAGTGTTTGTTGATTCTTGAGAGTGGCAGGCGGGACCTGCTCCTTCGCAAATTGGACAGATTTGCATACAGACATCACGCGTGGCTATACCCAATTGTACGCAATCCTGAAATACCAATGCCGTCCCTGTTCATATTTGGAAAGTGCAGCTGCAAAACCAGAATAGGCCTATTAATACACCTCAATATGTGCTCCCAATCACCCCATCTACGGAATGCTCGTGCTGGATCATGCTGAGCCAAGTGGTGGCGCAATGCGGCGGACTGTGGTAAGAGGCCAGGCAACACCATTGAGAAGCGACACAATACTGTGGAGGATAAACCATGGCGTTGGGTAATATCCGATTGCTAGAAGATGGAGCGATAATCAACACTGTTCCACAGAAACCGGGCGCGGCTGATTGGTGGAGAAGCTGAGGCAGGACCTTGGACTCTAGGCACACACACAGTGCCCATGTCCTACTGCAGCATGCAGCATGGGAAAAGGAGGGGTCACAAACGGGTGAGCTGCAAAAAAGGCAAAGAGATCACCGAGCCTATTCAGGAACGTTGAAATCATTTCTGCCGCGTGATTTGCAGGAAACGCACTATCCTGACGACAAATCATCGGTACCCTCTTCAGAGAGACCAAAACAACACAATGCACCTGGCTGCGTATCTGCACTGTGCTCCACAGGGATGCCAATGCAAAAAGTCCAAATGCCCATCCTACCGGTGCTGACCTGTGGGCACTGGCGTTGACAGAGAGCAGTCAGACCATACAAATGAATGCGCTCTTGGGTGGCAGTATCATCCAAAGAAATTTGGGGATGGCCTCTCAACACATGGCTGTCAACTTCGAATGAAATTCCCTACATGGAACAATGCCCTTCACCATGGACTGCTGTAACCTGACCATTGAGGCCTCGGTTCCTGACATCTTACAACCAGTTCCTGCTCCAAACCTGTCACCAACTAAGTCCAGTACATGGACCAGAGCAAATTGCCCTTCTTTTTGTGCAACTGCCATACTGTAAGTACACCCCTACTGCCAGAATACTTAATTTTTGTGATCCGGTTGTTCATTTCATGAACCTGAGAACAGACACCCACAACCACCACATTCTCCAAGGTGAATGTGGCCGTTTCTCTGCTCACTGAGCACACTCCAGAGATCTGCTGTCTCGCCACAGCCGTCCTAATAGGCCACAGCAAAAACAAATCAAAAAATGAGAAACTTAGGATCTCATTGGCAAGCAGCATCGCAAGCAGCTGAAGTATGCCATACAATGGTCTACACTTACATTCTGCAAGCCTATCTATCAGCCAAGTCCTCCTGATGCGCACACAGGACTGCACAGCGATGCAGTCAATCTGCTGTCCAAGGATTTAGATTGCACACCAGTAGAGGGGCAGACAACCTGCTCCCATTTCGGGCGTGGGTGGGGCTAGGAGTATATCATGGATGTCTAGTTTCGACTTGTGAACCCACAACCCACAACGCCGGCTGCACCCCGGTGCAGCTGCTTCGTACTACACAACACACCTGCGACGCCAATGGCAATCACAAAGCGCCAATAGCAATCACAAAGGGGTGATAAGAACTGACCACTATGACAGCATAAAGCCGTCAAACGGGCAGATAGGAACTGAGTCATGAATCGAAGCTCAGCCCCTACTGCAACAGCAATAGCAATCACAGAGGGGCGATAAGAGCTGACCCCTATGACAGCATACAGCAGTCAAAAGGGCAGATAGAAACTGAGTAATAAATCCAAACATCCCTGTGCGGTGCACGTGCACGCCACGGGGGGGCCGTCTCCTCGCTTTTGTACGCGGCTCCCCCCTCCCCCAGTAGAAGTGGGCTGAAGGCCCCTGGGGGAGGGGGGGGCAGCATTGGAGGGGGGGGGGGGGGGTTCAGGGAGGGGCGATGGGGGGGGGGGGGGGCAGTAGGGAGGGTCGGTTGGGCGGGGGGAGGTCCAGGTGGGGCACTTTGGGGTGGTGGGGGCTTACCTCCCCTTGCCCTCCCTCTAACCATACCATCACCATAAACCTAACCCTAACCTTTGCAGCAATCTGGTTTGGCCATACCAGCCATGTTGATTGGGCTGAACATCATCCACCAAATTTCATTCATGGCTGCTTTTGCCACATCATTGCTCTCCATTTTGAACCCCAATACTCACTCTAACCCTAGCCTAGGGTGAGAGCTAGGGCTAGGGTCACCGAGCTGGTGGAACCAGTCTTGGTTTTATAGCCCTTTTTAGTGTCTAGGGTGGACCTACCAGGTTTAGCAGCAGCAGCAAGCAAGCAAGCAGCAAGCAAGCAAACAGCAGCCCGTGCGAAATGGGCAAAAATCAGAACTCCGTCGTGGTGCTTCAGATTCGGGTGAAATTTTGGTGGATGATACCTATGGGTGTGAAGTACAATCACACAAAGTTTGAGCGAGAAACTCAACGGTGGCGGCCGGGAACGGGATTCGCAAGTGGCGGACCTCAGTTTCAAAAACTGCAGTTTAGGGCCAAAAACAGCCATTTTTGGGCCCAAAAAGCCCTGGAACACATTCAAAACGGCCAAACGAAGGGAAACGGTGGGTACACTCTGCGTGTGGCTTGACTTCCCCGTGTCAACGAGCTCTTTGCGGCCCTCTAACTCCATGATATGTCCCGGAAACGGCCCAAAAAGGCCCCCAGAAGCTCCAAATGCCGACAGCCACAAACCAAGAATAGGCCATAGCTTTGGCTACATGGCTCAAAATGCGATTCCGAGGGCACCTACTCCACCCGCAACCCCCCACTTTTTGTGGTTTCCACCCCTCAGAATTGCCCAAACGGACGCCTAGATCCCAATACCTAGGCCCACTAGGCTGCAGCAAGCTGCAAGCTCAAGCCCAAACAGGTGGGTGCCCAAATGGGTCAACAAGGTCCAGTAGGGGCAAAAAGATGACTTTTCTCAAAAATGATCCTAGACCATGTGTGAGGCTAAAACAAGTGTTTTTGGACCGTTTTGAGCTTGTGGTGGCCCATTTTGGTCCTCCGAAAATCCCAAAATGCCTTGAAAATGGGCTGTTTTGGGACCAAAAATGGGTCAAAAATGGGTCAAAAACGCATTTTTCCAAACCTCATCCTAGACCATTTGGGGTGCACAAACGGGTGAAATGAGCCCATTTTGAGCCCATTTTGGGGCATTTTGGCCCCTCAGAAGTCCAAACAGCCTTGAAGGTGGGCCTCATGGTGATGGGGTTCACTTGCAAGCCGATTTCACTTTGTCAAGAGCCATCAATGTGTGAATCATTCTTGATGTCCCTCACCAGTCATAGCTAATGTTCCCTCCCCCACCAGCTTGGTCCCAATATTCAGTCTTGATTTGGGCTAGGGTCAGGGTCACCGAGCTCGTGGAACCAGTCTTGGTTTTATAACCCTTTTTAGTGTCTAGGGTGGACCTACCAGGTTTAGCAGCAGCAGCAAACAAGCAAGCAACAGCACGCGCGAAATGGGCAAAAATCAGAACTCCGTCGTGGTGCTTTGGATTTGGTTGAAATTTTGGTGCATGATACCTATGGGTGTGAAGTACAATCACACAAAGTTTGAGCGAGAAAGTCGACGGTGGTGACCGGCAACGGGATTCGCAAGTGGCGGACCTCCGTTTCAAAATCTGTCAAAAATGGCCAGGAAATGCCTTTTTTTGGGCAGTTTGGGTGCCTAGGATATACGTGAAGGGGTCCATCTGCATTGGAATAACCTAAATGATAAACAAACACCTTTCATCATCGTTCAGTGTGTTATGTTCCCGATTAGGGGCCTCAACGACCTCTTTTTGGGCCCAAAATACCGCAAAATCAGCCTGAAAAGCACCCTTTTTGCATACCTTTTCAAATCACACCTTCTCGTGCCGTATTTTATAGCCATGGATTGCATTGGGCACCCTTGTGGTGATTAATAACGATGAATGGGATCATTTTGAAGGCTTTTCCACATTGTCATCACCCTTCAATGCCCCATTTTGGCACCGCAGAGTGGTGTTTAGCGCGCACGGTGCACGTGCTAGGGTAGGGTCACGGGAGTCATCTGTGGGTCCAAAAATGGCCCAAAATTATTTTTTCCAAATTTGTTCCTAGACCACTTGGGGTGCTCAAACAAGTGTTTTTAGCCCGTTTTGAGCCCATGGTGGCCCGTTTTGACCCTCCAAAATTCCCAAAAAGCCTTGAAAATGGGCTTTAGGTTTAGCAGCAGCACGCGCGAAATGGGGGAAAATGAGAACTCTGCCGTGGTGCTTCGGATTTGGCTGAAATTTTGGTGGATGATACCTATGGGTGTGAAGTACAATCACACAGAGTTTGAGCAAGAAACTCAACGGTGGCGGCCGGGAACGGGATTCGCAAGTGGCAGACCCAGGTTTCAAAATCTGTCAAAAATGGCCAGAAAATGCCTTTTTTTGGCATTTACGGGTGCCTATCAAGTCCTTGGAGAGGGGCATTGGCAGGGAAACTGATATACACATGATGAACAATCACCTTCGGTCACTGTCTAGTGGGTTTTACACCCAAGTAGTGCGCCCAACGACCTCTTTATGGGTTCAAAATACCGCAAAATCGGCCTTGAAAAGAACCCTTTTTGCATAATTTTTCAAATTGCACGTTCTCGTAACGTGTTTTTTAGCCATGAATTGCATTGGGCACCCTTGTGGTGCTGAATAACGATGAATGGGAACACTTTGAAGCCTTTTTCCATATTGTCATCACCCTTCGATGCCCCATTTTGGCGCAACAGAGTGGTGTTGAGCGCGCACGGTGCACGTGCTAGGGTAGGGTTACATGGGTCATCTGTGGGTCCAAAAATGGTCCAAAATTATTTTTTCCAAATTTGTTCCTAGACCACTTGGGGTGCTCAAACAAGTGTTTTTAGCCCGTTTTGAGCCCATGGTGGCCCGTTATGACGCTCCACAATTCCAAAAAGCCTTGAGGGGGAATCTTTGCACTGCGCGCACTGCACGCTACTTTTAGACTATGTTCCCCCCAAAGAGCCCCCAGGCATGCCCCTTGGAAACACCCTTAGAATTAGGTGACCCAAACTGCCCCAACTCAAGAAAGTTGCAATCTACCTTCCCTTCACATAATACACATCATGCACATCTGGAAAAGCCATGAACAGCGCATTGGTTGCCACCCTCAACACCCTCTAATGTAGAGGGGGAGGCGGCCGGGGGTACCTCCTTTCGTATGTGCATCGAAACCTTTGTCAACATAAGACGACGACAATTGTGGTAACAGCCCCGCGGAGGCAATTTCCGCTATGAGATTATTCGGAGTTGAACTACTCACCCTCTTGCGGGTCTTTCGCTTCACCAGCCACATCAACCCTCGTAAGTTGATGCGACCGGCCGGACGAGAATTGGATGGCGAATTCGAATGCGAGTTGGCTTGGAATCACAGGCATAGCACAATTCAAAGAGATGCGTAGTATCCTGCACAAGGACATGGTCCAAATAGCCCGTGCAAATACAAATAAAATGTGAAACAGGGTGGAAATGGGTGAAATTGGGTGAAAATCCAAAAATGCTATATCCCCAATGTGGAAAAAGCATCCAAACCTACGCAATAGGGTAGCAATTATGCCCCTATGATCTCAAGGCATGGGTCTCCAGTACAGCCAAACGCCCAAATAGTTGCACTGCGCGTGCACTGCGCGCGCACTGCGCTTAAGGCGCCCCCTGAAAATGGGCTTTTTGGGGACCAAAAAGGGTCAAAAATGGGTCAAAAACGCGTTTTTCCAGTGTGATTAATAGACCTTTTGGGGTGTGTAAACAGGTGAAATGAGCCCGTTTTGAGCCCATTGTAAGCAATTTTGGCCCGTCTAAAGTCACAAAATGCCTTGAAGGTGATGTTCCTTTCCCCACCAGCTCGGTCCCAATATTCAGTCCTGGTTAGGGTAAGGGTCAGGGTTAGGGTTAGGTGTGGGGTTGGGATGGCGTTTGTGTCAAGGTCGGGTTCAAGGATAGTGTTGGGGTGCCCCACCGCCTGGGCGAAGAGGGTGCTACGTGGACAAGGGAAAAAGATTTTGGGCGCCTTTGGCACCACCATATGTATGGCCGGCAGCTATTGACCCTTGGTAACTAAGTGGGCACAGAGGGCAGGGAGGAGGAGGGGGAGGGAGCGGGGGGGGGGGGGGGTCGCGTACCCGAACCGAGGAGACGGCCCCCCCAGGGTGCACGCCCAGCCCAAATTAAAAAATGAGAAACTAAGGATCTCATTGGCAAGCAGCATCGCAAGCAGCTGAAGTATGCCATACAATGGTCTCACTTACATTCTGCAAGCCTATCTATCAGCCAAGTCCTCCTGATGCGCACACAGGACTGCACAGCGATGCAGTCAATCTGCTGTCCAAGGATTTAGATTGCACACCAGTAGAGGGGCAGACAACCTGCTCCCATTTCGGGCGTGGGTGGGGCTAGGAGTATATCATGGATGTCTAGTTTCGACTTGTGAACCCACAACCCACAACGCCGGCTGCACCCCGGTGCAGCTGCTTCGTACTGCACAACACACCTGCGACGCCAATGGCAATCACAAAGCGCCAATAGCAATCACAAAGGGGTGATAAGAACTGACCACTATGACAGCATAAAGCCGTCAAACGGGCAGATAGGAACTGAGTCATGAATCGAAGCTCAGCCCCTACTGCAACAGCAATAGCAATCACAGAGGGGCGATAAGAGCTGACCCCTATGACAGCATACAGCAGTCAAAAGGGCAGATAGAAACTGAGTAATAAATCCAAACATCCCTGTGCGGTGCACGTGCACGCCCAGCCCAGGGGGTGATGCTGGGAGTGTCTCCTGAAGGGGAAGCAGTGGCTCCAGCCAGGCTGGCCCAAACTCCACACCGGGCCAAACCCAGTGTCTTTGGCCTCTAATACTCGGCATTGAATGAGGCAGAGATGAATGGGGCGGGGAGGTGCAGTCGAAGAGGCGCCTACCCAGGGCAGGTTTGTCCCTGGTCTTGGATCTGAACTAAGGGAAACACATTCACAAAAAATATATATATGGAACGAGGATAGAATGGCCAAACCCAACAGCAACTCTCCTACACTAGGAGCCACAGAGGAGTGGGGCATGGCTAGTATCACCGCAGGGAAGTGTCCTCTGATGTTCCACTGTTGCTTGCACAAAGGCAGGTGGTTTTGGCACAGAGCTTGTGCCTTGGTACACATGCATTGAGACAGACAGCAGATTGTCATAATGGCATGCAGAAAATCCCTTCCAGGTGCTGATCCATCAACTTTCTGGTACCATGACATGGAGAGCCCCACACAGGGAGCCGGGCGGGGTGGGGATCGGTCCTGCTTCCTCCGCCCCACCCCCACCCCATCTGCCACTGGCCATTGAATGCTGCCTACAAAAACAACATATTTCCAAGGGGCAAAACACCGCTGTAGAAGTACTCTGGCACCGAGTTATCAGGAAGCAGCAGCAGCAAAATGCAAGTACATATGGCTGGAGCAAACTGAGAGTGAATGACTCTGGCACGAAACATCCTTCACAAATTGAGACCTGAACACACAGTGCACCATGACGCCAGCCAAAGGCCCGGCTCACTTGTGTTGTACTGAACGATGTCTTCATCGGAGGGGTCGAGCAAAATCTACAGGTCAGGGTCTGATCCAAACCACCTATCGACAAACATTCTTCCATTTTGAGGCAAAAGAAATCACCGCAGATCAGCTGTGCTGGCATGGTGGCCGCAGTCACCCATCCTTTTCAGGAACATTGAGATCACTTTTCTACTGCGCAGCGGCTCAGTGTCGAAGAGTGTGTGGGACAGGGTACAATGGTACTTCTTCGCTGGACACAAACCAGCAACGTACTGAAGAACTGAGAGTCTGTTTGGCTGGTTCTCTTGATCCTCCCTGCCCTCAAGACACGGGCACAGTATAGTTCGAACAACCATCTGACGGGCGGGAGCGCGCGGCCCCGCCCTTGGACTGGGGCTGGCGGGCTTGCATCGCCCGAACTCCAGCCAGTTGAGGACTGCAGCACTGGCTGTGAAAGACGGGGCAGTGAAAGAGCACTGTTCGGTTTTTAGGATCCAAACATAGTGCTCAGAAGTGCAAACACCTTTCAGACGCCATTTAAATGCCAAACCTCCTTTCCATTGACAGCCCTGCTGGTCTGTGGGGGAATCAGTGCACAGCCGGATTAATAGGCAAGCCTGCTGGATTAGTAGACAAGCCCGCCAGATTTGTAGACAAGCCCGCCGGATTAGTAGGCCAGCCCTCCAATCGCAATCCCCGTGTCACTGAACATGCACACCCACGGACCCTCCCCCACCTGCATGGCACCCATAGCTCCAACGACCCTCCTTGTTTCCAGACAGTTTAGTGGTTGGCTATTAATGCTGATCAGCTGACTGTGATTGGTGGTCAAGTGATGGTGGTTGATAGTCAGGTGATGGGGGCTAGCGGTTAGCAATGAAGGGTGGTGGAGATGCTGCTGATGATTCATGGCTCCTACTACCCTTGTAGCCGTCCTCATTTCCAACCAGTTTGCAGGCAGCCGACCAAGCAAGCACCACAATGGCTGTGAAAATAACAATGGCAATGCCGTGGTCCGTACCACCACCCGAAGGCAAGGATGCAGTCAAATGACAGGCGCTCGAGTACTCATACCCACCGTCACTTATAGCGCACCCCGTCCTGCCTCCAACACCGACTGTCAGCTTCAATGTGCTCAGTGCAGCATCGATGAGTCATACAGGAATACTAACGCACTATGAGGTTTTTGGGCAAAATTGGGTGGGCCACATCCCTTCCGATCTCCTGGCGGCTGGCACTTGTAATGGGTACTTTCGGACTATGGTCCCTCACTGTGCAGTGCGTGTGCAATTGTATCGGGCCGGGGCAGAGTATCCCTACAACTACCCTAGCTGTGTGGTCTGATGGGCCACTGGCAACACATCTTACCCTTCCTTAAGCACCACCACTCAAACACGATGGTTATGGTCATATGACTGCGACCCATCTGCCCAGCTTCTGCTCCAGGATCTTGCATGACAGATATACAGCCACGACCACCTCAGAGCCGCAGATGCAGCGCCAATGTACCAGCACGTCCTCCATCACTGGCACTGCACCAGCCCCAGGCCCTGCAATGGGCAGCACTGTGACCAGCAGGTAGTTGCACAGCAGCTGACTGCATCGTTCACCAAGCTAACCGTGTGTTGAAAGCCAACCATATTAACCAGCGCTTCCTCTGCAGCAACTCACACCGCGTCCTCTCCTGCTGATTGTGGCTTCCACAGCCCATGCAGTTTGGGATGGCTGGACAG
Organism: Eutreptiella sp. 'Long Island Sound 2002'; assembly: GCA_964036045.1. Lineage (NCBI taxonomy): Eukaryota > Euglenozoa > Euglenophyceae > Eutreptiales > Eutreptiaceae > Eutreptiella > Eutreptiella sp. 'Long Island Sound 2002'. Next base: position 30,784,517 of record OZ038390.1, read on the forward strand.
TCACGGACCATGACCGTGTGTCAGTGAAAAACGGGGCTTGGGGATGCAGCCTATGGACTACAGAGCCTTTTGTGAAGCCCCTTGGAAACTGCACAGAGGCAAGCTCCTGTGCCCAGCCCATCCACGTGCACATCAAGCAGTCTGTGAACGCCGCGAGATGAAGTAGTGGCATCTCAACGCTGATGGATGAACTATCTCCCCCGCTCAAACCTCCTCAGTGCCGGCACCTTCTGGGTGGCCACCTGAGCGACATCAAGAGAGGATGGGACAAGAGCAGCAGACCTATGGGGGCATGGGACAGGACAGGGTGAGTATCGTCGTTCCACAAGCAATCTATTTGACTGTCCGGGGCCTACATCTCAACGTTGCATTACACAAACAACACCACAGGCATACCCGTTGCTTAAGCCAAAAAAGATTCAGAGCATCTTCGGCAGAAGGACGACGATGCGGCAAAAGGTAACAAAGCTTGTGGATGAATAGTTGCGCCGGCGCAGAACACTGCATGCGCTGCCCGCTGAGCGATCGGTTGGTCGGTGAATGTCCATGGAGCATCGCCCAGGTGATGGCACCGACAGCGTAGATATCCCGCTTCAGCACATCTGCAAGGACTTGGCTGCCCGCACCACCTGCACGAAAAAACAGAAACAGTCTAGTGGAGCAAGAAAACCGCTTCACAGAGCTTTACTAGTCCTCTCCATCAGGCTTCCCTCACCCCTCTCCCCATGGCTGTCTACTATGCTGTCCAGCAATATGACACCCTGCTGCATGGACCGGCTCAAAAGGTTGCTTCATGCAGCTGCACCTAGAATTCAATGGAATGAGACACTGTGCACCAACAGGGGGCATCGCTGACTCTTGCCCTTGCATTGCACACCACCAACACACAACAAATGGTCAGCTTCGCCCTCCCTTGCTCCTGGCATGTTCCCACCACGAACATACAGCGATGTGGTACACATCTTGCAGGCCACGGTGACGGCCAGGCAAGGCGCTGGAGTGCAAGCTGAAATGCATGGCTGCACTGATTGCTGCTCAATGACATTTTTGAGCTACCATCCGGGCGGCTGCTGCTGCAATTACCCCTCGAGCTGTGAATGGTAATATGCTGTTGTCCGGGCTCGTGCCGTGAAGGCGCCGGTTCGATTCCCGCTGTGCGCGTGGCTGCACTGCCGAAGAAAAGGCTGCAGGTGCCCGGCTGCAGTGAATGCGCCCCCCTCCCCACGCTGCCGGGCTTCAAGACCCGTAAGCCGCGCGCGCTGCCGGAGGGGGCGGTGGTGCGTTTTTTTGTGGCTTGTGTCGGGGGTTGGGGGCGAATGAAAAAATAGTGAGGCGCACCTCCCGCTGCCGGTAGACCCGGTTGCCGCGTGTGCTGTTGTAGGGGGCGGTGGTGCGTTTATGACGACAGGAGGGATCGAACCTCCGCTATAGACTCACGAGTCTATGTTTCTGACCACTGGACCACTCCAGGCCTCTTACTCTGCATTGCGTGCACACACACACACACACACACACTGAAGCACACTGCCACCTCCGTGTTGAGCCTGAAAAACACGTCCTCGGTGGCTACAGTAAATAAGGCTCTATAGGGTTGAAAAAATGGAAAAACAGGACATGAGCTCGCTGAGTACAGTACTCCCTTCGATGCACCTGGATGGGCGACTCGAGCCCCCCACCTGTAAAGCCGCGGGCGAGTGCACAAGGCCCCATGCCCCCTTACACGGCCTAGTGCACCGCATGGTGTAGTGTACACATGGACTGCAGTCAAGGCAGCGTGCATAACAGCACTGAACGCACGCTGTAGCACATAGAACCCGTGTCTGCCCAAACGTTCCGGCACTAGGGGAACTGTGGAGGGGTCTACAAATCCGGGCTGTGAGGAAGAGTAGGAAGCAATGAAGGTACAAATTAAACACTGACGGCAGGTAGCAGTTGGTGCCAGCAATCCTTACTTTCACTCCCCCGGCACTCCCTGAGGGGTCCCACCCGGCCGACACGTAGCCGTGTCAACACACCCGGGATATAACCTCAGGGCAGTACAGGTGGTGTCCAGAGCGGCAGATAGCAGTTGGTGCCAGCAAACCTCATTTTCGCCTAGGGAGTACTCCAGTGCATAACCGTATATTGGGGGGGAGAGAGAGAGAAAAGGTACCGAAGTTGTGCAGCATACAACAGGGTGCAGAAAGAGGAAACTGAAAGATGGAAAAAACGGAGCATTGAGCACCAAACATTTCACTGCCGAACGGTCACGGGGGTGTGCCAACAGCAGACCACACACTTAGTGATAGTGAAGGGAACAAGAACCAACAGATAACCAATGTGGATATAAATGCACCGGGAGGCACTGTGGGTACAAGTCTCCAGCATCCTCATCAGAGGAGCAAAAATGCTGGCCCTCAGACGAGCAGGCGACTGACAGCAGTGGTGCTGTAAGTCGGAATCACAGACACACGTTCACACATGCACAAGAGAGTAGCAGGGAAAGACACACACACACACACACACACACACACACACGCACGCACGCACGCCGGGACACCATGCCCTCGCACCACTATGCCCCGGGCCACTGTGCCCCTGGAGCACCATGCCCCCGTAACTCTTGGCCCCCGGAACACTATGGCCCCGCAACACCGTGCCCCCGGATCACTATGCACCCGAGCCACTATGCGCGCGCGCGCACACACAGGCACGCACGCACGCACGCACACAGTGAGGTGAGCATTGCACACTGAGGGGCACGCAGATCATACCTCATCAAACGCTGCCAAAGTTTTGCCAATGATGGATATCACCTTCTGATACGGGTTTTGTTCAAATTGGTCAATGGTGTGTAAACAGCGGCCCCCAAATGTGCGCTTGCCTTGGAACTCGTTGGATGCGGTTTAGTCGACACCTTCAACAAATGAACAACAGCAACTGCACCGCAGCCCCTAACCAAGAGACATGAAGCCATCTGCAGCCCCCACCCCCCACACCACTTGCATGGTCCTTGGTCATGCGGGACTGTGTTCCTGGCCCTGAGGAAATTGTCCCTAAATGAGCGGTCATGAGAGGAGGGGCATTAGTGTGGGCGGTGGTTGGGCGGGGGTGAGGGAGCTGCCTGTTGACAGAGGTGACTTGGCGGAGGTGACCTTGTAATCATCATCAGGCTGGCTGCTGCTGCTTTGGTGAAGCCATGGGGGGGGGGGGGGGCATGGCCTCCTTGGCTAAAGATGCAGACCCCCCCCCAAAAGTATTAGTGGCCAAAGGCCACCTGGGGGGGGGGGGGGGAGGGCTGAGGGGGGTGAAGGCTGAAAGGGGGGGGGGGGCATAAAGGCTGAACGAGTTGAGGGGGGGGGGTTGGTATGGCTTGGTGTGGTATGGTATGGTATGGCATGGCAGCGAGCCATGGCATGAGCGCTGGCGGCTGCTCTCAAGGACATCAAGGCTGATTGCCAGGCCTTGCGGCGACAACTGTGGGGGCAAGAGTGCGAAGGGGGGAACTGCCCGGAGATGTCCGTGCTGCGGCACCCCTGCCTGTTGGGCGCAGAGGCGGCGCCGTTGTGGACACACCAACGTGGCTCGATGCCGACATGCGTCTCCGGTCAGGACACTCTGCGACGGGGGTGGCCGAGCGGAGGTTGCAGAGGAAGAGGAGTGGGGCGCGGCATGACGACGGTGTAGCAACACGGCACCGGTGATACAACCACCTACTCGGCCCAAAAAGCCGCGCAACGTTGGCACAAGGGCAGACCCTTCCGTGCCCATCACCACTCGTACCACCCGTTGTGGGCGTCTCAAGAAGGCCCCTCCTCCAGAGGATGGCGCGTGTCCGAAACACAACGTGCCCACTCCCCTGCGTCCTCCGCGACGTCCTGGCCGCGGGAGTCGGAAGGGGAAGGGGCAGACCGCGACACGGCCCACAACGCCGGCGGGCAAGGGTGGGATCGAGTCCCACGCGACGAGGGGGGGGGGGGGGGTGGCACAAGGCCTCGGTATTAGGGTGTTTGCCTTTGGCGGTGCCTGTTGGCCTCCTGCCACTGCTCATTCTGACCCTCTGTGGGTCCGAACGTGTTTTGGTTGTGTCAACGGAGCCCCCGGATGACGTGTCCACCACTGCACCCCCCCCCCCCCCTGCGTGGGATACACCCCAAACCACCACCGTGGCTTGTCCAGCATCAATTTCAGTCCCACACGTTGCAATTGTATATCGCCTCCTGGTCAAGCATGGGGCCCTCTCCTGATGATTCATGGCTGGGCCGGGCCCTGCCTGTTCCCGTCCGCCCATCCTGAACCGCTGTCCGGCCGCCTTATGGCCGCCGGATTTCGTCCCCCAGCGCTCCTCCCGTCGCCAAGGCCCGCTGTTGCAACCGCCCCTGAGGCCCTGACTGGGCGTTTTCGCTCAGAATCAACCAGACCCATGCCCTGTGCCACGTTCTCTGGCTCAATTCATACCAATGATAAGGTTGCAGCTCTCCAAGCCCTCAGTCTGCAGTGCCTCTCGGACCATATCGATCGTCTCATACTTGTCAGCTGTGATCAAGACAGGGTGCCAGGTCGCATCAGAGAAGTGGCAGCCAGATACCATGCAGACCCCAGGCAAATACCCAGTGACCAAAGAGCTGGCAACGTGGCTGCATGACAAAACAAAGCCCAGCCGGCCATCAAAGGAAGCAAGCTCGGGAGGAAGGAACGCAGAGCTCAGCCCCAGACCGGCGCTTGCAAGGGGTGTTGCCCCCCCCCCCCCCCCCACATGTCCAATGAACAATTAGGTCCTGAAAAACTACGGTCCGAACAGGAGTTTGTTGGACACACTGTTCGGTGCATGCAACAATGTTGTGAAACGGTGGTAACACATCCCTAGGCACAAAATACCCAGCCCATTCAAAGCACAATGCGATGGAGGCTTGCAATTAGCACTCTTCAGAGTAGAAGCCCTTGTTGCGGACCCGCTTCATGCGGAAAAGTTGAACATGCTCCCCCGGGCTTGGGGCCCTTGTTGGCACGGGCAGAAGTGGCAGCCCAATCCGGCTCAGGCACCTTTGGGACGGACAGATGTGATGGGACAGCAAGTAGAGAATCATAATGGGCAATACAGGACCTATAGTTGAGGGGTACTATTCCCTAACATCCTGCTTTGCCCACCATTACTGCAACATACAACACAATAGTCCCTCATTTCCCCAATCCTTTAGCCTGAAACCTCAGTTCTGCAATTCAGTACCTAATTAATTAGGTCCCCAAAAAATATGGCCCGAACGGAGGTGTTCGTTGGACATGGCATTCATTGGACATGGGGGGTACACCCTGTTTCGGGGATGTTCCATAGTCCAACCGCCTCCGCCCACCCCCCATTCCCCTCCAGCTGTTTTTCAACCGCCAGCACAGCCACTGAATCTGCTCTCCAACTGTCAGGGCCAAGTTGTTGCACTGCGTGCGCACTGCGTGGGCACTACGTGAGCGTGGACGCGACACACTTGTTGATGGCGAGCGAGGTCAGTGATGTGGTGGGGATGAAGGCCGTACCACAAACTCCTCAAGGTCCGCGGGCTATGTATGGCTACATCACCCCTGCCTTCTCGGGGTCCCCATAGTGGGGAGAGTTCAATATGGGGATGGAAAATGGGTAAAAATGGTTGACGTTGGGCAACAAAGGGTGACAATTCAAATGTGCCACATCCCAAATGCATAGGAAGCTAAAAAAAAACCCAGTATGGAACCAAAAACTTGTCAAAAGGGGCCAAAAGTAGGGTCTGAGTATTGGCCGACATTCAAAACTTCGCACTGCGTGCGCACTGCGTGCATGGCATCCCCATTGCATAGCCGCTCTGCAGCCGCTCTTCAAACCCCCCTCGAGCCTCCCTCCCCCTCAAGCGCAGCCTTGCTCAGGCCCGTTCAGATCAGGCTTAAAACTTCTCCGTGTGCCAGGCTGGATGAGCTGAACTGAATAAGAGAGCCCTGTGTTTCGGGACAGGGGGATCTGCTTCTCTTGGCTCGTCACTTGAGGCTTGGCCGTTACCCGTGTAGGCTGCCCTGCCATACGCCATAGGGCTCCATATGGCATCTTGCAATGAGAGAGACAGAACTCGCAGGATCAAATCGAGAAGTGCGCTCAGTCAGTTGTGGCAAACAGGTACACTGCACAGGGAAGTACTTGCGCGGCGCATGCGCCGTGCACTAAAATTTTCTTTCTTGACGCTCAAGGTGTCGTTGAGTGTACTTGGGAGAACCTTGGAAAGCAGAAGGTCCATTTATGTACAGTACGGGTGCACCCAGAAACTGAGCGGACCAGCGGTCCAAGCAGCGTTTTGTCTCGTGTCACCAGATTGGACAACAGTTTTGGCACTAATGGGACCAGAAACCCTGAGACAGGACTTCTCCAGAGAGTGTCCGTTGATTTGTTTGAAACCACATGCTCACGTCCTTAAGCCACCACACCCCCCCCCTTTCCCCCTCCCCCCTTTTCCTTTCATAGCAGTACACCGGTACTCATGTGTCCCATTGTATCCCTCCAAAAGTGTATCGCAAAACTATTTTGTGTGTCCCCTGCTGACGAGACATGCACCAACTGAAAGTCTGTAGGGTAGACGGCGGCCGGCTATTCAGCGTCCTGTATGCCACATCTGGTCCACAGCAAAATCAAAAAGAATGACAGCAGGTGTAGGGAAAATGCGGTGGTGCATCGGGATACACTGGGATACACAGCAGAAAGGGGGCTGGGGGGGGGGGGGGGGCAGGATACACAGTGATACATGGAAAAAATGTTTGGCATACAAAAGAAACACACGAAAAAAATTTGGGATGCACACTAATTGCAAGTCTGCTACCCCATCAGTGCCCTGATTTTGGATGAGGGTTCAGGCTTTCCTACTGAAGGAGGAGCTCAAACATTGAGTCCCTAGGGCGAGACCACATCTCTCGGGGACGTTGCTGAATATGCCAACTCGGAGCGTTTTGGGGGGTCGGAGCTCTTGTTGCCTCATGAGTGTCCCTTAGGTCGGGGTATGTGGGGTATATCTGGAAAGCCCTTGAAGAGGGCGTTTCGGAGATGTATGGGCCAGGGGGGCTTCCGGAACCATATGTTTCCGAAAATCGGTCGTTACCGTTGACAGGTTGGGGTTTTTTTGCCTTTTCTGGTCAGGTTTCACACAAACTGCACCGCACCCCTACCCCCATTAGCTGGTGCAATTTTTTGGGGGGGGGCTAGAGCAGAAAATTATGTTTCGGAAGGTTGGGACAATGGCTGGCATGGCTCGGATACTGGCCACCAGATGCCCCCGGCTCACAGGCATTTCTGGTCTTGGCACTCAGTTCATCAATGGCAGTTGTGTTGGGACAATGGGAGAGGTGTACGTGGGCAAAATTGTGAAAAAGTGGGGTAGGACATCACTGTTGGTAGGATCCTAGCCAGAGTGGTAAAAAATAGCCATTTTACCCCTAAAAATAGTCCATCCATACCCTTTGCCCCCCCCCCCCCCAATACCATGGGATTTGGAAACATTCCCCTTCCTTTTGCTCATTTTCATCATTCACCGCCACTTGTAGGGGTGAATCATGGCCCACGTCACCAATTTTGTCCCTAAATTGCCTATTTTTAGCAATCTGCATAGGATGGTGTCATGCCCTATTTTTCGTCCTTCCAACCCCTTAATAGGCCCCAAAACCCAGCCCTGGCCACCTAAATACCTTCCAAAACCTGTTTTTTTTGAGTTCCCCACCCTCAAAGGAAGGGAGGGCTGTCCTTACTTCAACAAATCAAAGGGAAAATTGCAAAATTTCCCAAAACGTGCCAAAATGCTCCGTGTTGGCATATAAAGAATCCCCAAGAGATATGTTGTTGGGTGTCAGGGTTGTCTTCCTCAAAGCCCATGGTGATATACATCAGTCGAGAGCACCAAAACAGCCCCAAAAGAGACATGCGCAAAATGAAAGATCACACACCACTGCAGAGGACCCCTGGACTGTCAAGCACTACTTGCCCCATGCCCCCATGCGGAACACCCATGCAACACTGTGCACATACGGAACATCGCAAACTCCGGTATTCTTTTATACTTGGCTCCCATTGAGCCCCCGAACACGTCATGTATCAACGCTTTGATCAGGTCCTCGTTAATATAGTACAGCAGCCCCAATGTAATCAACAACACAAGTAATACGAGCACCACCATTGTGTCAGAAGCGAGAGGACAGCGGAGAAGGCATCTTGGAATGCGAGTGTTGTGGGACGTCTAGTCTGGGGGACATCTCGTCTGGGCAATGACACCCCTCTCTCACGAACTCTCTCGTAACTTCAGTATTCCCACACCTTCCATTCATGCAAGCATGGCCTCAATCAAGGGAACACGACTGAAGACGCCCAGTGTCCCTGGCAAATGGACTGAAGGACTGCCAAAGGAGCTGAAGACGCCCAGTGTCCCTGGCAAATGGACTGAAGGACTGCCAAAGGGAGTGAAGACGCCCATGAAGACGCCCAGTGTCCCTGGCAAATGGACTGAAGGACTGCCAAAGGGACTGAAGACGCCCAGTGTCCCTGGCAAAGGGGCTGAAGGACTGCCAAAGGGGCTGAAGACGCCCAGTTTCTCTGGCAAATGGACTGAAGGACTGCCAAAGGAGCTGAAGACACCCAGTGTCCCTGGCAAATGGACTGAAGGACTGCCAAAGGAGCTGAAGACGCCCAGTGTCCCTGGCAAATGGACTGAAGGACTGCCAAAGGAGCTGAAAGCTGAAGACGCCCAGTGTCCCTGGCAAATGGACCGAAGGACTGCCAATGGGACTGAAGACGCCCAGTGTCCCTGGCAAATGGACTGAAGGACTGCCAAAGGAGTTGAAGACGCCCAGTGTCCCTGGCAAATGGACTGAAGGACTGCCAAAGGAGCTGAAGACGCCCAGTGTCCCTGGCAAAGGGGCTGAAGGACTGCCAAAGGGACTGAAGACGCCCAGTGTCCCTGGCAAATGGACTGAAGGACTGCCAAAGGGACTGAAGACGCCCAGTGTCCCTGGCAAATGGACTGAAGGACTGCCAAAGGGACTGAAGACGCCCAGTGTCCCTGGCAAAGGGGCTGAAGGACTGCCAAAGGGACTGAAGACGCCCAGTGTCCCTGGCAAATGGACTGAAGGACAGCCAAAGGGACTGAAGACGCCCAGTGTCCCTGGCAAATGGACTGAAGGACAGCCAAAGGGACTGAAGACGCCCAGTGTCCCTGGCAAAGGGGCTGAAGGACAGCCAAAGAGACTGAAGACGCCCAGTGTCCCTGGCAAATGGACTGAAGGACTGCCAAAGGGACTGAAGACGCCCAGTGTCCCTGGCAAATGGACCGAAGGAGTGCCAAAGGGACTGAAGACGCCCAGTGTCCCTGGCAAATGGACCGAAGGAGTGCCAAAGAGACTGAAGACGCCCAGTGTCCCTGGCAAAGGGGCTGAAGGACTGCCAAAGGGACTGAAGACGCCCAGTGTCCCTGGCAAATGGACTGAAGGAGTGCCAAAGGGACTGAAGACGCCCAGTGTCCCTGGCAAATGGACTGAAGGACAGCCAAAGGGACTGACGACGCCCAGTGTCCCTGGCAAATGGACCGAAGGAGTGCCAAAGGGACTGAAGACGCCCAGTGTCCCTGGCAAAGGGGCTGAAGGACTGCCAAAGGGACTGAAGACGCCCAGTGTCCCTGGCAAAGGGGCTGAAGGACTGCCAAAGGAGTTGAAGACGCCCAGTGTCCCTGGCAAATGGACTGAAGGACTGCCAAAGGGACTGAAGACGCCCAGTGTCCCTGGCAAATGGACTGAAGGACTGCCAAAGGGACTGAAGACGCCCAGTGTCCCTGGCAAATGGACTGAAGGACAGCCAAAGGGACTGACGACGCCCAGTGTCCCTGGCAAATGGACTGAAGGAGTGCCAAAGGGACTGAAGACGCCCAGTGTCGCTGGCAAATGGACTGAAGGAGTGCCAAAGGGACTGAAGACGCCCAGTGTCGCTGGCAAATGGACTGAAGGACTGCCAAAGGGACTGAAGACGCCCAGTGTCCCTAGCAAATGGACTGAAGGACTGCCAAAGGGACTGAAGACGCCCAGTGTCCCTGGCAAATGGACTGAAGGACTGCCAAAGGGACTGAAGACGCCCAGTGTCCCTGGCAAATGGACTGAAGGACTGCCAAAGGGACTGAAGACGCCCAGTGTCCCTAGCAAATGGACTGAAGGACTGCCAAAGGGACTGAAGACGCCCAGTGTCGCTGGCAAATGGACTGAAGGAGTGCCAAAGGGACTGAAGACGCCCAGTGTCGCTGGCAAATGGACTGAAGGACTGCCAAAGGAGCTGAAGACGCCCAGTGTCCCTGGCAAATGGACCGAAGGACTGCCAAAGGGACTGAAGACGCCCAGTGTCCCTGGCAAATGGACTGAAGGACTGCCAAAGGGACTGAAGACGCCCAGTGTCCCTGGCAAATGGACTGAAGGACAGCCAAAGGAGCTGACGACGCCCAGTGTCCCTGGCAAATGGACTGAAGGAGTGCCAAAGGGACTGAAGACGCCCAGTGTCGCTGGCAAAGGGGCTGAAGGAGTGCCAAAGGGACTGAAGACGCCCAGTGTCCCTGGCAAAGGGGCTGAAGGACTGCCAAAGGGACTGAAGACGCCCAGTGTCCCTGGCAAATGGACTGAAGGACAGCCAAAGAGACTGAAGACGCCCAGTGTCCCTGGCAAAGGGGCTGAAGGACTGCCAAAGGGACTGAAGACGCCCAGTGTCCCTGGCAAAGGGGCTGAAGGACTGCCAAAGGGACTGAAGACGCCCAGTGTCCCTGGCAAAGGGGCTGAAGGACTGCCAAAGGGACTGAAGACGCCCAGTGTCCCTGGCAAATGGACCGAAGGAGTGCCAAAGGGACTGAAGACGCCCAGTGTCGCTGGCAAATGGACTGAAGGACTGCCAAAGGGACTGAAGACGCCCAGTGTCCCTGGCAAATGGACTGAAGGAGTGCCAAAGGGACTGAAGACGCCCAGTGTCCCTGGCAAATGGACTGAAGGACAGCCAAAGGGACTGACGACGCCCAATGTCCCTGGCAAATGGACTGAAGGAGTGCCAAAGGGACTGAAGACGCCCAGTGTCGCTGGCAAATGGACTGAAGGACTGCCAAAGGAGCTGAAGACGCCCAGTGTCCCTGGCAAAGGGGCTGAAGGACTGCCAAAGGGACTGAAGACGCCCAGTGTCGCTGGCAAATGGACTGAAGGACTGCCAAAGAGACTGAAGACGCCCAGTGTCGCTGGCAAATGGACTGAAGGACTGCCAAAGGGACTGAAGACGCCCAGTGTCCCTGGCAAATGGACCGAAGGAGTGCCAAAGGGACTGAAGACGCCCAGTGTCCCTGGCAAATGGACTGAAGGACTGCCAAAGGGACTGAAGACGCCCAGTGTCGCTGGCAAATGGACTGAAGGACTGCCAAAGAGACTGAAGACGCCCAGTGTCCCTGGCAAATGGACTGAAGGACAGCCAAAGGGACTGACGACGCCCAATGTCCCTGGCAAATGGACTGAAGGAGTGCCAAAGGGACTGAAGACGCCCAGTGTCGCTGGCAAAGGGGCTGAAGGAGTGCCAAAGGGACTGAAGACGCCCAGTGTCGCTGGCAAATGGACTGAAGGACTGCCAAAGGGACTGAAGACGCCCAGTGTCCCTGGCAAATGGACTGAAGGACAGCCAAAGGGACTGACGACGCCCAGTGTCCCTGGCAAATGGACTGAAGGAGTGCCAAAGGGACTGAAGACGCCCAGTGTCGCTGGCAAAGGGGCTGAAGGAGTGCCAAAGGGACTGAAGACGCCCAGTGTCGCTGGCAAAGGGGCTGAAGGAGTGCCAAAGGGACTGAAGACGCCCAGTGTCCCTGGCAAAGGGGCTGAAGGACTGCCAAAGGGACTGAAGACGCCCAGTGTCCCTGGCAAATGGACCGAAGGAGTGCCAAAGGGACTGACGACGCCCAGTGTCCCTGGCAAATGGACTGAAGGAGTGCCAAAGGGACTGAAGACGCCCAGTGTCGCTGGCAAAGGGGCTGAAGGAGTGCCAAAGGGACTGAAGACGCCCAGTGTCCCTGGCAAAGGGGCTGAAGGACTGCCAAAGGGACTGAAGACGCCCAGTGTCCCTGGCAAATGGACCGAAGGAGTGCCAAAGGAGCTGAAGACGCCCAGTGTCCCTGGCAAATGGACTGAAGGAGTGCCAAAGGGACTGAAGACGCCCAGTGTCGCTGGCAAAGGGGCTGAAGGAGTGCCAAAGGGACTGAAGACGCCCAGTGTCCCTGGCAAAGGGGCTGAAGGACTGCCAAAGGGACTGAAGACGCCCAGTGTCCCTGGCAAATGGACCGAAGGAGTGCCAAAGGGACTGAAGACGCCCAGTGTCGCTGGCAAATGGACTGAAGGACTGCCAAAGGGACTGAAGACGCCCAGTGTCCCTGGCAAAGGGGCTGAAGGACTGCCAAAGGGACTGAAGACGCCCAGTGTCCCTGGCAAATGGACCGAAGGAGTGCCAAAGGGACTGAAGACGCCCAGTGTCCCTGGCAAATGGACTGAAGGACTGCCAAAGGGACTGAAGACGCCCAGTGTCCCTGGCAAAGGGGCTGAAGGACTGCCAAAGAGACTGAAGACGCCCAGTGTCCCTGGCAAATGGACTGAAGGACTGCCAAAGAGACTGAAGACGCCCAGTGTCCCTGGCAAATGGACTGAAGGACTGCCAAAGAGACTGAAGACGCCCAGTGTCCCTGGCAAATGGACTGAAGGACTGCCAAAGAGACTGAAGACGCCCAGTGTCCCTGGCAAAGGGGCTGAAGGACTGCCAAAGAGACTGAAGACGCCCAGTGTCCCTGGCAAATGGACTGAAGGACTGCCAAAGGAGCTGAAGACGCCGAGTGTCCCTGGCAAATGGACTGAAGGACTGCCAAAGAGACTGAAGACGCCCAGTGTCCCTGGCAAAGGGGCTGAAGGACTGCCAAAGGGACTGAAGACGCCCAGTGTCCCTGGCAAAGGGGCTGAAGGACTGCCAAAGGGACTGAAGACGCCCAGTGTCCCTGGCAAATGGACCGAAGGACTGCCAAAGGGACTGAAGACGCCCAGTGTCCCTGGCAAAGGGGCTGAAGGACTGCCAAAGGGACTGAAGACGCCCAGTGTCCCTGGCAAATGGACTGAAGGACTGCCAAAGGGACTGAAGACGCCCAGTGTCCCTGGCAAATGGACTGAAGGACTGCCAAAGGGACTGAAGACGCCCAGTGTCCCTGGCAAATGGACCGAAGGACTGCCAAAGGGACTGAAGACGCCCAGTGTCGCTGGCAAAGGGGCTGAAGGACTGCCAAAGGGACTGAAGACGCCCAGTGTCCCTGGCAAATGGACTGAAGGACTGCCAAAGGGACTGAAGACGCCCAGTGTCCCTGGCAAATGGACTGAAGGACTGCCAAAGGGACTGAAGACGCCCAGTGTCCCTGGCAAATGGACCGAAGGACTGCCAAAGGGACTGAAGACGCCCAGTGTCCCTGGCAAATGGACCGAAGGACTGCCAAAGGGACTGAAGACGCCCAGTGTCCCTGGCAAATGGACTGAAGGACTGCCAAAGGGACTGAAGACGCCCAGTGTCCCTGGCAAAGGGGCTGAAGGACTGCCAAAGGGACTGAAGACGCCCAGTGTCCCTGGCAAATGGACCGAAGGACTGCCAAAGGGACTGAAGACGCCCAGTGTCCCTGGCAAAGGGGCTGAAGGACTGCCAAAGGGACTGAAGACGCCCAGTGTCCCTGGCAAAGGGGCTGAAGGACTGCCAAAGGGACTGAAGACGCCCAGTGTCCCTGGCAAAGGGGCTGAAGGACTGCCAAAGGGACTGAAGACGCCCAGTGTCCCTGGCAAAGGGGCTGAAGGACTGCCAAAGGGACTGAAGACGCCCAGTGTCCCTGGCAAATGGACCGAAGGAGTGCCAAAGGGACTGAAGACGCCCAGTGTCCCTGGCAAAGGGGCTGAAGGACTGCCAAAGGGACTGAAGACGCCCAGTGTCCCTGGCAAATGGACTGAAGGACTGCCAAAGAGACTGAAGACGCCCAGTGTCCCTGGCAAAGGGGCTGAAGGACTGCCAAAGGGACTGAAGACGCCCAGTGTCCCTGGCAAAGGGGCTGAAGGACTGCCAAAGGGACTGAAGACGCCCAGTGTCCCTGGCAAATGGACTGAAGGACTGCCAAAAGAGCTGAAGACGCCCAGTGTCCCTGGCAAATGGACTGAAGGACAGCCAAAGGAGCTGAAGACGCCCAGTGTCCCTGGCAAATGGACTGAAGGACTGCCAAAGAGACTGAAGACGCCCAGTGTCCCTGGCAAATGGACTGAAGGACAGCCAAAGGAGCTGAAGACGCCCAGTGTCCCTGGCAAATGGACTGAAGGACTGCCAAAGAGACTGAAGACGCCCAGTGTCCCTGGCAAAGGGGCTGAAGGACTGCCAAAGGGACTGAAGACGCCCAGTGTCCCTGGCAAATGGACTGAAGGACTGCCAAAAGAGCTGAAGACGCCCAGTGTCCCTGGCAAAAGGGCTGAAGGAGTGCCAAAGGGACTGAAGACGCCCAGTGTCCCTGGCAAAGGGGCTGAAGGACTGCCAAAGGGACTGAAGACGCCCAGTGTCCCTGGCAAAGGGGCTGAAGGACTGCCAAAGGGACTGAAGACGCCCAGTGTCCCTGGCAAATGGACTGAAGGACTGCCAAAAGAGCTGAAGACGCCCAGTGTCCCTGGCAAATGGACTGAAGGACAGCCAAAGGAGCTGAAGACCCCCAGTGTCCCTGGCAAAGGGGCTGAAGGACTGCCAAAGGAGCTGAAGACGCCCAGTGTCCCTGGCAAATGGACTGAAGGACTGCCAAAGGGACTGAAGACGCCCAGTGTCCCTGGCAAATGGACCGAAGGAGTGCCAAAGGGACTGAAGACGCCCAGTGTCGCTGGCAAAGGGGCTGAAGGACTGCCAAAGGGACTGAAGACGCCCAGTGTCCCTGGCAAATGGACCGAAGGAGTGCCAAAGGGACTGAAGACGCCCAGTGTCGCTGGCAAATGGACTGAAGGACTGCCAAAGGGACTGAAGACGCCCAGTGTCCCTGGCAAAGGGGCTGAAGGACTGCCAAAGGGACTGAAGACGCCCAGTGTCCCTGGCAAATGGACCGAAGGAGTGCCAAAGGGACTGAAGACGCCCAGTGTCGCTGGCAAAGGGGCTGAAGGACTGCCAAAGGAGCTGAAGACGCCCAGTGTCCCTGGCAAATGGACTGAAGGACTGCCAAAGAGACTGAAGACGCCCAGTGTCCCTGGCAAAGGGGCTGAAGGACTGCCAAAGGGACTGAAGACGCCCAGTGTCCCTGGCAAAGGGGCTGAAGGAGTGCCAAAGGGACTGAAGACGCCCAGTGTCGCTGGCAAATGGACTGAAGGACTGCCAAAGGGACTGAAGACGCCCAGTGTCCCTGGCAAAGGGGCTGAAGGACTGCCAAAGGGACTGAAGACGCCCAGTGTCCCTGGCAAAGGGGCTGAAGGACTGCCAAAGAGACTGAAGACGCCCAGTGTCCCTGGCAAATGGACTGAAGGACTGCCAAAGAGACTGAAGACGCCCAGTGTCCCTGGCAAATGGACTGAAGGACTGCCAAAGGAGCTGAAGACGCCCAGTGTCCCTGGCAAATGGACTGAAGGACTGCCAAAGAGACTGAAGACGCCCAGTGTCCCTGGCAAATGGACTGAAGGACTGCCAAAGGGACTGAAGACGCCCAGTGTCCCTGGCAAAGGGGCTGAAGGACTGCCAAAGGGACTGAAGACGCCCAGTGTCCCTGGCAAATGGACTGAAGGACTGCCAAAGAGACTGAAGACGCCCAGTGTCCCTGGCAAATGGACTGAAGGACTGCCAAAGGAGCTGAAGACGCCCAGTGTCCCTGGCAAATGGACTGAAGGACTGCCAAAGAGACTGAAGACGCCCAGTGTCCCTGGCAAATGGACTGAAGGACTGCCAAAGGGACTGAAGACGCCCAGTGTCCCTGGCAAAGGGGCTGAAGGACTGCCAAAGAGACTGAAGACGCCCAGTGTCCCTGGCAAATGGACTGAAGGACTGCCAAAGAGACTGAAGACGCCCAGTGTCCCTGGCAAATGGACTGAAGGACTGCCAAAGAGACTGAAGACGCCCAGTGTCCCTGGCAAATGGACTGAAGGACTGCCAAAGGGACTGAAGACGCCCAGTGTCCCTGGCAAATGGACTGAAGGACTGCCAAAGGGACTGAAGACGCCCAGTGTCCCTGGCAAATGGACTGAAGGACTGCCAAAGGAGCTGAAGACGCCGAGTGTCCCTGGCAAAGGGGCTGAAGGACTGCCAAAGAGACTGAAGACGCCCAGTGTCCCTGGCAAATGGACTGAAGGACTGCCAAAGAGACTGAAGACGCCCAGTGTCCCTGGCAAATGGACTGAAGGACTGCCAAAGGGACTGAAGACGCCCAGTATCCCTGGCAAAGGGGCTGAAGGACTGCCAAAGGAGCTGAAGACCCCCAGTGTCCCTGGCAAAGGGGCTGAAGGACTGCCAAAGGAGTTGAAGACGCCCAGTGTCCCTGGCAAAGGGGCTGAAGGACTGCCAAAGGGACTGAAGACGCCCAGTGTCCCTGGCAAATGGACTGAAGGACTGCCAAAGGGACTGAAGACGCCCAGTGTCCCTGGCAAATGGACTGAAGGACTGCCAAAGGAGCTGAAGACGCCCAGTGTCCCTGGCAAATGGACTGAAGGACTGCCAAAGAGACTGAAGACGCCCAGTGTCCCTGGCAAAGGGGCTGAAGGACTGCCAAAGGGACTGAAGACGCCCAGTGTCCCTGGCAAATGGACTGAAGGACTGCCAAAGGAGCTGAAGACGCCCAGTGTCCCTGGCAAATGGACTGAAGGACAGCCAAAGGAGCTGAAGACCCCCAGTGTCCCTGGCAAAGGGGCTGAAGGACTGCCAAAGGAGCTGAAGACGCCCAGTGTCCCTGGCAAAGGGGCTGAAGGACTGCCAAAGGAGCTGAAGACCCCCAGTGTCCCTGGCAAAGGGGCTGAAGGACTGCCAAAGGGACTGAAGACGCCCAGTGTCCCTGGCAAATGGACTGAAGGACTGCCAAAGGAGCTGAAGACGCCGAGTGTCCCTGGCAAATGGACTGAAGGACTGCCAAAGAGACTGAAGACGCCCAGTGTCCCTGGCAAAGGGGCTGAAGGACTGCCAAAGGGACTGAAGACGCCCAGTGTCCCTGGCAAATGGACTGAAGGACTGCCAAAGAGACTGAAGACGCCCAGTGTCCCTGGCAAATGGACTGAAGGACTGCCAAAGAGACTGAAGACGCCCAGTGTCCCTGGCAAAGGGGCTGAAGGACTGCCAAAGGGACTGAAGACGCCCAGTGTCCCTGGCAAATGGACTGAAGGACTGCCAAAGGAGCTGAAGACGCCCAGTGTCCCTGGCAAATGGACTGAAGGACAGCCAAAGGAGCTGAAGACCCCCAGTGTCCCTGGCAAAGGGGCTGAAGGACTGCCAAAGGAGCTGAAGACGCCCAGTGTCCCTGGCAAAGGGGCTGAAGGACTGCCAAAGGAGCTGAAGACCCCCAGTGTCCCTGGCAAAGGGGCTGAAGGACTGCCAAAGGGACTGAAGACGCCCAGTGTCCCTGGCAAATGGACTGAAGGACTGCCAAAGGGACTGAAGACGCCCAGTGTCCCTGGCAAATGGACTGAAGGACTGCCAAAGGAGCTGAAGACGCCCAGTGTCCCTGGCAAATGGACTGAAGGACAGCCAAAGAGACTGAAGACGCCCAGTGTCCCTGGCAAAGGGGCTGAAGGACTGCCAAAGGGACTGAAGACGCCCAGTGTCCCTGGCAAATGGACTGAAGGACAGCCAAAGGAGCTGAAGACGCCCAGTGTCCCTGGCAAAGGGGCTGAAGGACTGCCAAAGGAGCTGAAGACGCCGAGTGTCCCTGGCAAAGGGGCTGAAGGACTGCCAAAGAGACTGAAGACGCCCAGTGTCCCTGGCAAATGGACCGAAGGACTGCCAAAGGAGCTGAAGACGCCGAGTGTCCCTGGCAAAGGGGCTGAAGGACTGCCAAAGGAGTTGAAGACGCCCAGTAGAGGGGCAACTAGATGTCAACAAACCTACTACTTCTTGTGACTTAGTTGCTGAAGAGAAAAGTGATGGTGAGAACCCATTGCCCAAAGGAACCATCACTCGTGGGGGCCGTACTACACACCCTCCATTTTGGTCTCAGTTTGGTGCTCTCAGTTGAAAACACTCAACGTCGTTGATCAAGCTACGTCTTGTGTTATGTGCATTTGCTCATGTGTGTTGTTGTGTACATCCATGATCACATGTTTGTACACGCACGAGAAATCTACTCATGGGCTTGGTAAAATACTTTGATTGCCTATAATGAGTGTTCAAGCACTGCAGTCCAAAGCTCAGCATTTAATGCGGAGAACAATGGCAAATTATGAGGAAAACAAGGCCAGTCTCCCCTAGTCTTGCCATGTATCTCTCAGCGACACACATAGCACCCGCGAAGTGACATGATGTGCAACATGTGATGCAAGTTTATCCTTCATTCATTTGGGCACAAAGTGGAGGCTCTAGGCACACACAGCCCCGGGCTGCCTTTTCCTTGGTGAATGCGACATGTGTGCACCATAAGTTTGTGCTCTGCCACCAATGGGTTGGATGTTGGTGATTGAACCCCCCCTTGTCTCTCTATCTCTCTCTCTCTCTCTCTCTCTCTCTCTCTCTCTCTCTCTCTCTCTCTCTCTCTCTCTCTCTTTCTTGGAGAGAGAGAGCGAGTGAGTCAGGAGAGGGAGATAGAAAGGAGAATAACAAGGGGCAACAGAGTGAGACTAAAGGGGGTTGGAGAGGAACTTAATGGGGGGGGGGGGGGCAAGCGAACACTGGAGGGAGAGTGCCAAAAAAGAAAGAGCAAGAGAGGGTGGTGTCAAATCCAAGCATTCCATAGTTGACAAGGGCGGCTACGGTCGACTTATATTGCCCTCACTGCCAATGCGCGCGTAGCCCATGGTCCGCATTGGTACCTACCCGCCTTTCATTCATCAGTCCCTCATTTCTCTTCCCTCAGGCATGTTCGTCTATTCGGGACGCCATACCAAGATTCGGTGTTGTCTAAGGGGGCTAGTCGTGCAAGCAAGTGAACACAAAGCAGATATCACATCGCCTGTGCTTTGACAATATTGTGGGCTTTTCTTTCCTTCCATGCCTTGCCGCACCCAAGGATGAAGGAGCTCACCCGACAAGAAATGAAGCGCGAGGGCGGGTCAACTACCAACACTATGCGCACACTTCAAATCCATCCACTCACCAAAGGGTGCTCGCAATGTAGCTGATGAAGGAAGGCGGTTGTGCAGGCAAACAAAACAGGCACAAGAGAAGACTGCTCACACGGCCAACCGAAAAAAAAATAGACACTCAGAAAATTCAAGAAGCTCCACGGGCAATAACGTGGCAAACAACGCGATCAAATCAAGCATGACATTTGAGCGTTGTTCAAAGGAATTGACGTTGTAGACTAGAACGGGGCCCATTGTTGTTAGAGGGCCAAGGTGCTCCTCGTTCTCGGCATTACATTAGCACCGTGCATGCTCTCCATGATCCGCAATTTGCGACGACTTGCACTTCCCGGAAGCAAAATTACCCTTCCACGGAGTACTACGACGTGCTATCACACTCGATGCAAACATAATTCAACTCGCGCAATGCCATAGCAGAGGCTTAAACGAATTGGATAAATTCGTTCAAATTTCCCAATACCATGGGAACCTAGCACGGTCACACAATAGTAAGGTAGAGGGTGCACAAGATAACATTGATCCGGACCCTCGTAACAACATGGTCGCCAGGGTTGCGATTTGCATGAGCGTGCTGTGCCAACTCTTCACCTCTCTGTGGTATGGATCTTCACACATGCACGATGTATCCGCATTGTTTGTGTCAATGGCTTTTGCATCATGACAAATTGTGCAACGGTGTTAAGCATTCGTGTAACAGATCCCTCATGCCACCCTACATCCGTCCGCACGCAGAATAAAATGCGCACACGGATACTTAATCAGGCAACCACCACTTTGAGAACAGCCGCTCGGAAGCTCACCATGTGCATGACCCGTGATCCAAACGAACGTGATACAAGGGTGAGAGGTGTGGATAAGGGATCTTAGATGATCACGCAAAGCCCGAAAACGATAAGGGACTCATCAATGCCGAAAATTGCAACACCATGTTCAAGCTACACAATTTGGGCTTCGTGTAGCGTCGTTTCCATCCTCGGCCATCATCGCGTGGGATAGGGACACTACGTGCAAACGGATCCTCGGTGTTAACGTGTTGCGAATGGGCGTGTAGATTGTGCAAAAAGAAAGCGCAAAACTATGCAATAGCACATGTAGCGCATCAAATAATGGAAAACAATACGAAGGGAATCGGGGTTAGCGGGAAAAAACTTGGAATATCAGACGCAATGCAGGCGTATAGCAAAGGCTCGGCTTATGAACACTATTGCATCTAGGGTCAGAGTATGGGATAGGTCAAGTGAGATCGTAGCATAATATGCATGCAAAGCTAAGCTGCCCGTGGAAGTGGGCGCGGACGCTTGTGGTGACTTGTGCACGCATCGCGGGCGCTGGCGTCGATTATAAATACTTCAGCATTTGCGAAAGTTAAGATGAGACGTATTTGTTTTCAAGGATGCGGGGCGTCGCCGACTGTACACCCTTCTCGAATCCATTACGGGATCACGACTTCCTTGAGGTGGTTTTAAAATCCTTTTCCAAGGCACCAAACTAGGTGGCAAAAGTAGCAAAACCTCTAATTGCCATCCGACAAATGCTTGCAATGTGTACCATGTCAACTTAGTCGCTTGCACCACCTAGTAATTCCAATATGATACACACCAGGTTACACGTGATTTGAGCCACGCTGTTGGAGTGGTGGCAGTGCCTTGACATTGCGATTAGCCACACCAGGGTGAGCCAACCGATGAACAAAAAGCACAACCCAACCTTAAGACACATGGGATAGTTGTGTGCGATGTTTTCATAGGTTTCTATTGGCTTGGTATGTTGTAGTTCGCCATAAATAAAACTAAAGGCGTGCCGCACACAACTCGAGATTTCCAAAAAAAACTCCACGACATACACAAGCAACCGTTGAAGACAAGATTGTGAGTTGACTTGAATTTGCACCGGGTCGGCACTTTTTTCAATCGAAGAAATTAACTTACGAGTATAAGGAAGTAGGGTTGTATAAATTGATACCAAAGTAGTGGTGGCAAACACCACACAAACGAAGTTGCTACCGGATGGCGCCATCACGAGACGGCACCACGAAAGAGCCGCAGATGTTGGAAGGAGAAGGCAAATGGCAAAAAGGCCGTAATAGTGCAAGACGCTCAAGTGCGCCAACATGCCCGGTTGTGATTTGGAGAAGGCCGCCGAAGGCTTGAGGCAGCAAAGCGTAAGAAAAAAGACATTGGCGTACAAATAACCCGCTATGCAAAATGCCGCTGTTTGACGCCTTGAATAGCATGCATAGCCAAGGGAAACGGCAAGAACGGGACATAGCATAGCCGTGATGCTGCCCATCACGGTTTGCGGCAAAACGTAATCCGAGGTGGGCGCCCATTCTTGAGCGTGATCTTCATATTTCGTCGAAGTTGACGGGTCGAGAGGTGAACCACCATTTTGCTCCCAGCTGTCCCATTCCTCTTTATCGCCGCTGTCGTCATCGTCCCAAGCGTCCCAAGCCGCGTTCCCGCTTGACATGTGCACCCGCGTCAAGCGTGAACCACAAGAAGCAGAAGAAAACTAAGAACGCAGGATGTCCACAATTGACCACGCTACGAGCGTGGCCGCATACACGACATTTTCCCCTTTGCACCATCGGTGCTACCATCAGTTAATTGGTTTCGGATTTCAAAGCTCTTTCTTGGAGATGGTAAAATGTACGAATGCGTGAGTACTCGTTACACGTGGCACGTGGCAACTGTGGCACAAACTCGTCAGCGGGCAGGCAAGACGGTGGCAAAAGAAGAGCGGCAGCAATCCAGAACCAACTAAGAAGCGTGCGGACCGCGAGGTTCCAATCCGCGAGCGAATCCACGGTTGGGAGCGGTCGGTCGGTGTGCTGCTAAAAACTATACCGTCGGGTGCCTTCCATTTCCCAATACAAGTCAAGGGAGATTATCCTCGGAGGGTCGTCTATTTCTCGCCTCTTCTACTTCTCTTGCAATGGCAAGTCATACATGAATAAAAAACCAACGCATCCGACGCCCCACTACCCTACACACCCCCTTTGCTTGTTCGCCGATCTCACCAAACATGAACTACTAATTGCCAAGTTATGGGGCCAGCTAAAATTCATCTGGTTTTCCGCAATGACAGAAGTGACTTTCAGATCCATTCCTGAATCAAATTGTTCTCATACCGTGGAAACGCGGCGGGTTGCGCGCATATATCACGCGCGACTATCGAACTTCGCTACGAAGTTGTACTGTACAAAAATTTTGGTAAGTTTCCCGCCGAAAAACCATTGAAATAGCCCTATTATTAATATTAGACTTTCTGGAACATAATTAAACCCGCAGCAGAAAAACGTTCCACTGAAGCAAGAAATGTGAAAAATAAATTGTAGGATATTGGTCTCACTTTTGGTATGCTATTTCAGTGGTGGTTGACTTTTTGTGGAGCATAGGGGTTAAAGGTGTGTCGGGCGATGCCCAACAGTGTTGTATGGTACACGTACTGTATGGTCCCAACGGTAGTTTAAGGTCATGTGGTGGCTAAATGAGAGGCGGCAAAGAACATTTTCAAAAATTGGGGTACAGTTGGGTTCTTGGGATGGTTTTGGGCCATGTTTAGGCCAAAAACAAAGCGGCCGAAACCTAATTCCGACATGGTCGGTGCGTGGGAACGAAAGAATGTGTACGAACTAAGTGGAGTGAGTGATGTAGATTTGCTAAAAGGGGTGATGCAAGCTCCTGTTACTTATTTCTAGCTCTTCATCTTGGTGCCGTATGGCATTGTTCGTTCGGTTGGGGTAATCTCCAACGCCGCCCCCTTGCCCCTACTCAACAAGCGCAGTATGGATTGCACACACCAAGAGAGGATAATGAATGAGTGAGGTTCCAAAGAAAAGTACCCATGCTTGAAATGTGACAACGCACATGAACAGAGAAATAATTGTTACAAAAAAATTGATCACGCAAGCCAAATGGTGGGGCTACGACTACACATCTCAACCTATTATAGCGGGCTGTAGCACCGATACCTATTTTACACGTGCTACATTATGCAAAAACGGACAAAATTTTTGTCATCGGATTGCGCCTAAAACGAGGCAAAAAAATTGCTCACCAAGATCCTGTGCTAGTGAAACAAGACACCATGGCGCAATTTTTTTGGGGGTCACAAAACGGATACGCAACGATAAAGATTGGGCGGCAATGCGCAAAATAATGGCGTGCATAGTATTGTTGTGCGGCCTTTTCACCATGCCCACTTCAAGAGGGTTCCATGCTTCCCAAGTGTGTCGCCGTGCTTTGTCTTACTACTTACCACGTACTTTGTGCCCGACGCGATATAATTTAAACTCATCGGAGTTTGATGATAATGCCCTCGCCATGGCCATAGTTTGTCGGAGAAGCTTGCTATGAACTCGCAATTGCGCGAGTAACATGCCCTTTTGTAGGTTTTGTCGAACAAGATGCCACCCGCGAGCATGAACAAAATTTCGCCTCCGAGTGCAGACAAGGTGCCGCCCCCGAGTGCGAACAAGGCATCACCCTCGCCCGTGAGCCCTGCCTCGGCGAAAAAGCTTCACACCACCACGTACATCCCGCTGGAAGGTTTTCACAATTTGATTACTTATCAATATAGTGGAGAAGACAAGTCTTTGATCTTCAAGCATGTTTTGACGCCGATGAACAAGGTGTATTTCGTTGGCCGTGTAGAACCTTTGGTGACCACTTAAGCCTTGTGCTCATGACAACCGTCGCTTGTGCGGCTTTGCACCCTTTTCTCTTCATCTTGCTCCACGTGACAAACTTGGCTCCTTATCGTCCTTTACCAACTTGATATTGCGATTCCAATTTCACCGTCACAACAATGACGACGCACCCTTGTTTCCATGTGAGTTGCAAGTGGCGTTTCGCACACGATGAAGACATCCCCAAAGGCGTTGGAAGCCACCAAATAGCCATGTCGACGTGGTACACAAAACAACTACGCGAGCAATTTTGTTGACAAATTGCGGAGAGACATGATGATGAATTTTCAATGCCTCGTTTCTTAGGTTCTCGTCGAATTCTTTCCGACATGGCTTGCGCCAAACACAATCACCGTGTCCGGGTTGCTTTCCGTCATGATCTCTCATATGGTCATGTGGTATTACACTCCATCTTTGGAAGGGCATGCACCCACGTGGGTTTACATCTTCAACGGCTTCATGCTTTGGGTCTACCAAACATTGGATAACCTGGATGGTCGACAAGCGAGAAGGGTTGGTGCCTCGTCCCCTCTCGGCTTATTCTTTGATCACGGGTATGATGACCCTTGCGATTGGGAAGGTACGGGTGACGCAAGTCATGAAAACGCCAAGAAGAAAAAACAATCATGGAAACGCTTTGTAGATTGTGCCTTGCGCTTACAAAACACTTGAGCACGTGTCACAAGTGATGTATATTGTTAGGGGACAACCACGGGTTTGACACAGAATGGCTTTGCAAATCCTTCTCGGCGAAACCTTGAGAAAGCGCTTATGCACTCGTGTGTATTCGTGCACATCGTGGATAGCTGCATCGTGGATAGTTTACTCCCTTGTGGAGAGACGTGCAACCATCTCTTGAATTTTCGCGTTCGTTTTGCAAATGTTGTCGTTATCGAGAACGCGGATATCAACACCCACGAACGAAAACAACGACGACGTTTGAATCCAAGTCACGTCACTCCGACTAATTTTGGGGTATCCCAATAACATTACGCTCGTTTCACTCGCCGCTTGTATTCGTCACTTCCCAAGAAAACTGCAGGAAAATGTTAGTTTCGTTTCCCCATGTTAGTTTCGTAGTCGCCGGCAAGACCAACGAACAACACACTTTCCAACATAAATGCTTGCCTCCCCATTACGCAAACATCATGGAGTAGCGCAAAGCAACGAGTTTCCAATGCACACAAAATGGTGCAGACCATGCATAGTCCAATCATTCAAGGGATCCAGCCACACTCACGGAATTCCAAACGAGACTAAATTGTACGGTTGGCTATCCCTCGAGGAACTTCAAATTTGGAGCATTTGGCCAGCTTTGGGAAGGAAACCGCCATGCCGCCAAAAAGATTCTGCATGGTCACTCTTCCAATCATGCAATGAAAAATATGCCGCTCAAAATTTTTTGGGGTGTCCGTGAAAAACCGATGTAGATTAGCACGGTCAATAAATGAAGGGCAAGGAACACGAACGCGCATCGCCACATTGCCTTACGTTCTTTGTAGCCATTGGTACACCATGTGTTGGGGGTAGTGCTGGGATAAAGTTGCGTATTATGCGTATTGTTGCTGATGCCGCAAACCACGGTATGTCTTTCCAGGTGTGATGCTCTCAATTGTACCATTGGTTCTCTTACATTAATGGGCGCCACGCAAATGGGATCCACTTGGAAGTCATTGACTCTACTTATGACCACCATCTTTGCATTTTATTTGAATACTTGGGAGGTGCGCCTAACCTTGAGCTTGTGCGCACGTCCCTTGGATTGTGCCTCTTATCTAATTCAAGCCCTCCCTCGCGCCTGTTCTGACTCGCTCTCGTCGCTATCCACTCCACATTTGAGCGTTGTCCCTTCCTCGCCCATTATTATCTGAATGGATTGTTGTGTGCATCATCCTCATCCAAGCCTCACATCATGGGTACGCATGTTTGGAAACGTCGAGTAAGCGAGGATCAACCTTTTCGTTCTTCCACAGGAGTATTACACAGGAACCTTGATCTTGCCCGTCGTAAACGGACCCACCGAAGGATTGTTGTTGGGCATTGGTTTCCATCTTTGGACTGCATATGCCGGGTATGCAACATTGCGGAGGTGTGGGTTGTAACGACAACTGAAAATGCTGTCTCTGCAACACGGACCAGAATTTTTTTCGGGAAAGAGAGAATGTCCTCTTCGAAGTGAGAA
Organism: Eutreptiella sp. 'Long Island Sound 2002'; assembly: GCA_964036045.1. Taxonomy (NCBI): domain Eukaryota; phylum Euglenozoa; class Euglenophyceae; order Eutreptiales; family Eutreptiaceae; genus Eutreptiella; species Eutreptiella sp. 'Long Island Sound 2002'. The sequence goes on from OZ038390.1 coordinate 30,810,664, forward strand.
TTGGGGCTCAAAAGTTCATATTTTACATGGATGGATCCATGCGCAATCCATTGGGGATGTTTCATGGATGTCTGAGAAGGTTAAGTTTAGGTACATCCCTGCTCACCAAGCCCAATGTGGCAGTTGCAAACAACGTCTTTTGGTTCCACCGGACCCACCCACCCCTCGACCATGGTTGAATTGTAACGTGGGCGGGTTCCACCTGAGAACCCATCCGCAAGTCCCCCCCCGCCGCAGAATATAATTGGTTACAAACGCTCTTCAACCCCCACAACTTCCTTTACAGTCCTGATTGGTGGCTCAGAAGTCTGTTCATCCCGATGCCGCGCCAGACAACACAGGCTGTGAGTGATTGGTTGATGGAAAGTTTTGGATTTAATTTGTGGTTTGCAGAAGAAGTCAGCAGCACGGGTGTGTTTGCTCATCGATTTGTCATTGTATTGCACATGAATGTCACCCAGTATGAGAGATCTTTGGCTCGTGAATGATCTGACCGAATGAAAGTAATGGGGAGTTCCCTTTGCAAATTCCTGCCATTTGGATGATCCCATCCCACATCCCACAATATACAGATTGCCTCATCGCTAGTTTGCTTGCCTTCGGGGTTGCTTTTGACTCTTTTTCAGCTGCACACTCACTCCATTGTTAACTCTTTTGCTTTGACATTTCAATGTGGCTCTGCAAGGGGCTTATGTAGGAATCAACAGGGCCGGAAAATAGACATTTTGTAGGATCCGGCAACATACGCAAGTGGAAGCTGCTGTCTCTGTTTCGGTAAATTCAGGGCACGCAGCTCTGTTGGGTCGCATGGGTGATCCCGCTGCCATCCTTCATATTATTTAACTCCTGATATGGGACGATAGTTTGAGCATTGAGCACTGCCGTGTGCCCCAACATACGGCGTACCTCTGCAATGTGTCCGGCCCGCATACCTGGCTCTGCGCGCATGCAAGCATCACCATGGTCAGGACCAGCACATTCATGACGTCGTTTGCAGGTACCATTGCAGTGGCCCATAACGGGATTTTGGCTATGGTCTGTGCGTTCCTCTGTGTCGTCACGCTCATCAGTATGTGACGGTGCCATGCCATTGCGTCGGAGCCCCAGCCCTACGGCAGAAGCTGTGTCGGACAGGATTTCGGGAGTTGTCCGAATGTCTCGGATTGCAGTGACGGTCTGGCCATTCGGAGAATTCAGGGCTTTGCTTCCTTGGTTTACGATGTTGCATTCGTTGTGGCGGGGCCACAGATTCTGGGGATTGTTTCGCGTCTCGCCTCTCACCACGTTCTCCCTATGCAGGCGTTTCCCCCCAGCATTCATCACTCCCCACCCCCCTTCTGGCAGAGGTGCGACCATCCGAACTCCTTCCACCACCAGCCTAGTCCAGGGAATCGCTCGGGTGATGCACAGGCCACTGGCCCCTGGGGTGTTGCCACTGCAGGGATCGCCCGTAAGTATTGTTAGCATGCTTCTGCACATAATGCAGATTCTGGTTTCAGGGGAAGACAGGAGGCAGGAGGGCGTTTGCGGAGCACCCTGATTTCGACGCCCAGGTTCCCGGCGCCAGAGGCCGCTCTTCTGCCTTTGTGCAGGGGCTGGCAGAGGCCCGTCTCCTCGTGCTGTTTTGTGCTGTGCTGTGCTGCGTTGTATTGTGGTGCTGTGTTGCTGAGATGTGGTGTTTTGTTTTGCGTTATGTGCATTGTGTTGTCTTGCGTTGTGTTATGTTGCGTTGTGTTGTGTTGTGTTGCGTTGCGTAGCGTTACGTGGCGTTGCGTTGCGTTGGTGTTGGTGTTGGTGTTGCTGGTGGTGGTGGTGGTGGTGATGGTGGTGTTGTGGTTCTGGTTGTGGTTGTGGCTGTAGTTGTGGTTGCAGCATAGCCTACAACACCTCCACGAGACTCCCCACGCCGAGATATTTCGCATGCAAAAAATTCGGGCAACTTTTTGGTTGGCATCCTCACATTCTTCTCCCCCTGAGCCACCCTAATTGGCCTAGGAGGTTTTGCAGGCACTGCACAAGTGCAAAGACAGAATAATTTTATGCGCAAGGATCTTTGGTGAATTGACCAACATCCATGCCATGGAATTGGAGGACCACCCATGGCAGAAATTCCGAATTGATGCCCCAGCAGGATGCCAGCCGGCGTTTGCTTCGGCAATCAGCGTCTGCCCCATCTCTTTTTCCCAGGTGGAAAATCCCCCGACAGAATTGGCCATCGCACAGTGTCTGTTATTTTGTGCCAGCCTGCGAGATTTATCGTGGTGCATCACGAACGGGGTTCCCATCCCCCCAGAAAGTACCCTTGTAAGGTAAGGCAGCAAGGCTCGTGTCTGTCTCAGTAAAGGGATGCCCCCTGGACCATGCCGAGTTTGAGGAACGATGCCATGGCTTCAGTGAACAGAAACACAATGAGCCCTGGTTGGTGTTGTGGTTAGTGTTGGTGTTCATGTTGGTTTTGGCGTGCTGTTGTGTTGTGTTGTGTTGTGTTGTGTTGTGTTGTGTTGTGTTGTGTTGTGTTGTGTTGTGTTGTGTTGTGTTGTGTTGTGTTGTGTTGTGTTGTGTCGTGTCGTATCGTGTCGTGTCGTGTCGTGTCGTGTCGTGTCGTGTCGTGTCGTGTCGCGTCGCGTCGCGTCGCGTCGTGTTGTGTTGTGTTGTGTTGTGTTGTGTTGTGTTGTGTTGTGTTGTGTTGTGTTGTGTTGTGTTGTGTTGTGTTGTGTTGTGTTGTGTTGGTGTTGGTGTTGGTGTTGGTGTTGGTGTTGGTGTTGGTGTTGGTGTTGGTGTTGGTGTTGGTGTTGGTGTTGGTGTTGGTGTTGGTGTTGGTGTTGGTGTTGGTGTTGGTGTTGGTGTTGGTGTTGGTGTTGGTGTTGGTGTTGTGTTGTGTTGTGTTGGTGTTGGTGTTGGTGTTGGTGTTGTGTTGTGTTGTGTTGGTGTTGGTGTTGGTGTTGGTGTTGGTGTTGGTGTTGGTGTTGGTGTTGGTGTTGGTGTTGGTGTTGGTGTTGGTGTTGGTGTTGGTGTTGGTGTTGGTGTTGGTGTTGTGTTGTGTTGTGTTGTGTTGTGTTGTGTTGTGTTGTGTTGTGTTGTGTTGTGTTGTGTTGTGTTGTGTTGTGTTGACGGACGGACTTGATTGGAGCCGTTCTGCATTTGTGTCTCACAGATCACACTACAAATGTGTACAAAGCGGTGACCACCAGTGGGCCCAAGGGTCATGGCAAATACACAGAGACGTGGTTGGTGCGCAAGTTCCCTTTTACTCACGCTTGCACACGACTCATCCCGTTCTTTGCGTTCACCACGTTGGCGGTTGCTTGGATTCTGATGTCCCCCACAGGTTGTTGTGCTCGGTAGGTGTGGGGTATGTGAGATGCATGGGGATGGCATTCGCTTGCATACGGTCAGGGTCTCTTTGAAACAGCTGCGTCGCCAAGGAGCCGCTGCCTCCATCCATGGACCCTTCCAGCCCCCCTCTTCTCAGTGGGCACAACCTACCAAGGGAAAGGAAGGGTGAGTGGATAGGGATAGGCCACGCAGGGAGAGGGAGGGCGCCACGCAGGGAGGCCGATGGGCACCGCTGCGGAGGGAGAGGGTTCTACGGAAGGGCAGAGGTAAGGCGAGAGGCCAATAGGCGCCGCCAGCTGCAGACAGCACCACAACCAGGTGTCATGCCAAACCCCCATCGTCGCAGGTGGATGATTGGGCATTGATGCAAAGTCTAAGATGCGACGATTTGCTTGAGGTTTTGGAGTAGATTTAGCGTCATGGTGCTGTACGCTACATTTCAACCAACCGGGTGGAGGATGTCTCTGGGGGGCGGGGGGGGCTCGGGTCCCTACAAATGCCGGCCCAGGTACGGGTGTATCATAACGAGTCCCAGCGTTGGGTGTCAATCTGTCATTGGCAATGCATCCGTATTGCGGGACGAAAAACCCCGTGATTGCGCCCTCCTGCTCCATCAAACAGTACCTCCCATGCAGTTTCAGTAATAGGCTCTTCTGTGGAAGGACAGGATTTGTCTTTACTGTCGCGTGTTGGCATGACGACACAGCAATCGTTCCGCTTTCTCCTGTCTTATCAGATATCCTGACGAGATACCCGCGCCTCATGTTCTGGACCATCGGCCTGCTCTTTGCTAAGCTTGTGACCCACCTCATGATCGCTCATCTCTGTGCTGTGGAGTACCATCCGTTCCGCCGCACATTGGTGCCAATCTTCTTCTTCCCTTTGCATACCACATTGACCTGGCTGCTCCAACAAGGCGAAGTCGAACTGAACGAGGATGTGGTGGTTGTCGAGTTCTTCTTGATTGCTATGGCGGCGTATGTCCACCTGGTGTTTGGCTGCATCCAAGAGTTCAAGGCCGTGCTTGGCATTCACTGCTTCTACATCTCAAAGCAAAAGCAAGTGAAGTAAACAGTGGGTACAGGTGCTCGCGGGGTGCTCGCGGGAGGTTCAGCTGGAAGCTACGTTCAGCTATCATGCTAAATGTGGACTGGTTCATTATACCTAGTCCCGTTGACGCTGTGATTGAAGCATCGTTGCATTCCTCTGTTCAAGAGGATATTACACTGTGGCCTGCCATGGTGGTGTACTCTCTCCCGTGCATAGACCTCTTCCGACCATCTTGCCAACAGGGGCGTCCCTGTTGACCAAGGTAGGTCAAGACAATGCCCGGGTAACAGGCGAAACATGACCTGAGAGAGCCTGCAGGTGGGGATTGCAGGCCTCTCTGTACCCCGGAGCACACATGGCGTGATCTCAAGAATGAAGACCGTGCCCGTCAGTTTCTGCTGAAAGTAGCCCTAAGGCTGTCCTTTCCGTAGAACCTGAACCTGAAACCACCCCTGATTCCATATTGATGCGACAGCCGCATACAGTGCCCAGCAGAGAGTTGTGTACACGCGGGACGCCCCGTGTTTGCCTGGGATCCTCTTTATTTTGTTGGATGTCAACCCACAGCCTGTGACGACTGAACTGCGGCGCTTGCCAGTCCATCGACGGTAGCCGGCATTCCAAGGTCGACCCAGAGGTTGATACAAGTCCCAACGGATGCTACAACGCAGCGGTTTCATTTGTTGTCGTCTTTGGGATTGGGGACTGTTTCTGTCAAGTCTCTTGCGGTGTGTCAAATCTGGCGCACGTTCCAGAGTTTGCGACCACATTCTGCGTTGTGCATACGCTCTCCAGAAAATCCGCATCTGCTTGAGTGCCCAGTTCCCTTCGCAGGGGTGAGCCCCTCAGTGTTCCTCGCTGCTTTCAGCCCGACTGAGGCCCGGTTGCGCGTCAGCAGGAATGTTGTTGCGCATGCGCCCGCGCGGTTGGGATGATCCGTCGTCCAACTGAACAACAACACCCAACAACACCCAACCGAAATGCAACTGTCGTGCCAATCCGATCCTCGTCACAGACGCTGAAACCACGGGAATGCTGTTTGCCCTTTCCTCTCCTTGCACCTTTCCTCTTGCTCCCCTTGACCTACGCAGTGCAGATCAGCTGCCCGCCTCCATCACCTGGAATCCCCGCCTTTTTTGTTCCTTTCCTCTTGCTCCCCTTGACCAAATCAGTGCAGACCAGCTGCACCTACCAGCACTCTTGGTCTGCCCTCCATAGCATCCCATTTTTCATCTGCCCATTCCAGTGCTGCAAGTTGAGCTTGGATTTTGCACGCTGTGTCCCTCAAGGCAGTAGCAGGTTCAGGCGTCGAAGGGCACAAATGGAGGGCTTGTTAGCTGCTGAGGGCATGGCTCGTAATCACGGCTGGAACATCCCTCAGCTACAAACACACATACGGCAGGTATGTCTCTTACTGAGAGGGGCACCACAGGTATCCAGTTTCAGGGATTCGGTTCATGGGAACAGTAGGTGTCTGCTGCAAATACATTTCATATGTGGCTGTCCGCCTTCGGCTGGAATATGCTCCCCATCTGCTGCCCCCCTGGTAGCGGGAGCTACAAGGGGGGGCAGAAGTGTTTTGTCCCTGTGTTCTCCTGTTCGGAGATATGACCATTTTCACAGATTGTACAGGGTCGTTTTGCAGATCTGGCAGGCACAAACCGCAACGGGCAATACAGCCTGCACATGCTGCTCCTGGTAGCGGGAGCTACAATGGGGGCTCAGGTGCTTCTTTTCATTCAGGATTATCACATCAATATTTGGCTTAGAGAGAATGTGGCGCAGCTTGAGGTATCTGCTGCTGGGTTCCAGGTATCTGAAGAGGCTGTCATTGGGTACATACGCTTGCATGTAGTGTTCACGGGTGCCTCGAGGTGTGTAATATGTTTTCGAGGGTGACTTGTTGCGGAAAAGGTTCATATGTGGGCTGGAAAATGCCCCTTCCAATGGGCTCCCTAGTAGTGGGAGCTACAGGGGGCCCCAATGTTGTCCTGTAGGGAGTTCTTCGTTGAGAAGCTTCGCATGCGACACTTGCGCTGGCGAAGGTTCTTGCAGTGCTTGCAGCGTTTTCACACCTGCTTCCTGTGCCACTGATAGCAACTGCACAAATGTCTTTTCAGTCCTTCTGCAGTCACGCTGTTCGGCATTGGGCATTGCACAACCATTTTGATTCGCAAGCTTTGTGCTTGTTGTCCTATTTTTCAAATATTTATTACGTTTTGCCCTTCTGAAGCTGCTGGCTGACACCGCGTTCAGGTTTATGAGGCTGTAATTGTGCATTTGAGCCAAGACTGGTGCATGGATGAGCATGTTTGACTATAAAATCGCGAAGTCTCCGTCCGTGCGGCTCATGGTTTTGGTCTCAGGACGCACACAGATCCTCATAGCTGACGGGGTGTATCGGTTGGGACTGGTCTGAAGCTACAAGTGCTGAGGACCGCGAGGCAATTCCGCGCAATGTTGAAGTTGACAGGTGGGCAAAGATAGCCGCCGCTCCCCCCCCTACCCCCATGTGGGCCTACGGACCCGTCAGCCATTGTGATATGCGGGGGATTAGCGCCCACCCCTACAAAGAAATGGGTCACGCAGTGGCGCCGCACGTCTGGATTTCCCAATGTGCATTAGGTCTCTTGGTTGCCCTCCAAGGGCACCAGACATATGGTGTGGCTCTGCTGGCTTTGGGGAAATGTGCGATGGGAGTGATCCCCCCCCCCCCCCCCACCGGGATAAGGCAATCAATCTGTGCCCACTGTGCGACACATACCATGGTGCCCAACTCTGTCGAATGCAGTGTCCCACCTGGAATTCACAATTTTTAAAAGTTTGGCCGGGTAACCGGGGAGACTGGACTGATTATGCCACTGATTGGTATGACCACGCGATACCTGATGACCATGTGCATGTTTCTCGGCTGTGCATCCCCCAATCTTTTGTGGAGGGCCTGCCCAAGTCACTGCAACCTGCTTTGCATGAACGCGAAGTGTACCATCAGTACCATTCACTCTTGTCCGGAACATCCCATAGAGGCGAACTGCCCATGCCCCCCCGATATACTGATCCCCTGGTGCCCTCCCAGTCAATCTCAGCCTGGTTTGGTTCACTGCGACCCAGAAAAGTCAAACCTATCCCGACACCAAAGAATTTGCGGGAACAGGGGCATTTTTCACCCCCACAAATGGGGGTGACCCCACAAATGGCCTCTGACAACTATGCTTCAACTGCCAACCCTGCAGCTGCATACTGCAGGATATCATTGAATTATGGAAGCGGTGGGCCATGCTAATCTCCCCACCGAAGCGGAGAGTGCCGTCCGCACAGCCTACTTCCCTGCGATGAACTCTTGAGACCCTTGCTTTTCTTTGGTCCTGCACACAGATGTGCAATGCCCATGACATCCATTTTCGGTCTGTATTTCAAGTGCATTGGTTCAGGCAGCCTATGGCATATGTTCCATCATGGTCTGCATGAAGTCCACTGTATTCGCATTGGGGCTAGGTTTTGAGCTTTCTTGGGCTCAAAAATGGCACAGGACAAACCCTGCATGGGCTTAGCCAACCATTGCTGTGTGTCCGGGCACTTTGTTGCTGGCAAGGCGGCCCCCTGCCGCTGGCTGGCTGGCTGGCAACGTGCCCTGACTTTTCGGCCACGCGTGGCTGGCAAGGTGCCCACGTTAGAGGACCTAAGCTGCAAGTCCCTACCATACTTGATCTCGTGAGGATCCACTGCCACCCCCCACCCGCACCCTCCACTGTGGGGTGCTCTCAACAGTGCCTCATTATCAACAAGGGCCATCCGTGTGGAAGAATGTCTCTTGTAACTCTATAAGGTCCCTCAGCATTGCGCCTGAGTTTCTGTCTAGTAAGTATTACGGTACTAATTGTGCAGCTGGTTTGGCATCCAGCGCATGCAAGTCTTGAGTGAACGCGAATCACAGGTGAAGGTCCAGGGCCATCAGTGGAGGATGTGGCTTGGCGCCTGAGCCTAGTTTGACCACAGACAATATATGCCTCTGTGCCTATAAAGTCTTTGATTGCGTTTTTGAAGCATTGGTGCCATTGGTTCTTGAGTGCGACATAATAGCACCACTTGCTGCTGTTTTGGAAGCGTGCTGCTCTTCCCCAAAGCGACTCACTTTCCCGTTCCTTGTTTGGCTTGTCAGTTTACCTGAAACGCAAGTGTGTGTGTGCTTCTGCCAGATTCATGAGACGGGGCTGTGTTTGCTGTTATGGCTCGTGGCACCCCCTTTTCCACTGCTGGGCATGCACATTCTGTCTGTCCATTTGGAAGCAAGGCCAGCCACAGGTGCAAAGCACAAAGCAAGGCCCATCAGGTAGAAATCAGGCTAAATCCTTACACACAGGGGAATATGTCACCACACCATGGAACCTCGATGCAAAAGCAGACAAACTCAGACGACCATCCAGCCTGCACAGCCCAGAACGCAGCAGGGCCGTTTGTGAGTGCTGATCTAACCATTTATTCTTTTGCATCGCGCATGTTCCGGATGCACAATCCGAAACGGATCTTCTTCAGCTGCTGCCAAGTGTAGGAAAAGGTGAGCATCTCATTTGCAGTAAGGAGTGTCAGATGTACCATGTAGGCACTTGGAACGTTTCAAGGGGCTTAGGGAAATGTGGTGCAGAAGGGACAGAGATGGGTGAAATTTTTTTTTGGGAAGTGTACTGTGCCTGTCCCACAGGCCCAGGGGCGTGTGGTTCGATTTGCATGCCTTGAACACTGACATGCTGTTGTCACTTGAAAGCCACATTACAGCCTGCTGTTGCTGCATGTAAGACTTTCAGGGGCGAGTCCTTTGCGGCAGAGGAATGCCCTGATCAATTTCAGACCACACCTCAAAACCAGTCCACAGATTTTCGTTTGCTCGTGCCTCCTTTTTGACCTCTTCGTCTTTGGTGTCACTGGCTCAGTGCACCACCCAGGCCAGAGAAAAGGTGAGGAGTTTAGCAATACGGCAAGTGAATGGAGATTCCGGGGAAGAGACAGCAGCTGTGAACGCTATTTTCCTTTGAAAACATCGCTGGCAGGCAGCTGGGTTTTCAGTGGTACGCAGTAACGTGCTCAAGTGTGTGTCAATTGACCTTTGTTCTGCGATTTTACAAGGGCAGTCCATCTCTCTCTGTATTCTGATCTCTGAGTACCGTGCTGGGGCGGCGGAACGGGGGTCATTCATGGCAACATGGAGTGCGCCTTGCTGTGCTCATTCGCAGATTCGCAGTTTTCTGCAAATTTTCTTGGGGCAGCCACTGGTACCCCTCAAGTGACCCTATTGCGGGTCTTTCAAAGGCGATTTCCTTCTTCCACAAAAATGTCCTTTTAGCGCCAATCTTGTCCCAGTGCACTGTACAATTTTGTGTTGGCATGAGTGTTGCAACTGAAAAGCTGGTGGAGCTGAGTACCTTTGCCGATAGGCTTTCCAGGGGCAAAGCAAGCTGGAGTCAGGGTTCCTTGCCAGTACGTCACTTTTGCACAGCTGTTGCAAGTGATATATTTGCCTGGAGCTGATGCCCTGACCCCATATTTGTCCAATGATGTATTGGGCGATGACAAATGCTTTGCCAACAAACTTTTCTCCATTTGGCCTCTGCAACAAACTGCATGCACATGCCAGTAATATGTGTAAGCATCTTTTTTTGGATCGCTAGGATCATTCATGTTGGACACACATGAGGAAAATTTTCAGATACCAGGGTTTGATAATCAAGTTAGGAAAGAAGGTTTGTGTTTTTGTGTTGCTTCTTGGGAGTGCTGAGCAGTTTTGACATGTGTGTTTGCCCTATGAGCATCGTATGGACACTGCTTCATGACTTTTACAGTCATGGCTGTGGCCCCAGGTTGCACACCATGTAGATGCAGTTTCTCATGGTGTTCTGCTTTTTGCCATGTTGTGTCTGTGTGTGTGCGTGTGTGGGGTGTGTTTGTTCTGCAGGCACATTCTTGGGGTATGTATCAGGCACAGGCACGGCGTGTCTGTATGGTGCAGGCACAGGAATGGGGTATGCAGGAATTGGCCTGTGTGCAGGGAGGCACAGGAATGGGCTGCGTGGATGCGGGTGTTTGTGTGTTTGATGCAGGTACAAGAATGGGGTATGCCGTGCAGGCATAGGACAGGGTCGGTGTATGGTGCAGGCACAGGAATTGGCTGTATGTGTGGTGCAGGCACACAAATGGGGGTATGTGGGTATGGTGCAACATGGGAATCAAGAAAAGGGTCTGTGGGGGAACGTTAGCGCGCCGGGCGCGCGCCGGGCATCTTTTGTGACCCGTGCCCTACCGGTGGACTGTTGCTGTAGATATGTTGGGCAACATTATATGGATTTGCCCCTTAGCCCCCGGGACATCAGCAGATGTTTTGATTTGGGATGGGTATGGACCTTCTCATACCCGAGGTGATTTCTTTGATTTCGAAGTTGGGGGCCATGATGGTGCTTATAAAGGCCGGATTCATGTCACCGGGGGAGCCTTAAGCGTAGTGCGTGCAACTGTTTGGGCGTCTGGCCGTACTAGAGACCCATACTTTGAGATCCTAGGGGCCCCTAGGGGTATCATGGTGACCCTTAGCGTACATTTTGACTTCTGATTTTGTCCCCCTTTGTTGGGGACCCCCGAGAATGCAGGGGTCGTAGACCTGAATGAAGTTCAGGTGGAGTTGTTCGCGAGTAAGGAGCAGCACATAATGCAGCTCTACTGTTCGCGATACGTCAATAACGCCTATCGCTTCTACTGGAGATCGATGGGGTTGTGCCATGCTAACCCCCCATTCTCCCAACTTGCTAAGGTGTTGACCAAGATTGCCCTTAAAGGAGCGAGAGTGGTACTGTGTACCCCAGTTTGCAACTTTCTTGAGCTGGGGCAGTTTGGGTTACCGAATTCTAAGGGCGTTTCCAAGGGGTAATTCTGGGGCTGAAGTCGGGATAGTTAATAGAAAAGTAGCGCGCCGGGCAAACATTCCCCCCTGTGTAGAGTTCAGGCACAGGAATGCGGTGCCTGTACATGCACCGTGGAGGCAAACCTTACAAAGTGGACAATCACGATCATAACACCCATATATTTCTGGATCTGATGAGGAGGAAGCAAACCTCCATTTTTTTCGTTTTGCAATTCTTCAGAGAGGTTTGCGGTGAAGATGTCGACGAAAATTCTGAGCCTAGATTGCCCTACCAAAGGCCCGAGACGAAGTTGTTTGTTGGCCTAAGGAATAGAAGAAAATTCTATTGCGCTTGTATTTGCATTTTGGACAATTGTAGCGCTGGATAGCTCTGCCCCTTATTTTCGAGAAATCTCTCAACTACCATTTAAGAGGGTTTTGCAAGCTTGCCAAGGTCTGGACCAAAGAGAAAATATCTATTGCATTTGGCAGAGCACTTTGAAGAGAGGGGTTGATTTCAAAGATCACCAAAACCTCTTTGTTTGGCCCACCCACCCCAGCCTGAAAATGGCTGAGTATCATCACCAAAGGTTTACAATCACGTTGAATGTTGCCGTGTTGGTCGTTTTTGATGATAGCGGCAGATTTTGGCGAAAGGCGAAAATGGCAGGGTCAATCGTGATGATTGAATGCGCTACTATCCACGTAAGACCAAAACTGAATTTTTGCCAAAAAGAAGCTAAAAAATTTAAATTGGGCACTTGATTTGAAGATCTCAATTTCAAGAAATCCAATTCAAGCAAATCGGTGCACGTCTCACAATGGTAAACGTAATAGATAAGATATGAAATTTGTGGATGTGCCATTGCTAGCAATTGCGTGGTCGACCCATTTTGTGTTATTGCTACGTTTTGGTGTTGTGCTTTTGTTCCAAAAAATGACTTCGGAGTTATATGAACCAAATCTGTATCGAACATTTTCATCTACCAAAGTTCTGTGTCCAGATGTGCATATGTAGTATCAGGTTGTGGTCACGTGTGTGGATGATTTTTTCTGGAAGGCATTCCACCACCATTCTCATCTTGGCCGGTCGAGGTTGGAGCGTGCCAATGCGTCTTTCCATTCTGATTTGGACAGAAGGTGCCCTTAGTCGGAGCAAATGTTTAGTGCGAATTGGTGGTGGTTTGTGCCTTTGTAGCATTGTGTTGTCTTGTTGTAGGGCCATGATGCGCCTTGGTTGTAGGTGGCCAACCAAATCTTTTTGTTCCCTCCACCTCCTCCTGATGGAGAATTTGTCGAAGTGGTACATGGCTTGCACATGTGGTGATAGTTTCCGGTGTGGAGCGCGGTGCAGGTAGCCTATCCGGAACGTTGGCATTGGTGTGGTGTCCTATTTCTTTTAAAAGGAAAGGCAATCACACCATGGCGGTCTGACCACGGGCATTTGGGCGCTTATAGCGAGCCAAAGTCCGAGAGGTCAGCCCCATCTTGACAGCTCGAATTGTTTGGTCTACTTTTTCATCTTCACCCTCTCTTCAGTCTGTTACCCGTGTTGCTTGTTGCATATGGCGGTCATGGTTTCGTTGCTTCCGTTTAATGGGGGAAAGAGAATGTAGAAGCGGTTACAAATGTATGGGTTTCCTTGGTGTGCTTCGGAATGTACCATGTAGTCGCTCACATATGCCATGTGTTCCGTTCTGTGTGTGACCACTTTTTTCCCTATGGTGACCTCAAAATCCTTCCTTACGTGATTGTTTGAGAGACATGCTCCCCAACACCCTCCCCAACACCCTGCCAAGAATCTTTCAATGTAGCCATCTTCCAAACCCATCCTCGCTTGCTTCGTTTGCTCGAGAGACATGCCCTCAAACAAAATTACACAACGAAAGAGTTTCTCCCTTGCTATCCCTTGCTTGTTGTTGATATTGAAAACCTAGATTGCTTTTCAAAAGATGTTTCCCCAAAACTGCAAAAAGGTAAAGTCCACGAACAAGGATCACCACAAACAGGATCAAAGTCAGAATTGTGATAGTATTCTTCCAAATCAAAGCATTGTAAGCAAAGAGGGGCTGCATATAGACAAATGAGGAATCAAATATGCAACTCAAATGGTTTTATAAACAAAACAAATGATTTTATGTGAAAACTGGCATGACTCAGCCCTCCAAGATAGCACCAAGCACTTCATGTGCACTCTTTTGGATGAAACGGAGTTGGTTAGGAATCTGGGGCATAGGAGTTAGGCCAGACACAGGAAATGACTTGGCCAAGCAACTGAATTCAGAAACAGTTACAATCTGGAACCACAATAAGTAGTAGTAACATTTGAGTATAGGGGTCCTGAGGTGGGAGACCACTAGGCTTAACCTACAAGGCCCAAGGCATGGAGTGCCTACTTTATTTCGGTATAACCTCCATGAGGGATGATACCTCCGCTCCTTTGAGTGGTAGGGGTGAACTTCATGGGGGAGCTAGGGTTTTAACCCTAGTTGCTGAGAAAGTGTACTTAAAGCTTCATAAGAGAAACAAAAATGTTTAAGTGTTAGTCTCAGCACTTCCTTAGGCAAAAAGGGGGGCTGTAGCCTGGATCAAGTACCCCAAGAAAGACATGGTAGTGAATTTTTCTTACTCCCCCCTGGAGTACTAGTTAGCTAAGCTAGTAGGACCAAGGAAAAAGGCTCAAATTCTATTGCCTTCGGCAGTGCGACTCGAAGAGAGGTTGACAGTCAGCCAATCAGTCAGTTAGACAGGCGAGCAGTGAGGCAGACAGAAACACACACTTTGGGTTTTTTGTTAGTAGCAGACACTTTCTTTAGCAGTCGGGACCATTCTCACTTCAAGTATCGGTGGTGGCCGAGTGGTAATGCATGCCGGCGCCAGCTTTTAGGTCGGCGGTTCGAACCCTGGTGCGCTGATTATTTGCAGCGGCGCCGCCGCTGCAAAAGTTAGCACGCTGGGATTCGAACCACCGACCATGAAGCATGCGTTGGCTGCGTTACCATTGGACCAGCGGCGGCGCTACAGCATTCAGCTTCCCTCCTGCTTGAAGCCTGTTGAGCAAAAACTTTTGACTCCCCCCCCCCACCCCCCCCCCACCCCCCCCCCCAAAAAGTGATATCCAGTTTTAGGGGGTAGAGGCCTCAGAATCAAAAAATCCATTGGGGGATGGTCTTATTGGGCAAAATAATAATTTTACAAGGGGTTGGAAATCCACTATCATGCCTTGGGGTATGCTGCGCGAATGACCCCCAAAAAGGGGGGTATACGCCGCTCGCGCCTGCGCTTGATCTAACAACCTCTCTTCGAGGTGATTACCCTGAAATTACCTCAAAAAATGGTGTAAACGTTCACAAAACCTCCTCATCATTTCATAGAAGCTGTTCACACTGCTAGTACACTTTAGAAACAGCGTGGTGTACCGTGAATGATGACCCTTCGAAGGGGCATTCCTCAAAAGTAGCTGGCGTGAGCGTAAACTTTTGGAAAACCGGTTTTGGGGCAGTGGGGTTTGAACCCATGACCTCCTCCCTAGAATCTGCATTGCTACCCACTAGGGTATGATCGAACGCTCTAATGCAGACGGTCATCGCTGTATAATCAACGTATTTGAGTAATCGTCGTGACCAACGGCCAGGGCGGAGCAATACTCCTGATGGAGCCCACAAAACTCCAAGAACTGAAAAAAATAGAAATGAGGACCAACAGGGAGTGAATCCTGTGGTTTAGCGAAAGGTTGAGCGACCTAACAAGTCAAATCGCTAAAAAGTGACGATAAGACGTTAGAAATCGTCATTTATAGGCCCAAACTCAAAGTCGCAGACAAGCGCAACAGAGCCGCGCTCAGAAAAGGGGTTCACGGCACTACAAGGCACTCGAGTAGAGAGGTGTGTGCCGTGCCTTGACAGGGAGAGACCAAAAATTTCTGCATGGCTGCATCAAAATTTTTATAAAACATAGGGACAAACCTGAAAAACTCAAACAAAAGGAAGAGCAAGCGAAAAATTCGCCTCTCACGTATGCCAGTGTCATGACACACGTATGCATTGTGTTCGTCGTGGTTGTTTTGGTAAAAAGTTAGGGTTGTCTCCGTCCTGTCTCCGGGGGGTTGGGCGACTCCTGCAGGTAAAAACAAGGTTGAAAGGTATGCTCGACGAATGGTGCACGTAGTGCGCACGTAGGGTTACAGAAGATGAAGTGCTCGCGATGCATGTGCCGGATTCCGACATACACACGTTGCCACGCTTCCTTGTGCATGCACCGACCTTCCCTTCTCTTCTCAGGTCCCAAGGAGAAGTGTGTGCTCGTGTTTGCGTCGTTTGTGCGTTAAAGTAGGGTTGTCTAAGACGCTTAGGCTTGTTTTGCGTTGTGCCGTCGTCTCTCATTCGCCATTCCCTGTTCTCCTTTTCGCAGATGACAAAACAGGCACAACACGAAGAGTAAAAAAAAGTGCTTTTCCAATGCTTTAGGGTATACTTTAGTTGTATTAGAGGTGCTCTAAGCACACAGGCATTTCTATCTTAGTATTGGCCCAACCAAAAGTGGTGATAACACATTTTGACCTATGGAACCAAACACTAAATCAGGATGTGGTGTGGACCCCTTTATCCGCAAGCTATAGGCACTAAAACATCTTTTCCTGGGTTGCTGAGGCACTGATATACTGAAGGCAGAGCCTATGAATTTATCTATGTTTTCTCATGAATTCTTAGCTATCCTAGTGGTATGCACCCTAGGGGGCTGGGG
The DNA here is from genome assembly GCA_964036045.1 of Eutreptiella sp. 'Long Island Sound 2002'. Lineage (NCBI taxonomy): Eukaryota > Euglenozoa > Euglenophyceae > Eutreptiales > Eutreptiaceae > Eutreptiella > Eutreptiella sp. 'Long Island Sound 2002'. The sequence continues at coordinate 30,826,679 of OZ038390.1, forward strand.
CACCTCTTTTTGAGAGGTCCTTGGTTCAATACCTAGTCAGCCTAGCTAAGTAGGAATATCCCGTGTGACATGGCAGTGACCTCATCGCCACATGCCATGCCACCTCAGCACCTATGGGACCCAAAAACAAAGAGTGCACATCTGAAGATGGCACTGTGGATGAGAGTGAGCCCTTGGGGCAGTTTTCCAATCAGTTTTTCTCAAACATGTAAAATATTTCATCCTGAGTTGCAATGTATGCTAATTGCTGTGGTCTATTGTTGATAGTTTTCTTTATCTAACTCTTTGTGACTGCAGCCCTTCATGCTTTGATCCTGTTTATCTTCTACTTGCTTATCTCTGGCTTGGGTTATCCTGGATTGGTTGTATTTCAGCAAATAAGACATTTTCCTCATCAAAAACAAGCAGCAGGAAACCTTACACCAGCAGCAAGCAGCAGGAGAGGCACAACAAACACACAGTGTTGAAATCACTATAAAACTTTCTGGTAGCAAGAGGCACACCGTCTCTGCGTACGGGCAGCAACCCTGTGCCGTACATCCAGTGCGCCGAGATTAGTCATATATAAGCAAGAAGGGCGAACGAATAGGGACACCAAGAAAGAGGACACCGACGTGAAGACGGCGCCTGAGACACCAGCAATGCCAGCACCTGGTGAACCTGGACCTGGACCTAGCGCTGTACCTTCGGAGCCCTTCCATGGGCCAGTGGACGTGGCGGAGGATTCAATGGAAGGACTTCAGTCGGCCTTCCGGGCCCTCTCAGTCGAGGAGGTGGACACCCATCCTGTGAAGAGAAAGAGAGAGAGAGGAGAAAGCATAGCAGACGAAGGAGCAGACCAAGGGCACGACCCGACGAATGATCATACCTTCGACGGCGCACCAAGCGCTTCTGGCCTCCACGCATCACCCTCTCCTATAACCACCACACTCCCAACTCCAGACCCAGCCGCTGCAACATCCACACCCATAACCAACCCGCCTATGGCTGAGGGCATAGGCTTTACTGGTATGCCTACCTACCCTGCCTATGGTGTGAACCCACCTACCACTGCGTTTTCAGAGGCAACTACTACCAGTGAGCCGGTGACCTCCAGTTCTGCGCCGCGATGGTATGCGGCTGACTATCACCATCCTCTACCCGCTACGGGAGCCTATGTGGATGTTCCTGGGTATGCAACCTTGAGTGGGTTGAGGAGAGGACCTGAGTTATGCGGAAGCAGGAGTAGAGGATCGGGGAGATCCTCCAACAGGTCCCTGACGCGGTCGGAGATCAACGAGGTGCTCCCAGGAGCCACCTCTAAAATTGTTGGCGACCTCACTCAAGAGATTCGAGATAAACTGGAGCCCCTGATACCGCCCCAAGCGTCACCTACCACGGTGGGAATGTCACCCCATCGAGTACAGGCCAACCACCTGGTGGCAGGGCTGACAAACACCCTGGAGAGCCTGAGGAGCCGACCGATGCCGACCCCTGCAGCGATACCTAGAAGCCCTTTCGTGCCGAGGACGGCCCAGCCACCCTACAGTAACGTGGGGAATTCTACAAGAGCCGAGCTGGACCGGCTGGGGCTGACAGCCCTGAGGGCAATGATGCATGTGGAGCCCTACGGCTGCAGTGACCTAGGCGGAGACCCTTCCGATGATGAAATGCCGTCGATGACTTCTGCTTCGCCCTCGGAGGACGACGACCCGGAGGACCCCGAGAACCGAAGTGGGAAGAAGAAGAAGAAGAAGTGGAAGACCCGACGCCCTGAGGGACGCAGGTCTCAGGAGGCTAAGGCTACTGCCACCTCCAAGATCGTGGTGAACCTGCCTGAGTTCACAGGCAAGGACCTCAGCGAGTTTGCTGAGAATTTTGGCCGGTTTCTCCGACTGACCGGCCAAACCCACGCTAGTGGACGGGTCAAGTGCGATCTTCTCCTGCAGTGTTGCAAGACCAAGTACCTGGAGAAGCAGGTCAAACAGATCGTGACTAAGTCCGCCACTTTTGCCGATGTGTTGGTTGCCTTGGAGAGGCAGTACCCGACCTATGAAACCGACCTCTCCATCAGGGCTGAGATCCAGAACCTGCCCATGCTGCCCAACAACCCCAAACCTGGCAGGGTCTCTGAAATATTGGCTGACTTGGATCACTGGGCTGGACGATTGACGCCCGGTTCCTACAGCAGCGTCGACCTGCTTTTCTGGTTGGTGGCTAAGCTCCCTCGAGACCTGTGGGACGAGTGCCGTTCAACGGCAGAGCGCAAGGCTAGAGCCCTCCACTACGAGGATCTATGTGTACTACTCCTGGAGCTGGCGCTGGAGAAAGAAAGCGACCAGCACCTGAACAACTACCGTCCTGGAGGTGGAGGCTCTGGAAGCCATGGCAAAGGGTACCAAGGATCCAGACCTGGGCAGGGGACTACCCCCAAACACGCCCGTATCATGGAAAACGTCAAGGAGCTCTTCTGGTGTGATGCCAGAGACGAGCAGGGCCACCTGCAGCACGCCCCTGACTGCGAGCAGCGAGACTGCTTCGTAGTCCAAGGGAAGCAGCAGGAGACCAACACCGGCGCCAAGGCGAAGCTGCCGGATCACTACAGGTGTACTATCACCTGTGCCTTCTGTGGGAATAGGAAGCACTACGAGGATGAGTGCTACCACAAGCAGCGCCTGTCGGCGAAGCTGAAGGGTGAGGACCCTGGCAAAGGCTCTGGCAAAGGTGGAGGCAAAGGCAATGGCAACGACTCCGGCAAGGGCAAGTCGAAAGGACGTGGACAAGGGCAAGACAAAAGTCAAGGTGGACGAGGAGGAGGCGCTAGCCGCCAGCCAGACAAGGACAACAAGAACACGGAAAAGAACGGAGGCAACCCCAACCCTAATCCAGGGGGGAACTCCGAGCCCTCTGGAGGGCAGTCTGGTCCTACCACACGCTCACAGACGCAGGCCCAGCGAGAACAAGGGGCCAAGCGGGAGCACGAAGGAGGTGATGACGGCAACGCTAAGAAGAGAAGCCGTTTCATGAGGATGGCCCGCAAATTGCGGAACAAGGGCTTTGAGGTGACCTGTCCCGCAGAGTTCTGACGGGGACGCTCCGGTGGCGCCCAGGACCTGGTGTTTTGGGTACGTATCCGACTAGGGGGACGTGAATACCTGGGGGTATTGGATACTGGCGCCACCATATCTATAGTGGCCAAGAAAACTTTACCTTGTGGGAGCCTGAAGAACACCATGACCACCGGGGCTATACAAATGGGGGATGGACATGTGGTGCACAGTTGCGGGGACTGTGAAGTGGAGGTACCTATGGGCTCCCGGACTATCGCCCATCGGTTCTATGTGATGGACACTGAGGCCTTCGACTTTGTATTGGGGACTGACTTCTTGGTGCAGCACTCCCAGATACAATCCCTGACGCTGCAAGCGCCCTACCTCCTCTACGTGGACCACGGCAGTGGCAGAGAGTCTGTGCCACTGGAGCAGTCGGAACATACCTCGAGCTACCTGAGGATATCGAAGGAGGAGCCCTCGAACATGATGGCGGCCTCCAAAACTGAGGACTATCAACTATTGGGGGAAGTCCTAGACCAAGGTCTGAAGGAGTTGGGTTACTCTAGAGAAGACCTGAGGGTGGAGTTGTTCGCCAGCGACAAACAGCATGTACTGGACCTTTACTGCAGCAAGGGGAAGAACTGCAGCTACAAATTTTACTGGCCCTCTTTCGGGATGGCCTACGGGAACCCCAGGTTCAGTGAACTGGGGAAGGTCCTGACCAAGGTGGCCTTGGAACGTTCCCGTATGGTCCTGTGTTCCCCCGATTGGGGAGCCCATGGGGGCAACGAGTACTGGCGAAACCTCCTTGACAGGCTGACTATCAGCTCTGTTCGTTTACCTGATGAGGCCATCTACGTGCCTCTGGGGCGTAAGACGCCTATTGGGAAACCCGGATGGGGGAGTATGCTCAGCGTGGTGGACGGAGGTCCTACCTCCATCCCCTGGGAGGATCTGGACCCGACTCTGGTCCAGGCTATACAACGAGAAAGCGATGGACCCGCCTTGGGTGACTTGAAGGATCGACTACGACCTCAAGATGCTATTGAGACTACACCGGGAGGAGATGAATACGTCGTGACTAACACCAAGGCCCCCAACCCTCCCTGCCATGTACCTGTTCCTGATGGAGTCTCTGAGTGTGGACTATCCGAGCTACCTAGCTCTATCCACTCAGATGACGAAACTAAGCACGACGCCTTCTTCGTGCAGACCTGTGTGGAGGAAGTGGAGAACGCCGAGTACGTCGCCCCACTGAAACCCCTACTCTCCATGAGGGTGGAAGACCCCGTGGACGAAGAGCTGGACCCTCGATCCAGGCTAAGGGAGTATGTGGACTCCAAGAGGAAGTTGGTGGCGAAAAAGCTATGCTACGCTAAGCCTACCCGCAGCTCATGGCCACTGAAGCAAGGACGTATGGGAGATCTATCCCAATTGAAGGAGGACCTCGCACAGAAGATCACCACCTGGCAAAGGGAGGTAGATCTTAAGCTCATGAAGAGCGTGTGGGGCGCCCATGTGAGGACCCCAGAGGAGGACGACCTCTCGGAGGAATGTGTATGTGAACCCCCTCGAGCGTGCCTATGTTACCATCGTCCATCGGAGATGGTTGAACAAGACCTACTATATGCCTACCAAGGGTTGAAGGACACTATCAAGGGCGAAGAGTCGGTGGAGGATCACCTCCCGACGTCTATTACTCAGGGGGCAAGCAACTTACACTCTGACGAGGACATGGAGGACAAGATCAAGCTATTGGACCCGCGGGTGCTGAAGCTTATAAGGACCTATCTGGAGGTGTTCGGAGAACTACCCCCTCCAGCTTCATGTGACAAGCTGGTACAGATTGACCTCAAGCTGAAACCCGAGTTCGTGGGTCACAAGATCCGGAGGAGACCCTATCCAGCTCCTAAAGAGCAGGCCGACGAGATTGAGCGACAGATACAAGAATGTATCGACGCTGCCCTAGTCCTGGAGTACAAGGACGGGGACTAACCCCAACACTGCAGCCCCTGTTTCCTGGTGGCTAAACCTGGGTCTACAGCCAAACGGCTGGTAGTGGACTACGGAGAGCTGAACAAGAAAACGTTGAACCACTCAGGGTCCATTCCTAATATGGAGTCTACCCTTGAGAAGATAGCCTCCTGTCGCTACAAGACCAAGATGGACAAGAGGAGCGGATTCTGGCAAGTGGACCTGACGCCCAACGCTCAGGAGCTACTAGCCTTCGTCACCCCTCAAGTGAGGGTGTTAAAGTGGAAGGTCATGCCATTTGGCATGGCCTGTTGTGGTTTGTTTCTTGGGAACTCGATTGTGCCTCTTGTTTCTCGAAAATCCCCAAAAACGACAAACCTCTTCTGCGCAGGATCTTTAGACGGGGCACCAATAATAACACAATCTCGAAGACATAAACCCTGTTCAAAGATCGAAGTATCTTACAGCGCTCATTCACAGTTGGCATTCGATGCTTCTTTATTATTCACAGACTGCAGTGCGATTGCGACTGCGACTTGCGACTTGCGCGCTGCTGCGCTGCTGCTGTTCGAAGCCATAACACTACCCCCCCGTTGAGACCTCGAAGAGGTCTCACTCACCTGGGCGGGCGTCACAATGTCGAATGCAGAGCAGGTCCAGAAAACATTTTTTTTTGGACCTCGACATGTGTTGGATACAGAAGCATAACAGTGGACCAATCCTGGTCGAAACTCACACACTGAGGTGCAGTCATGGTACACCTGTCGTCAGCGCCTCATTCATACGCCGTGTTCGACTCTGCCACGGCTGTGGCTCTTGGCGGAAGCTGCAGAAGACAACCTCGCCAGGCACACTGCACGGGCGCTGTACCCGCAGCAAGGCTGTGGGCACGTCGAACCATAACATACCATAACATTGGGCACAGCTATCGAAGCTGGATGCCCAGCAGACAAACAACCAACAGGCCTACACATCTGTCAATCCGACAGGACATATGAAGGCAGTCGATACCATTAATGGCATCCAGACTGTCGAATAAGCCATTACTTGGCATCCAGACTGTCGAATAAGCCATTACTTGGCATCCAGACATGTCGAATCAGCAGTCCGTGCCCCACGTAAACGTGAACGAAGGATTCACCTGGAGTCGACATACTTCATGCACCTCCTTCAGTGTCTCGACGCCAGCCATGAACTTGAAGGTGTCATGACCCGTGTAGTGTCGACGGATATCACTGTCGAGGGCACGCTTCTGAATCAGAATACCAGATCGATGGTTCAGCAATCGAAGGTTGGGATCACCAGGTCGGTTGTCGACGGGGCACTTGTACTGGAATACGAAGACATGTTCACGGGCAAGCGCTCGAAATTGTCCAGGTCCCAGTGTTTGTGCCCTGGTCGAATAGAAGTCCCAGAGGCTCGACAGTTTCCAAGCGTCCTCACTCCACAGATCGGCCCGATTGGTGACCTCGAAGGAGTATCCCTCATGTCGACCAGTAGACCACCGATAGGTTTCCTTCGAACCAGTACCAGCGGCCATGCTGTGGTAGAACTGACCAGTTCGCGTATCGACTCGCCACCACGGCGTGTCGGCAATCGAAAGTCGTCGCACGACAATGACGGCGCTGATGTCGTCCACCTCAGGGCCGAGGGCATATCGGTCGATGATCTCAAGCATGTCGGTTCGAGAACCTTCTTCTTGAAGTCGACAGAGGTGTTGATGTACATACTGACCATCAGCGAGGGAACTCTGCAGAGCGAATCGAACCGCTTCTGCAGTCACAAGGCTCGAAGCCGTGTCAACAATGACCGCTTCGAGGACTTGGTCTCGGCAGCTGACCTTGCGTCGATGTGCAGCCTTAAAGTCATCGTGGATCGCTGTGAGGTACTTGAAGAACGGGATGTCGAAGTGGTGCTGATAGGCGTTCGACTCCATCGACAAAAACCGGTGATCGACGGGGTCCGGGTGGAACGGGTGGCTCGCAGGCGAGTTGGTTTTCTCGATCTCCTCCCGTTCGTCAGTATAGACATCCCTTCGGAACTGGACCGCTCGACGCCAACGTCGTCCACCTTCGTATCCGGCCTCGAAGGGGGACCTTAGGTATTTCGAGGTACCCAGGCGTCGAACCAATTCGGGGGCATCCACGAAAGGGAAAAGGTTGGCATACTCTTCATTCGATGAGTGAAGGGCAGCAACTCGTCGGATCGCCTTATCGAAGTCGTGGTACCCGAGCCGTCCGGGTCCAGTCTGGTAGATCGTCGCCAACTGGACAAGGTCGATGGGGGCGCCTGGTGCGACGGCGTTGTACGCATAGGGTTCGATCTGTTCTCCGAGTCGAAAGTACTCCTGGAGCTGGACTGCAAGGTCCTGTGTTCGATGTGGAGCGCACCCATACCGCTTATACCCAAGTCGAGAGGTGCCTCGTAGGCCGCGCAGTTGGTGTCGGCGAAGAAGCAAATCGACTTTGTACGCAAGAAAGGCGACTCGATCTTCCAAGAGCCAGTCGTTCGCCTGGCAAACCTTCTGAAGATCACGGATAACTCCCATGATCGAAACGGCAACGGGAGCTTCTCGTTTCATCCTTTCGTGGGTCCAGAAGCGTCGATATTTGAAGATCAGGTCGATTCCATCAGCAACGTTTATCAGGTCGTCGATTCCCGAGATCTCTCGATGCATGCGGTTGAGTCGAGCAATTTGACTCGGCAGGGTATATTCGGTGAGGCTTTGTCGGAATCCCGAATCGAGCTCTTCATCACAACGTCGCCATTTGACAAGGGCCGCTCGAAAGTTCTGACAAGCCACTTCGATTCTTGTATACCACTGGTATCCCGGCTTACCACCAAGATTTCCAGGCTCATCGAAAGACGTGTCAGGGGCGCTTCGAGCCAGTTCGTAAGGGAATGGTGCGGTTCGTCCCCGACTGTCGATGCAGATGGTCTTGTCTAACTCGGAAATGGTGGCATTTGCCTTCGACACGGCTGCAGCATGTTTCTCGTTCAGGAACGTGTGCGGTCCTCGAAAACCAGCCATGGTGCTCGACGCAATAGTGAGTACCGATGGTTCGAGCTTAGTGTATTCCGTCTTCATCGGATCATCCTCATGTGTCCCAAATCAATAGGGTGGCTTCAATCCGAACGTGCCCAAGTGTCCGAGTTCGTCGATGGTCTCGATTTCATGATTGTACTGCGGCATGTTATAGGGCTGCCACTTCGACTCTGGCACCGGCACAGAATCGTGGCTGGGTGGTGCTGTCGACCACACGGGCTCGTAAGGATATTTTTCTTCGTCGTCGGACTCGAGTGGCCAGGGTTCATCGTCGTCGTTGTGGTCATCGTCGTGGTAATAGGAGTCGGATTGGTTCGTTCGAGTAGAAGCTTGTGTTTTCGGGGCATTCGAATGCCAGGATTGGTCGACCCAGTCGTCTTCGACTTTCGGCTCTCCGGTACCCGGGTCGTCCCTGGATGGCCTTGATGTCCAGGTGTTCGGCCTCGATGTCCAAGAACTGTCGACCCATCCGGGCGCTGAACAGAGGAAGGAAGATCAGTTGTCGTACCCCGTGTAGCAAGCAAGGTCTTCATCAGAATCGAACCAGTCAGGGCTTGAGCACCGCTCTCGAAAGTATTCTGCATCGACCGGGGGCGGGGGCCCGTACAGCTTACAGAGTTCTGGCTGCATGTCGGCTGGGGTCCCTCCCTTGGTCGGTTCCAGAACAGGCCAGTTGGCCAGGGCTATCTCGAGCACTTCCAAGCCTGTGGCGCCTCCTGATATGACGGGCCATCCACCCGGCGCTATTCCTGCAAATTCCCCGCGAGGGAACACACCTCCCTGGCCTCCTTTCGACAGGCCTCCTTTTCCTTTCGAGCTCCCAGCATATGCCGACTGGCTGTAGTTCGGCGGTTCGAATGGATCGAGAGGTCGACTCGGACGAGTTGGCGCTGATGCTACCGACAAACAGCGGCCAGTTGAAGTCGTCCTCGCTGGGGGTTTGGCACCAACGTTGTCATTGATCGCGTCAACATCGATGACGTTCGACGGTGTTGCTCGAGAAGGCGGAGGTCGAGAGGAAGTTCGGGGCGTCCGGGATGTAGTACCATAGGCGGAGGCTCCGGCGATCGACCCGGAACCTCGCATGAGTTTTTCGAAAAACCACGCTGCAGAGAAGAGTAAGGGTGTTACTCAGTTACTCAGGGTGGAGTCGAAGGAACTCAAGGTACACAGGATCCTTCTCTAGAGCCTTGCTCGACTCCCAAGACCATGTGTCGTCATCCCATTCACAACGGTACAGGAATGTGCGGCGCTTTTTAGATCCCACTCGACGTCTAGCCACAATCTTGACAAGTCGAGGAGATTCTCCAGTTTTGACAGGGGGCATCGGAAACTCCCACACCGGCTGTCCCTCTCGATGGACGTAGGGTTTTATGCTGTCTCGATTGAAAACTCGCAACCCATCGAAGGGGGCAGGGATGTGCAGTTTGACATTCTCGCCCTTGTTCAGTACCTCGAGTATTTTGTAAGGGCCGCACCAGACAACATCGAGTTTCCGTTCATGTGGATATTCCGGCACCAACACCCACCATCGTTCACCGACTTCAGGCACTCGAACGTGTCGGTCCATTTGCAGGACCACATGCATCTGGCGTCGACGTTCCTCGGCAACCATTGCACGAACAGAATCGAAGGTACGTTCCGCTCGTTGCATGTAATCATTCACGGTCGATGGTTCATGTGCATGAGAAGCCATTCGGGGAAAATCCAATGGAGAATGGGGTGTTCGTCCTTCACCTATCTCGAACGGGGATAGTCGAAGACTATTGCATGTCAGGTTGTTGAACTGGATTTCGGCGAACAGGAGGTCGACATCCCACTCGTTGTTGCCGAAGATGCCGTGTGTACGCAGGCGCTGGAGGATGGACTGATTGCTGCGCTCCGCCAGGCCATTGCCTCGAGGGCGGTTGGCCACTGTTTGATGCATCTCAATCTTGAAGCGCTGGGCCAACTCCTTCCACGCCTGAGACTCGAACAGCTTGTCTCGGTCAGAAACAATTCGTCGAGGGCATCCTTTCAATCGAATCACCTCACGTAGGAACACATAGATAAGGTCGTCGGCTGTCATATCCTTGCGACAAGGGATGAACATTCCACGCTTGGAGAATCGGTCGACTTCAGTCATGATGGCGTCATGGCCCCTTGTGGTCGGCGGCAATCCCGAAACCCAATGGATGGACACACTGTGCCATTTGGTGTCGGGCACCGGCAATGGTCTTGGCACTCTGGCGGTGTCGACTCGTCTTGATTTCGCCGCTTGACAGACATCGCAACTTAGTATGTATCGCTCGACGTAGTGTCGAAGGTGTGAACATACGTAGTCGCGCTTAATCAGGGCCATGGTTCGAAGGACTCCTGAGTGGCCATAGAACTCCGACTCGTGATACATAGCCACAATCGACGTAACCAGCGTTCGGGGAACAAGCACACGTTTGCCCATCGTCGACAAAATGGAAGAATTTGCCATCATCGAAGGACAACTTGGCATCTCGAAGCTGGTGTCGTGCCGCAGGGCTTCGAATCGCGACTTCGTAGATGTGCTTCGTCCGTGGGTCCTCTCGATAGGCTGCCGCCCACACAGCTGTCGAAGTCAAGTCTTTGCACTGAGAATGTGGATGTACTCGGCGGTGTGTACCCTTAAGACTCGAAGGGTACGGCGTGTTCGACCCAAACTTTTGGCAAGGGGACTGATTGCAACGTGCCGTCGCGGTGACGTCGACAGCGAATCAGTTCCGCCATGGCCGGAGCGTATCGAAGTTCATTGCCACAGGTGACTCGAAGGGGGCGATCAATGCTTACATCGGGAAGGTCGTCGGTGTCGGTAGACGTGTCTGGCTCATTGCCAGCCTCATCGAGATGCATGTCTGGTTGGTGTGAATTCTCAGCCATGATCTCGTCCGATGCTGGTTCCAGTCCCAGGGCCTCCAGCTCAGCAGTTGTCGCGCTCGACGGTAGCGGCTCCAGGTCCTCCGGTTCGACTGCGGTTTCGTCGGATTGGGGGGCTGGTTCCGCAAGCTCATCTACGTCAAGATCCTTCCCCACGGAGCGTCCGCTTCGTAGTGAAACGTACAGGTGGTCGTACGGCTGGGGCCACACCTCGTCATGAGAGAATGAGTCTTCGAGTACATGTAGGAACTCATCGACAGGTTCTCCTTCCGGTGAAGCCCAATCTTCGACCAGGGGAATTGCGAAAGCCCGTGTACGTGTGGCATTTTTGATATCCATCAACTGCCGCGAAGTTAGACGGGAGCAGGCGTCTGCCGCAGGGTTCTCGAGGCCCGGCACGTACCACGACGTCAGGTTGTATTCCTCGAGGAATTGGGACCTTCGTGCTTGCCGTGGTGTCAGCGGTCGAGGACAGGTCTTGAGATATCGAAGACTTTCGTGGTCAGTGTGCACGTGCACCTGCTGCGGTCCTCGAAGTAGGTGAAACCATTGTTTCAAGGCTAATACGATGGCCAGCAACTCCTGTTCTCGAATCGGGTATCGAGTTTCGGCCGGCTGCATTTTCCGCGACATGAAGGCAATAGGTCGAAGATGTCCCTTATACTTCCCATGCGCACATCGTTGCGCCAGCGTAGCACCCATGCAGTCTTTTGAAGCGTCTGTGTAAAGGTGATACGGCTGTCGGGGGTCGATAGCACTGAGATGTGTCGCACTGATCATCGCCTGCTTCAGCTTGTCGAAGGAAGCCTGGTGGACGGCTGTCCATTCCCATTCGAAGTCTGCCTTAAACATTGCAGTCATAGGGGCTGCGACAGCTTGGAACCCTTCGACCAACTGCTGGTAAAATCCACACAATCCAATGAACTGTGGAACCTCATGGACCGTAGTTGGCGGAGGCCAACCTCCAATGACCTTGATCTTTTCGGGGTCCATGTGTAATCCATCTTGGTCGATGATGTATCCAGAGAAGGGTACTTGACTCTGAAAGAATGTGGATTTATCGATGCAGGGAAAGAGCTGGTGTTTACGGAGTAGTTCATGTACCAGGTCGAGGTGTCGTTGGTGTTCGTCCGCATCCTTCCAGAAGACGAGAATGTCGTCAATGTACACCCATACAAAGATCCCCAAGTGGTCTCGAAGGACATCGTTCACGACACGTTGGAACGTCGATGCCGCATTACAGAGACCAAAGGGCATAACAACCCACTCGAAGGCGCCAAATTGTGTGTTGAAGGCGGTTTTTTCGATATCTTCGTCTTGAATTCGGATCTGGTGGGTCCCACTAACAAGGTCAATCTTTGAGAATACGGGGGAACCCCCCAGTGTACTCAAGATGGATTGGATCGATGGCAAAGGATACCGATCTCGTACAGTTCGCGTATTCAACGCTCGGTAGTCGACGCACATACGCCATTTACCATTCGCTTTCTTCACCAGTAGGCAACCCGCTCCGTATGGACTCGAGGATGGTCTGATGCGACCAGATCGATGCAACTTGTCCAATTGTGGTCGAAGTTCATCTAGTTGGCTCGGATCCATTTTGTAAGGGTGTACCCACGGTGGATTGTCTTCCGAATCGAGGCGTGTTCGATGATCTCTTCCAGGTCGATACGGAGGTAGGTCTCCATACTTCGCTTTCTCCTGGTCGTAGAGGTCCGCCCATTTGTGTAATCGATTTGGTAGTTTGCGTCGAACGGGGTCAAGCCCGTCACCATTGCCATCACTGGCTCGCATCTTATACATTTGATCGACCGGCACTGCTGGTCGAGGCATGCAGCACAGAAATACTTGATCTCCCGTGAGATCAGATCGACGGATCTCTCTTTTGAGTTTCGGCAACGAAATGTACTCAATCTCCATATCGCTGCACTCCTCGTCGGTGATACCATCGTCCGTTTCGGACTCATCGTACATGTCAGTACCGCGCTGAACGTGTGTGGACGAGTGTAGGTCAGGGTGTTCGTTGGCATGTGGAGTAGGATTCCCAACCGGACTTGCTTTCGAGGAACTGGATGAAAGTATCGAAAGAAGGTCCAGCTTCGAAGCTGCTTGAAACTGCAGCTGGGTGGAATGTCTTGATTCGCCAAAAGACAACCGGTACGAAATCGAACCATGTCGGATGTCGGCGTATCGCTCCTTCCAGTTGACAGTTGGATTGTAGCTTCGAAGCCATGGCAGTCCAAGCACTACATCCGGCAAAATCTCCAAGACCTTGAAGTGATGACGAAATACAAGCTCTCCAACTCGAACATAAGCTCGCGTGTAGTACCGTACTTCGACTTGGACACCTCCGGCTGTCAAGAGATGTCCAGGGTTTCTCAGTTTATAGAGGGGAAGTCGCGCCCTCTTTGCTATTTGCATCGACATAAAGTCACTGGTCGCTCCACAGTCGACCAACAGTTCCACGCTGGAGTCAAAGGAGTCTTCACGACATGCGCAAATGCGCCCTGGAACCGTGAACAGAGACGCATGCTTAGGTTCGGTTCCTTCGACAGTGACACCTCCAAGCGTCGAATTCTTTTCGGGTTTATTGGTGCTGGTGGTGGTGTTCAGCTCTTCTCGAGGACGTCCGCCACCAGGTCTTCGGAATTGTTTTCTAGGCCGTTGTAGGCCTTTCTCTGCTCTTGGAGCGGGATCGAAACCGTCCCTTGCTGTCTCGACTTTGATCTCGTTTCGGTGTGTTCGACCGTGATTCCCGACATTATCGTCCTCGGGATGGCGGTCGACCTTTTGGACAGTCACGGGCCAAGTGTCCTTGTTCGCCACAATTGTAGCAACGTTTGCTTTCTCGACCATCTTGGCGTCCGCCATGTTGACGTCCGAACCGTTCACCAATGTAGGCATGTAACTCTTCTCGGAGCTTGGCAATTGCATCGAGATTCATCGGCTCTGCCACGGTCGAAGCCGTGGGCGCCGCAGCTGGGGTCGGCATTGGGGTGACGTGTGGCGTTGGCATAGGGTTTGATGGAAACGTGGAAGTCGAAGTAGGTGGGACCATCATAGGCAGGGGCCTCGACACTGCAGGACCCAGGGTGTGATCTGATGTCGTTCTCGATGCGTTCTGTACCTCTTCCAGTTGATACCCAGCCGCAATGTAGGCTTCCGCGATGGTCTCTACCAAGGTATCGAATCCAAATGGATTATTAGAACGCCATCTCGAACGGACTTCAACGATGTACTGCTGACGCACAGCGTCACTCGACAAACCTTCAACAAATCGAGAGCTGACGAGGAAACCCATCTGGAGTTCACTGGTGTTGACCTTCGACTTGATAACGCATGTACGAAATTCTCGAACGTAATCTGCATGTCGGGGGAACTCGCTCTCCTTCAGGCTCAACATTCTCGACAAATACACTGGCTCATGGGATATGCAGTCGAAACGCTGGCCTAACACACACATGAGCTCGAACCAGTCATCCTGTACAACTTTCGTCAGGGTATGATAGTACTCAGCGGCATCACCATCGAGGAGGAATGACATCGTTGCTGCCTGATCGCCGGGTGAGGTGATGTCTGACAAAGTGAAGGCTCGCAGTAAATCTTCTTTCCATGTTCGAAATTCTCCACATCCAGGTTTACCCGTGAACCTCTTGACCAGTTTGTTCAGGCGCTCGACGCGGCGTCCCAAAATCTCCTGCGAAGGAGCACGTTGGACTACGAACTGGGGTAGTGGTTCGAAGGTAGGCCGCTGTGGGAGTGGTTGTTGTGGAGGGTGAGGTTGGTTCGAATTCGAAGAAGACGGTGGTTGTGGTTGCGGAAACTGGATGTTGTTCGGAGGTGGTGGACTCGAAGTTCGTATAAATTCGTTGAGGAGAGCGTAACATTGTGACAATTCATGTTCTACGCGTCGAAGTTCATTTGCAGCAGCTTGAGTTGCATTTTCCGTCCAGGACTGCAAGGTATCGATGCGCTGGCCAGTTGCTGCTGTAGCACTTGCTGCTGTTGCCTGCAATACATCGATGCGTTGTTCCAATTCGATAACTTTGGCTTGAGTATCTGCAAGCTTCTGCGAACAGCTGTGAAGATCACGAGAGAGACATGGAAACCACTCGCTTTCTCGACTAGCGATGCGCTCTGCGATGAACTTCTCTAACGAAGTCGAAAATTCGTGATGCAAGGGTGAATCACTTCGAAACAAACTGTCTCTGATGAAATGCAGCATAGCTGCATCGTCGAAGGGCCGCTCCATTGTAGATCGAAGTCCAAATCAAGTTCACGGCGTTGCGGCGTCGAAGATTGATCTCCAAGATTGATCTCGAATCCTCCCCGCCACCTAGCTGGCTACCACTTGTTGTGGTTTGTTTCTTGGGAACTCGACTGTGCCTCTTGTTTCTCGAAAATCCCAAAATACGACAAACCTCTTCTGCGCAGGATCTTTAGACGGGGCACCAATAATAACACAATCTCGAAGACATAAACCCTGTTCCAAGATCGAAGTATCTTACAGCGCTCATTCACAGTTGGCATTTGATGCTTCTTTATTATTCACAGACTGCAGTGCGATTGCGACTGCGACTTGCGACTTGCGCGCTGCTGCGCTGCTGCTGTTCGAAGCCATAACAGGCCAACGCACCCGCTCTATTCCAAGAGCTGATGAACAAGATCTTGTCCATCCTACGAAGGAGACCTAAGGGGCAGGAACTTATATCCCGTGGGTCCCAGATGGAAGCACCAATACCAGCACCAATACCCAGGAGGACCACCTAATCCTCACACGACTCAAGCTGGAGAAGTGTGAGTTCATGCAGGAGACCATGCAGTACCTGGGGTTTGACGTTGGCTATGGGTGGTGGACCCCAGCGGCCTCTAAGGCCAAACCCCTGATGGATGCTAAGGTACGACACGAAGACCCCAAGAAAGGACTTCATGATGTACGCAGTTTCATTGGGGCGTGCAACTTCTATCGCCGCCATATCAAAAACTTCACCTACACCAGCGCCATTCTGACGGACTTGATCAAGAAGAGTACTACTTGGCGGTGGGGCCCACAAGAGCAACAAGCGTTTGACGAGCTCAAAGACAAGGTGGCCAACGCTAAGTGCTTGGGCGTGCCTAGGGCACAAGGGGAGATTATCCTGGTGACCGACGCCAGCAATGTGGGCGGTGGTGGAACGTTGTTCCAATGGCAAGCAGTAGAGAAGGAGGAGTTCGACCCGGCCATTTCCCAATGGGGGACGGAAGGTCTCAACCGAGATGGAGCTTTCAAGCACACCTACCCTGATGACAAGTGGGTCCTAGTACCTCTGGGCCACTGGAACTGGAAGTGGAACCAGGCCAGGGGGAACTACTCGACCTATGAGCAGGAATTGCTTGCGGGTATGCTAGTGCTATCCTCACAAGCACGACTGTTGGGGAGTAACCCTGTGGTCTGGCTGTGCGACCAAGAGCCGGTCGGCACTTTCCAGAAGGGTCCCCCACCTGAGAAGGCCAAGCTACGGCGTTGGTGGACCTACCTCAGTCAACTACGGCTGACGGTACACCATATCCAGGGAGTGAAGAACGAGTGTGCAGACTACATCAGCCGCAACAACTTCGACGCCCTGATTGGTGCCCGGTCTGACGCGCTGGCTAAGGAGGCGTTCAGCCGTATGGACGTCCACTTGGACCTCAACATGACTATGATACGCCCCCTGAATGGACTCCAACAATCGGAGTACCTGAAGGAGTTTGGGGATATCTACAAGCGGCTGGAGAAACGCCTTGAACCCCTCCTGGTCAACCAAGATCAGTGGAAGAGGGACAAGAGCTACCTCTGGCATGAGGACCGCATCGTGGTACCTAGTGACAGAGTCCCAGCGCTGCTGAAATGGACCCATGAGTCCAGCGGTCATGCGGGTGCTGACCGTACCCTGAGGCTGTTCAAGCAGTGGTTCCACACTACGTGGACTGACGACCAACTGCGGAAAACCCTCCAGCCTATTGTGGACAAGTGCCCGTGCAGGTCCTGCAAACCAGGGGATATCAGGGACAGAGGTCTCTACTCGACCCTGCCCATCCCTCACTGTGCTAACAGTGTTCTATACGTGGACTACACGGAGATGCCGAAGTTCGGGGGCTTTGACTTCGCCCTCGTTGTAACCTGTGGGTTGACCAGGTTTACCAGGGTGTTCCCATGTACCAAGCACATTACCGGGGAGAAGACTATCAAGATACTCCTGGAGGAGTGGTTTTGTGTCTATGGGGCGCCCAAGGAGATCAACTCCGATGAGGACGTACGAGTACGCTCAGATACCGGCTGGTACAAGAGGGTCCTGAGATCCCTCAATGTCCAGGTGTCTACGGGGATCCCCTACTCGCACACAAGCAACCCCCTATGTGAGCGACAGATCCGTGCCCTCAAGGAGAATGTAAGGATATGGTGCAAAACTGAACGCACCAGAGACTGGCTGAGACTACTCCCTGTCATATCCTTGATGATGAACTCCCAAGAGAGTGCAGCTACTGGCTACTCGCCCCATGAGCTATTCCTAGGGCGCCCGGCGTGGTTCCTACATGGTCCCTATCCAGAGGACACCCATTCTTCTGTGGGTGAATGGGTCCAAGAGCAACAAGCGAAGGTGGACAAGGCCAAGGCTATGCTCCAGAGAGTGAGGGAGCGTCAGTGGAATAAGAAGAACAAGCACCGAGTACCGGCCACCTACCAAGAGGGGGACTGGGTGCTGGTGCACCACAGCCGACTACCCGCCTGGCCACGCTCTATCAGCGACGACCCATACTTCGGGCCCTACAAGATTCTATCTGTGGATGGACACCGTATCACCGTGCGGTGTTCTCCCCGTCTAGGGGGGACCCTGGTGTGCGCTGCTCAACATCTGAAGCGCTACTATGACCCTGAAGACCTCTGTGGGGAAGAGTGGGAGCTTAACGACGAGGAGATCGCCGCCCTAGACTTACAAGGGGCTGCCAGCCCTATGGAAGTTGAAGGGGAACTCCCAGACATGAACGCCGAGGAGATGGCTAAGGAGGGCTTCTACCTGGTGAAGTCTGTCCTACGCTCCCGCTACCACCAGGGTTGGCGCTTCCTCACCCTCTGGGAAGGGTTTGGAGTCGAAGAGGCCACCTGGGAGCCCTTCTCTGCATTTGTTCTACCTGAGGGGCGCCTAAACTCAGTTCTGTTTGACTACTTGTCCCAGAACAACCTCGGTGAGTTGCTGAGGCTCGCTGAGGCGCTTGCCTCCAAGACTAAAGCTAGGGACTGAACCTTACCCTTACCTGCCTAAGCGTATGTGTGAGTGTGCTATTCCTAAGGTCCTGAGAGCAAGCTGCAGAAGTGGTGTCCTAATTATACCCAAGTCTGCACGCTTGCTAAACCTGGAGGGTTGTCGTATTCATGCCACGGGGTGCGCCCCGGGTCTCCCCTCCCCTAAGCGCCCAATTTCTGTGCTGGCGCAAAGCCTTGGGGGAATACCCAGCGTACTAATCCAGGTATTGTTTTCCCTACCTATCTGTCTACTACAGGCAGGTGTGGCCCAAAGCTATGAAGGCATGAAAACGCCATTTTGCTAAGTGGCCAAAACGCTGACCTAACCACTGCCACAGCCCACCAACCCTGCTAAAATTGCAGGAAACGGGTGGGACAGTGACACACGCACCACAGCTCCTACACACCCTACAGTGGCACCATCCTGGTGGGCGAGCGCTATTGCAACTGGCTCAAGCCCCAACTCAGGATTACCACTCCTACACTCACGCTCTACTGGGTGGTGTTGAAGATAAAGTCGTGGGTCCTAATGACCCTCCTGTGAAGAAGACAAGAGAACACAGCGCTGCTAAGCAACTGTGGCCTAACAGGGACGTCACAACACGTTTCCCTGCTAGGGCTTGGAGGGGAGAGGCGCACAGGTGGCGTGCACAGCGTGGACGTCGATGGAGTCGAACTGCCCTCGCCACTCCTGGCTGAGGCGCAGTTAATTGATTGTGGGATCAGCGCCCTTGTTTAGCAGGGCAAGAAAAAAAAGGGACGCTGCTGCACCAATCACCTACCTGCCCACCTGTAAAGCAAAGGCCAATGAAGGGGTGTTTGCGGCTGAGGAACCAAGCCACACTCCACGTATTATACGCTTCTCAGTGTGACCTATAATACGCTGTCCTCAAACACTCCTGTCAAGCAAGCAAGCGTTAAGAGACTCCTCAGGTTCTCTTAAAGAAGGTACCGAGGAGCCCCTGGGTAACCTAAACAAGGTTTACCGTGCGCATTTCGCGTGGCCTACCCTTTAATGCGTGTGTGAATGCACGAGCATGCACGAGTTTGCGACCAACCTTTGGCAATCTTACCCACAATCACGAAATCTACCAGGGGGTGGCCCCAGGGGCTTACCTACCTTACCTACCGCTGGAGAGTGAAGCAAGGTGAGGAGAAAAACGAGGCGCAAGCGAGAAGCGTCGCTATGCACTTGTGTGTATGTCTAATCACCCTGATCTTACCTCTAATCATCTGCAATCTGTCTAATCTATCCATCTATTGTGTTCTATCGTGCTACCAGGCTTGAAAACGACGACACATGGCGAGCACTGTGCGTCGGGCAAACAGAACGAGCACACCTGCAGTTTATACCTGATTCATTGAAGTCATATTCTTATTTTTCGAATTCTTGATTTTTGGTTGATTCTGGCAGTGTGGGTGGAATCTTTAATCTCACCTATTAATGTGTGTCTTGTCATTTTCCTGTCTATGTGAGACATACGTTTATAATCTCATTATTTCTTTATTTTCCGGCGCTTTGCTAGGAGCCGCTCCTGCGCGTGGCCTTTTTCTGCGTAAGAATTTCATGATTTAAAAAATCAAGAGATGACTACAAATTTTATAAAAGTGTGCATCTGATGCACAATTGGATTCTGTCCAGGTGTGTGCCTTCAGAAAAATTCTAGGCCGTCATTTGACGGATTCAGGTGTTGTCGCTTCGCGCTTGCGTGGATTCGTCCCTCATTCTCCCATTCCTCTGTTGTACAGACCTCCTCGCAAAGCCCTGTTGAGTAGGCCGCTGTTCTGGCCGAAAAGCAGCAGCAGGAGACTGAACCAGAATCAAGACCCTTCCAAGGGGCAATTCTAATTAAATCAGCGCACCCTCGCCCCAGTACCAGGACAGGTGTCTCCAACAGGTTCCTTCAGACTTGGGTCGAGCGTCCTATGAGAGTCTGGCGTTGGGTTGTGTTACGCTGCAGCTTGGAGGGAGGGATGCACATGCATATGGTCTTGGCATGCCCTACTCTAACCCCAGCAAGCCACAGGAACCCCGGCAGCGCCACGAGCGCTGATTTTTCTGTTGGAGTTTGTCATCAACAATGCAGCAAGAGTCGCTGGCCATGGTAAAGCGCTCTTTTCCAGTGTTAGGGAAGCTATAGGTATTTTAAAGTAGATGTGGAAACCAAGGAAAGGCCAAGAAAAAATCCGGTTTTCCTGAAAGTGCGACAGTGGTGACGACCACTGCACAAGGGGGGAGTAAGAAAAAGTGCTTTTCCAATGCTTTAGGGTATACGTTAGTTGTATTAGAGGTGCTCTAAGCACACAGGCATTTCTATCTTAGTATTGGCCCAACCAAAAGTGGTGACAACACATTTTGACCTATGGAACCAAATGACGCGTTCCCGTGGGGGGCCTGGCCACGGGACGCTGCGGTGACACGCACAAGCAAGCAGGCAGGCAAAGCACTGCGCTCACAGGGGCATCAATACTCTCGTGTCATGAGACAAAGCGTTTCAGGATCCTTGCCACTCTGAAACAAGGGAGCAAAAGTATGTACAGCAACACATCAGGATATGTACACATGGGGTTAAGACTGGACTGGGGTAAGGGCATCACAGGACAATAGACACTCAGTCCCAACTCATATCCCAATCCCAGGTCCGACCCTCTCAGTGGCTGGTGGGGGCGGGGGCTCAAACACAACCCATGCCCTGCTCAGTCCGGACCCTGAAAACCTGCCAATAGGGGGGGTGTCCCGCCCAGGCACAGGCGAGTTCCTGGGAACCAAGGGGCTCCAAGGCCAACCGACAGTGGCTTCACATGCTCCCTTAACGGCAGGTCCCAACCCCTCTCTGAGCCAGAGATATGGCCCCGCCATTATCCCCTAGGAGTTGGTAGCTGAAAATGGGCTGTTTCAGCCCAAACTGATATTAGCTCAAAAATCTCCAAAATTGACCCCTCGTCTGGACCCGTCAGAGGTAGGGACGAGACAACTGACCCTATGCCCGTCGAGTATGAACTTCCAGGAGCCCTCACCCAACCGGGTTCCCTCCGAGGTCCCGGCATCAGGGCACCACGGGTTCGTAAAGGGGGGTCATGATGCCAAAATAACCGGAAGTGGCGTCATTCCCACGCGTGGCTCGCCCGGCTAGGGCAAGGCCAATGGCTCACAGGATAGGAGGCAGGACCTAGGACTCATATCTGAGTGTACAACTTGGAATTAGGTCCAGACTCCTCATGGGCATAGAAATGTGGGTCCGCCAATTGACCACACGGGGGGGTGAAATAGGGGTCCCAAAAGGGGGTCATTTTGGCTACTCAAAATGAGCCAAAATTCGGGGGTGCTCCCAATAGTATATCTCCACGCCGGCTTGGAGATCGGATCCGCCATACCATACGCGATCCATCGGGAGTCCAACAGAGACTCCCATGCACTTGGCTCTCAAAGATCTCCATGCCACTCGGCCTGGTGACAATCCCAATTGGGTCCACAAATGCCAAAATGGCAAAATTGTCCACACTCACTTTGGGCTAGCACCTTGACGAACGTTGCTCCGCCTCGCCCACGTGGTGTGCGAGCCATGGGGACCAATGTCCATATCACCCATGTGTAAGTGCGGCTAACCCCCATCTGCTCAGATTTTCGCAGATCTGCCCCAGATTGGCTACAGTTTGGCCATTTTCTCTGCTTCGGCGGAATCGCCGCCCCGCAGCTCAGTCTCAGGATCAGACCTATATATTTCTGATGTGCCGGATCTGATTCCGCGGTCCATTCATCGTAAATCCGCCGCGTTCCGATCATTTACCCGGAATCGCCAATTGCCGCTGATGCGCGCCCGGAGCCAAATGGGCCAAATATTTTTCACAATCGGATTTTTATAAATCTTTTTAGATAGATATGGACACTCAGATGTACTTAGGAATATCCGCATCAATTTTCTACATAGACTGGGATTTTTTGCCGGATAACAATCAGCATGGATCTTGCCTCCGTTGTCGCCGCTCTTGCCTCCGTTGGTGTCCGTGTATCCGGTTCTGCCCCCAACAGCAGCGTTCAGGTCGACTCCTCGCGTGCCTGCCCCCCTGGTCTTGCCGGCCCTGAGCCCTCCGGCACCATCCACGACCTAGGGCAGCACTTTCATGGTAGCAGAGGCTACCTGAATGTTGCTTCAGTGGCATCCCATCCACAGCTCGCTCCCCAGTATGGCCCCGTAGACCCCGCCGCTTCTGGAGAAGTAACGATTACGATACCATGGTGCTGTGCGAACGAGGCCTTGAGAGGAATGCCTTGCGCAAGTCCAAGCTGCCCAAGAAGGGCGCACATCAGCAGCTGTGGGGACCCAGATTATCATAATCCCAGTCGAAGCTGGCCATCGAGCAGCTGGAATCCGCCAGCCTACGACGATGGCAATGCTCCGGTGGAGCTTACGGAGCTGGCAGGTACCAACATTCCTTACGGATGTCCAACATTTGAGACCATGGACGCCGATCTGAACGACATTGAGATGGGCGGTCCAGGTGAGGTACCTAGCTATAATCGACCAGCCTCTTGGGCACACTGGGGCGACCATTTGTCCCCAGAAGTGACCCGTAACCTTGAGGCCCTTGAGGCCCTTTGTTACTTAGCCTCCTCTAAGCTGATCCAACAAGAAAGAATCGCCTCTGATTTTTTAACGGAATATTTTTTCCTCCTTCAGAACGAAATTAATACCAGGATGTGGTGGCGTTCTCAAGAAGATGACTCTTTTGTCATTTTTTTGCAGATCTGGGAGGCAAGCCCCTTCCCGAAGGAGAAGGTCCGGGCACCTGTTCCCGGGCCCTCCGCCCCTCATCCCCCTGTTTCCATCCGCGACGATCTAGCCGCCGCGGTTGAGGAGGGAATTTTAGAGGCGGCCAGGCAGGCAAGCCTGGAAATCAGGGCTGAAGGAGCTCCCCAAGTGGACTCCTGGCTGCGGACCACCGAGAACAGCGGTCCGACAGCCTGCTCAGGCCCTTCAGGACACGGCATGTACTGTCCTGCCGACTGCTCCTGCAGATTCCAGCGAGATGCTGAGCTCCAACAGCTCAAAGATCAAATGCACCTCATCATTCAAACGCTGGGAATAAAAAATCTTTTCAAGACGCACATGCGGTCTGAGGGCGCCTCATCGGTGGGACAAGCAACAGAGCCATCGGAGGAGGCGACAGAAATTTTTTCAATTGCTCCTTCGGTGGACTCCAGGACCACCGATGCAAGGATCAGCAGGACCAAGCTAAAGGAAAGGGTTAAAATCTCTCGTTCTGAGAGTAGGACGGCGAAGGCTAGGACTGAGGCTCAGAATGCCAAGCGAACTGCCTCCCGTACTGCCCTTCCTGCTGCTGATTCCAATACCTTAGCCCAGCTGTTGCTCGCCCAGACCCTCGCCGGAGCTGGTGTGGCGAATGATGCCGCCAAGGTGTCTGCCATTACGGCCGGTGTTGGGCTGGATTCGCTCCTTAACCCTACTTCCTTGCGACTTCGTCAGGTTGCCAAGCAACCGAAGTATAATGGGAACCCCCGACGTTGGCCTCAGTTTCAACGAGAATTTAAACTGTGGGTTAAGACTCAAAAACTCCAAGATGATCACTTCCTGATGGCCCTCTTGGATTGCCTTGAGGGACCGCCGGCCAACACTTGGCTCAGGACTTGGAGTGATCGCGAGGATACAAGTTCCCCCCTTACCTTTGATGAGGTGTGGGAACAGTTGGAGGTACGTGGATCCCGGCTGCCAGAGGACCACTACCACCAAATGTTGAAGATTTTTCCATCATTCTCGCGATTAATTTTGCACGAAGTGCAAGAGAAAAAACAGCGCTTCTGGAATTTAGTGGAAGAAGCTGAACATTCAGGCGAAAAACTTTCTAGTGCCGAGCTGAAAAGTCTGATTTTTGACAAGATCCCCTCAGAAACTGCCGCCACCCTTCGGAACAAACAGTCCGAAGAAAAGGTCAAGACTTGGTGGGCGGAGGTGGAAGGCTTCGATGCCTCTGCCAACAAGTTTTCCGTCAGGGAGGCACTTCAAAAGTGCTCCCCCACGTCCTTTTCTAAGGTGAAATTCACCGAAGAGACGTGGAAAATAAAAGTTCATGAGCACGAGGATCGGGATCTGTTTGTCCAAGTCCTCAACAGGGGAGTCAGCTTCCATGGCCATCGCCTGAGGGCCAAAAACTGGGTGTTTTCGTACACCCCGAAGGAACTCTGGGAGGAGGTTGAGCGGCTCGCCGACGCCGCCAACCAGAATTTCCATGAGGGTCTTGGGGGAAACAAGAATACCCAGCAAAACACCCAAAATGGGGCCCAAAAGGGCAACAAAAAGGTGAATGACACCCGGAATGTTCAGCAGCACTGTAGCATCTGCCTTCTTTTAGGTTCTACGAACCGAGCTAAGTCGCATTCTACTGATAATCACCGATGGTCTCCTTACGATCACAAGGTGATTGGTGAAAATATCAGTAATTCGCAGAATTCAGACAGGAATGACAGACAGGTGCACGGTGGGAAGGCTGGAAAAGGGAATCCGACCCCCTCCGGTGGAAACAAAAATCCTGGAGGCCCTGGCGGGTCCCAAGGCACAGGAAATCGGACTCCATCCGGCTCCGGTGGGCAGCCGAACGGCCAGAAAAATCCCAATAGCAACGCCGGAGGCGGAAATCGAAATCCAGGCCAAACCCCTCAATCCGGTGCAAACAAGGGAAATGCTCTAGGATTCCAGGGTAAAGGTAAGGGAAATCCTTCGGGAACCCCTTCCTCTGGTAAGGGCAGAGGGCGTGGCGAGGGTGGAGGTCTATCATCCGGCGGCCGTGGCCGTGGACGTGGAAAGGGCAACCATCGTGTGGATCAGGTCTCAGGTGCAGATCAGGTGTCCGATGCGGACCGAGATTATGAATTAAATGCCTTGAATCCAGCAGATGATCCGCTCCAAGATGAGTGGGTCGACGAATCAGGGTGTGTCCATAATGTTAACGCAGCCACTGGAGGTCAGAACGCCTAGGGGAGCCACGAAAATCGCCCCTCCCCAGGCGATTTCAGGCATAATCACCAGATTCCTTCTCGACCACTACTTGATGTAGGGTCGCTTGTCTCCTCTCCCCTGGATCCGGCAGCGGATCCTTCTGTTGTAGTGGACGAGGTTGGTGTACAGTCCAAGCACAGGGCCCGTCAGTTTGTCACAAAGCTGTGGGTCTCTGACTGCAAGGGCAATTTCCACCTCGCCACTTGTTTGTGTGACAATGGATCGGAGGTAAAACTCCAATCCAATTCTTTTTTACCTGACGACTGCGTGTTTGATTCGCCTCATCCTGTTACCCTCGAGGGAGTTTCTGGACATTCTCTCGCAGGTGGGCAACGCGGTTGTTACATATCAACTCATTTGGTCGCTCAAGACCTTTGGGAAGATGGCAATGTGGAGGAAGTTATCCTTAAGGATGACTACTTCTATCGTGCCGACATAAAGTATGACCTTTACTTGGGCCATCCTTGGCTTCGCAAGAACAGGGTGGCGCCCGTAGGTCATCGGCGTTATTTTTTGCTGGAGTCAGGTCCCTTGGAGCGTCCTGAATTTCGTTTTTTGCACGCAGGGTTTAAAAGTGCAGAAGAATTTTTGAAGCAAAAGGTTACACCAAAGTTTGGCGAAGATGTCACCATTGCAGAGGTGAATGGGAGTGCCGATTACTCCCGAGAGTTAGAATGTCTTCGTAGGGACTCCCAGCCACGACGCCCTTCGCGCTGGCACTCTTCATCCTACAGAGTTGTCGACAAATGGCGCGATACATTTTGTGAATATTTTTATGAACACCATTCCTTTTGGCCACAGTGTGATGCCTTTGCTAACCGCGAGAACAAGCGCTTTGACAAGCACTTTCGTGATGCTTGGACCCATAAATGGGACAAGAAGTTATGGATTAATCCTCCGTTTCACTTAATCCAGCAGGTCATCCACAAAATCAAGCAAGATAAAACCCAGGCGATTTTAGTTGTGCCCTTGTGGGACGACAAGCATTGGTTTCAGGAATTGCAAGACATTTGTGTAGATTACATCGAACTTCCCAGGAAGATTAAGCTGTATGCCAGGGACAACACAGGTCCCCTGCCACAGCGGCCCTGGAGTTCGCTTGCATTCCTGGTGGATGGAAAGCTTTCTGACTCTGATTCTGCTGATTCTAGTACTGATTCCTGTGTTGGGTCTGAATCTGAGGTTGAGCGTGGTACTGATGATGAATCTATTTTTTCTGATTTTTGTCCGTCAGATGCCCAAGGTGATCCAACGTCAAATGGATCCGCCTCGTCTCCCTCTTCCCCAATACGATCTACTTCCAAAAGAATCTACGGCGCACGGACGACAAAAAAATTTTCTTCGCGCCGCAAATTCAGAGTTTTTTATGAAAAACCCCCTGTGGAAGCTTTCATAGATCCTTTCGAGGAGCTGGATCACGAAGAGAATCTCTGGAATGTCGACACTCGACCCACCTATCTTCAAGAGGCAGTTGATACGGACCTTTTTAGGGACATCCGTAAGAAGATTCTTCCTGCCAAGGCCGAAGAAATCGCCAAAGTTTTTTCGACAGTAATTCCTGGCGATCAGGTGGACACTGAGTTGTGTTCCAAGAAAAGAGACAAGATTTTTGAGGAACGGAAGGACACAACCCTTTCGGGGAAGTTGATCAAAAACCCCCCTGTCCGTGGGCAGTTCGGTGAAGCCTTCATCGAGCTTCGTGAAGGGTACAAGGCGAAGAAACAGCGTCCTTATGAGAACCATGGACAGAAACATGAGATACTCAGAAAAATAATCGAGAGAAATCTCAGGGAATTTGGTTGGCTTGAGGGTTGTATGACCAGCGAGTGGTGCTGTACACCCTTGACAGTCCCGAAGCCGCCGCCTGCAGACGAGAACACTATTGATGGTTGGCGAATGGTTGTTGATTTTCGCAACCTCAACGCCGAAACCAAGGCGGATTCACACCCCCTGCCCCTCATTGAGGAGGAAATCGCCAAGAGGGCAAGAGGTCGTTTGTTTTCTGTGCTGGATCTCCGTCACGGCTTTCACCAAATGCCGTTGAGGAAGGACAGCCGACCGCTCACCTGTATGTGCACGCCATGTGGCCCAGTCCAGTGGACGGTCATGCCCATGGGCCTGAAGAACGCCCCTTCGTTTTTTCAAAGAATGATGGAGGATGTGCTTTTTACAGCTCATCCTGAGCTTCGTGCCTTCGTGAGTGTGTACATAGATGACATAATCATCGCGACAGAGGGGGAGGGACTGACCGAAGCCGAGCTGGTGGCCCTACATGAAAAGCAGCTGAACCAGGTTTTGGACATTCTTGATGCCAATCAGCTGATTTGTGGGCCAAAGAAGGGAAAACTATTTTTAAAATCAGTCGAATTTTGTGGTTCTCTCCTTGAGAATGGCACCCGACGACCCAGTCCAGGGAAGCTCGTCGCTATTCAGAAGTGGAAGCGCCCTGAGACGATCACGGAATTGAGAGGATTCCTGGGTTGTTGCAATTTTTACCACACTTTTGTGCCGAATTATGCCAAATTTGCTGCCCCCCTCACTGAACTATTGAAGGTAGGGAGAGATGCGGGCAAGGCAGGTTCAAAGGTTCGTGTCAAGTGGACTGACGAGTGCGAGGAGGCCTTCCATCACTTGAAGGCGGCCCTCTGCGAAGTCGCCACGTTGCATGTGCCGAAATTCGACCGACCCTTCTACATCAGAACCGACGCTTCTAGGTACGCGATCGGAGCTGTCCTTGAACAGGTTGATGAAGCCACAGGTGATCATTACCCTCTTGCATTTTGGTCTCGGAAGCTAGCTCCACGCCAGATGCAATGGTCACCGCGTGAGCAAGAGACTTATGCCATAATCTGCGCGCTGAAGAAGTACCAATCGTGGGTTGGCACCAATCGAGTCGAGATCCTGACGGATCATCGATCTCTGGAGTATTGGGCCACCGAACACATTGATACTATCGCGAGCCCAGCTGGTCGACGGGCCAGATGGCATGAATTTCTCAGTCTGTTTGACCTCCATGTGTCGTATTTGCCTGGAAAACACAACACGGTAGCGGATGCTCTGAGCCGATGGGCTTACCCCGCTTCAGAGGGGCTGCAAAGTACCAACATCCATGGTACGGAGCAGGACCGCCACGTCGTAATCGAGTGGGATCAAGAAGAAAAAAAGCTCATTCGACGTGAATGCATGCAATGCTCTGTTAAACAGCATGCATTACCGTGTCATGATATCACGGCCTTCTCAGATCCGGCGCATGCCCATGAGATTATCACCAAATCACTGAAAGTCGTGGAGAAAGTCACCGATCCCTCCTCAGGGAATGTGAAACGGTTCGAGTATACCCGACCTGTAAGTGGTTTTCGGTTGATTCAGGGCATTAAGCGTGGAGATCCGGCCAAAACTCCACCCCTGCCGAAAGATTCCCTTATCATCCGTGACTGGACGAACGATTATCTGCATGATTCCATGTTTAAAGAGGTCTTTGAGAATCTCAAATCCAAAGATGCTCACAAGGATGGAATTTATTCTGAATATTCGTTGGATGGGGGGAAGCTGTGGATGGAGGGTAAATTGTGCGTACCAGACGCCCTGGCCCCCCGAGTGTTAAACTGGTGGCACAAATGGGAGTCCCCCCACGCACATGGCCGTAGATTATGGTCGATGATTAAACATAGGTTGTTCGGCTCAAGGCTATATACTCATTGTATGAAAGTAGCCGCCGGATGTGCCCAATGTGCTGTCTCGACGCCCCCCAGCGCGAAGAAGCACGGCCATCTGAGGCCACACCCTATTCCGGAGCGCCTCTTTAACAGAGTCACCAGTGATTTTTTCCATCTTGGTGAACTCGACGACGAAGAGTGCCATTGGACCAACAAAAAGGTCAATGGAGTGCTCCTTATACAATGCCGTCATTCTGGCTACATTCAGGTGTTGCCTTGCAACGTCGAGTCAATGACTGGCAAAGCTGCCGCCAAATGGTGCGCGCAGACCTGGATGGGAGGTTGGGACGTCCCATCCGAGGTGGTTACGGACTCAGGCAAAGAGTACACCTCCGAATGGTGGAAGGAATTATGTGCTCGCCTTGGAATCCACCACCTGAGATGTGAAATCCACTCACATCGAGCGCTGCCTGGCGAAAGAGCCGGCCGCTCTATTATAAATATGCTTCGTAAGGAGCTCGCCAGTGAGAAAGACTTCCATTGGCTTGAAGTTCTCTTCGCATTGCTTCGCCGTTACCACAACACGCCATTGTACCATGGCCTTTCTCCAAATGAAATTGTCTTTGGACGAAAGAAGTGTTCGTGGAACATGCCGTTGAATAATCCTCGCCCTTGTAAAGATGCTTCGTTGTTTTTGGACGAAATCCAACGAGCAGAAAAAACTGTCTCGAAATTAATCGATAAGCATCAAGCTGACTGGCTTTGGGTCCAGAATCAAGGCCGAAAAAACCCCCACAATTTTGAAGTCGATGATCGAGTTTGGCTTCGAAAATCCGAAACCACCCTGGACGGAGATGATAAGCTTCTTCCCTTGTGGGAGGGGCCATTCGCTGTTACAGCGCGCCTAGGTGAGAACAGGTGGAGGATTCGTGTGGATGTCAGCAGGGAAATTGAAGTTTCGGGCGATCGCCTCAAGAGAGAGATCCCCTCCCCCAAGGATCGGGTTAAACCCCTTTTTTGGACTTCGAAATTTTTGTCCGATCGGGTCATCGAAGGGGGGAAGTACGAACTCAAGAGGATTTTAGAGGCAAGACGTGACGGAAAGGGCGAATGGGAATTTCTATGTGAGTGGAGGGGCCCTGATTCCAGTCACAACAACTGGGAACCAGCCCATTCTTTTGTCCATGGGTACACCAAGGGGTTCATCGACTTCCTCAAGAAGCACCCCGAAATTGGCGTACTCCTGACAGACTGTCTGTCGAAACCCGACAGACAGGTGGAGAGCGACGGAAAAAGACCTGTGGTGAATCGAGATCCAGCCTTTTACGGCCCTCAGCAGCCACCTTCCAGGGCTGATCCGTCGATCTCCCCTCCTGCGGTCAGGCCAGCCCAGGAGCCAAATGAGGACCAAGCTTCGAGTTCGGCCGCTGATTTGCAGCGCCCAAGCCGTACGAGGGCCCCACCAGACAGGTTGGTGGTCACATGTATTCGTGCTTGGCCGAATTGAGGGAGACCCGTCGTGACTTGAGTCGCCGACGCCTCGCCCCGTCGACCACTTATTCCAATGTGAGTGTTCTGACGACTTGAAAAAACCACATTCTGCTCAATCCACTGTTCATTCTTCCTGATTACGACATGATGTGGAGAACTGCGAATGTTTGATAATTTGACGTCAATCAACTTTTCTTTGGTCTCCGTTCGGCAGACAAGGCGTAGATACGCTGCCGAAAGCCACGGAGTGTGCTGCCGTGTCCAGAAAAAACCAAACTCAGGCTTAATTCAGGCAGATCCGGGGTAATCTTGTCTCTGTTGGTCCGTGCATCTTTGGAATTTGGCTACTCGTGCAGATGGAAGCAAATGTACATAGTAAAAACGCTGGCCAGCGACATTCACCCCTACAGGCACCCCCTGTAGTACTGGCGGCACTAGATGCGACGCCAGGAACTCAGATCTTACCTTCATTTGCCGTGATGCTGAAGCCAAAGTCCAGATTCAGATCCAGATTCCTTGAATTTACCTTGAATTCCTCAGGTTTGTCCATCATTCTGCCACTGTTGCGCAAAACCCCGACGTCAATTGTTCAGACAACCTTCATATAGGAGCTCTAGGGACTTCTAACAGCAACCTCTGAGGTCCGTAAGCTTCGGTGTATTTTTGGCACACGCCAATGTGAGCTCAATCCGACCTGAAACTGTCGAAAATGGTGAATCCAAGTGTCTTGTGGGACTCAATCGAAAGATGGGCCTTGTCCAAGTCGATTGACACCGCCGCCACTGTAAATAAAGGACTATTCGGTGTCTCTCAGTTATATACTGTCAGTAAAGCGCCTTCAGCGAACCTTCGGCGCGTTACATGCCAAGGATCCAGGGCCATCATGTCCCATCATGATGCATCATCACATGATCCACATTTTCATGGAATCTGTTGGATGCTCGCGAACCAACGTGCCGGAAAACACAATTCAGCTGAATAAACGACAATATATATTAACTCTAGTCTAAACGAAGGTGTTAGTAGTTTCAGTTCTAGACATTCCGCTTCATTTCACCTTCATCTTAGGGAATTTGCTCATTTTAGGATAGTTTAGGTTGATTTCCTTGTCATCTCCTCTCATTCCTCGAAGATCTGTTTACGGCTTTGCCTAACTTCGTTGACGCTGATGTTTTTCTGTCCACTTAGGGGTTGTAGACTACATTTGTATTTGTTTTCCCTCTCTGTGATTGTTTCATCTCCTTCATCTCTGCTCAAATTGATTCTCAATCTTGCTGAATCTTGTGATCATCCACCAGATGCGCCAAATCGGAGGCACATGCTGAACTTTTCAGAACGAGAAAAGCGGGAGTAACACGATGTAGAGTACGTGGAGGACACCGTAGCGTGCCCGCGACAGCTAAACTGTGCCAGAGCGCCGAGATGTCACTCCATTTCTTGATTCTCCCAGTCAATCCACCAATAATCTACCTCATTCTCAACCAGGGCATGGTTTGGTATCGATTTTCGATACGTTTGCATGCTTTTTAGCCCTTAACCTAATGTTTTACTGCCCGGAGGACTGTTCGTCACTCCTCATTCTGTCTCATTTCAGGTTCATCCATCCTGATTCAGTGCCAATTCAGCCCAAATCAGGTCAGATCAAGCAGATTTCGCCCCATCGAGGCGACATTTCTATTTTTTTCTGGGACTTACCCGCACTACGTTCTTCGTTGATGTAGAGACACATCCCAGTGTGTTTTTGGAGGGGGAGTGTAAGTGCGGCTAACCCCCATCTGCTCAGATTTTCGCAGATCTGCCCCAGATTGGCTACAGTTTGGCCATTTTCTCTGCTTCGGCGGAATCGCCGCCCCGCAGCTCAGTCTCAGGATCAGACCTATATATTTCTGATGTGCCGGATCTGATTCCGCGGTCCATTCATCGTAAATCCGCCGCGTTCCGATCATTTACCCGGAATCGCCAATTGCCGCTGATGCGCGCCCGGAGCCAAATGGGCCAAATATTTTTCACAATCGGATTTTTATAAATCTTTTCAGATAGACATGGACACTCAGATGTACTTAGGAATATCCGCATCAATTTTCTTCATAGACTGGGATTTTTTGCCGGATAACAATCAGCATGGATCTTGCCTCCGTTGTCGCCGCTCTTGCCTCCGTTGGTGTCGGTGTATCCGGTTCTGCCCCCAACAGCAGCGTTCAGGTCGACTCCTCGCGTGCCTGCCCCCCTGGTCTTGCCGGCCCTGAGCCCTCCGGCACCATCCACGACCTAGGGCAGCACTTTCACCATGTCATCTATGGTCCATTGGTCCATGCGTCGGGCGTGCACGAGGGTGCTGAACATGGTGCACGGCGGGCAGAAAATGTGGAAAATTGCTCAAAATGGCCGAAAATGCGCACACTCATGGTTGGGGCAAATGAGGCACATGCCCGACTTGGACCGGAGTGTGCCATAGGATTGGTATCAAGTCATATGCGTCCAACATATCTTTTGGGCGTCGCCCAACTCCTCCGGTTTTGGGAATGGCAGGGTCGCCAAGTGAGCCCATGATTTGGGATAGTCCCAAATTGCCAACATGGCGGCCACGGTATGCCAAGCCCAAGAGGGGTTATTCGCCGGGTCCAAGATATGTTGGGCACCGAAGTATGTACCCTCCTAACATACTTGGGTCATGATGTCAATGGAGCGCAACGTTGAGATACACGGTCGCCACTTGACATCATGACGGGCAAAAAACAGCAATATTGGCGAAAAAACACCCAAAAGTGCCTTGAAAGGCGCACAAATATATTATAATATCTTCGGCTTGGATTGAGTAATCGACCAATCCTTCTATACACAATGACTTGACACCAATGACCCCCGACTCCACATATGTGCTCCACTTGGGGCGCTTTGGAAGGTCGCGCGCGCTGCCTCCCAAGTGGGCACATGCAAAAATGGAATATTGCAAAAAACACACCTTGCTCGCAACGCATCGCTTCGGGAGCGCTCCACAAGCGTCCCTTCACGAAGGTTAGGCTTACGAGTGTTGGTTGGGAGTACAATGAAGGGCCTCGTGCGATATGGGGTCCATTGGCGGGTTAGTCTCGGAATGGTGCACCCGCCAAATGGGCACGCGATATGACACCCAACATGGCATATAACCCTACCCACGCCTTCTACACCCAACCTAGTGGCCTAGAATCAAAGTATGCCTATATTCTAATGTAACTTTGGTCCCTTAACACGCATGCAAGTGCTTTGGTTGAAAATCGACCTCCCTTCGGAAAGCCGAATTTTACCCTGCACGCAAAATATGTTGCCCATATATATATGGAGATCATATATGCACTATCCGGGGAAGGCAAGCGATATGCCCCGGATGTAGAGGCAAGCAAAGAGGGAGAAAACGCCAACTCAACATACTTCTACACGTACTTGGACGCCAAGTACGTGAAAAAGCGCACTTCTTGGAGAACACTCAAAATGAATAACCCTTTGGGCCTATTGAGTTGGGATCCTTTGGCCTCATCCTATGACTATGGGGGGCAAAACCTCATACACAGTGCCTATGAGGCACGTTATTTCGTCCTTGGGCGCTTGAACGCTCGTAACCCTTGTTATTCCACTTGGGGGTTCAAAGCGCCTTCGGTCGCCCAGATTTTCTGGGAAAAATCTGGGACGCGATCCGTTATATCAAGGAAAAAATTGCGGATCACTCGAAGACTGTTTCAGTCTTAACTTCAAGAGAAATCGTATTACAGAATAATCTAATGCAGTCCACGGAACAGGCGACGACAGGCGGCGCGACTGCAGCGATTTCACGACAATTAGAAACCGCGGTAGAAATCGGGTATTTCACCGATTTCTAACCGCAAATTGACCAAGACAGTAAAATGATGGTAATTCCACATCGACTTAAAGGTTAGACATCGGATTCCAAATTTCACGGGTTAGAGAACAGGGATATCCCGCTGACAGCCGGTGTCAACGGCTTCCGCACGGGTGTGACGGCTCACAGGCCTCCGGGCCATGGGCCATAGGTTCTGGGTACCGCTTCAACCCCCTCATTAGAGCAAACCCGGGGGGGGGGCTCGATAACACCCAAGCATGGCAGCAGGTACCCAGGACCATCCCCTGAAGGGGGGGGGTGTCACATCTCACTTCAGGCTGATTCGCAGGTTAGGCTGCCCAAATCCCACAGTAAGACAGGTACGGTGCTGTAGCTGTTAGTAACTGCAAGTATAGTATCAAGTATCAAGTCCTGGGTCCTGGCGGCGATTGTTTGGCATCCAAAGGACCCGTTAACCCATACCAGGCGCACCGGGTGCCGGCTGCGACGGTCACTGCCGCAGTGGCAGTGGCATACACGGCCAACATAGGCGTCACACGACGACCAAGGTGGTCCCACAGGCCAAAAGCGACCACAAAGATCCATCAGGCTACCCCAGGCTTCCCAAGGACGCAGGCTGGGGGAGAGTCCCCACGGGTCCTTCCTTGGGCGCACCATGTCCATATCCACGACGCGAGTCCAGAGTGGTACAGCCGAACGAGCTCCTCCTTAAGGGATCGGGCATCAAGGCCGTCTTTTCCCTCGCCCTATTACCACGAAGGCCATACATGAGGGAGCCCTCATGCAGTGTGGGCGGAGGCGTCGACTCCTCAAACCACCAGTTTTCCAGGCAGACTGACCGAGGTCAGGACACCGGAGGCCGCCACCCGACTGCAAGTGCGTCTGCGAGTCGGTAGGCTCACACTGGGACTGACAGTGGCGGACCGCTGGGAGTGCATTCAGGCAACTGGGCTTCCCGCCTGGCGCCATCAGGATCTCAGCACATCACAGCCACTAGGGCACACCGTATCACAGGCACTCAAACAGAAGAATCTGTACTTAGGTACTGGTCCAGGCTGGACCTTATGTAAAAGCATGTAAACGGCGACTCAGGACGCCTTCGTAGTCGATTCGCATCCCCTCAGGGGGGGAAAAACAGTCCATATCTGGGCGATGGACTGACAACACTTGACATACAAATGCACATGTCCTGGGGAACAGAGAAATAAGCAATAAGCGGGGTAAATAGGCGTGTAAACACACTCTGGATAGAGCGCCAAACCACGCCCCGGTTAGGATAAGGCATATGCAGGAGGGTGGACAGGAAAACGCCTGAGTTCAGGCCATATATAGTCTGCAGACACACGTAGACTGGTCTGGATCCCGCAAGTGCCATGGGACCAGACCACACACCAAAAAATCGCAATGCCGATGACAGCGGCATCCGTTGCGCAACGTCGTATGGGCTTCAAGGCCCCAAGAGCTCAGGAAATATGAAGGTCAGTCGCCCTACCTGGTTTCCCAAGGATTCAGCAGGTGGGGAGTGACGGATAGAAGTTGAAGAGAGGGGCCATCCTCTCCCGGATTCAGCAGGGGGGGGTTTATGGCCACTCTGATGGCAGGTCACCGGAAGATGGAAGAGAGCAAGCAAGTGAGGGACGATCCGTCGACCACACAGGTGCTCAAAATGCATCAGGGGAGAGCCCAGGGCGATGATCAGGCGCCTCTGGCTGCAATCACCCGGGTGAGTGCTGCCAAGTCCGAGACATGGATCTTGGTCTTGTGCTTGCGGATGTAGTCCATGAAGGGGGTATTGGTCCGCGGCACGAAGGAGGAGACCGGTTCCCAGGTGTCGTGGGACGGCCCATAGCCTCGCCAACGAACCTTGAACTCCAGGCCTCCGGGTGCCGAGGCGGTCGGACGCTGAGCCAGGATTTTCTCGACAGTATAGTCGTCCTGCTCAGCATAGTCATCGTCCGAATCAGCCTCATGAGCGGCATAGCTCGGGGACACATGTTGGCCACGGAGGTCGGGTTCCCGCACACGCAGCTGACTCTTGTGGCGCTCCCGGAACTGTCCGTGACCCACCTTGATGTGGTAGGTGTCCTCACCAATCCTGCGGACCACCTCGCCGGGTGTGAACCAGGTTTTGGTGCGGTGGGTGCCCATAGGGCGGGGTCTGATCACCCACACCGGGTCTCCCACCCTGAACTTCTGCGCTGTCGAGCTCGGGGCGGACTTCTGACGCTCAGCATGCTCCTTCTCGAGCTGCTGGCGGATGTCACGCGCCGTTGCCTCTTGCCGCGCGAAGAATTCCTTGGCGTCCATAGCCATGCCATCACCAGACAAGGGAAGTAGTAAGAAAAAGTGCTTTTCCATTGCTTTGGGACATACTCTAGTTGTATTAGAGATGCACTGAGCATCCATGCATTTTTATCTTAGTATTGGTCCAGCCAAAAGTGGTGAGAACACATTTTGACCTATGGAACCAAACACCCAATCAGGATATGGAGTGGACCCCTTAATCCCCTTTCAATCAGAAGTAAAACATCTTTTCCTGAGTTGACTGAGCACTGACATACCTAAGGTAGAGCCTATGAATTTATCTATGTTTTTCCATGAATACTTATCTGCCCTAGTGGTATGCACCATAGGGGGTTAGGCACCTCTTTTTGAGAGGTCCTGGGTTCAATTCCTGGTCAGCCTAACTAAGTAGGAAGATCCCTACTGAGTAGGAAGATCCCATGTGACATGGCAGTGACCTCATCGCCACATACCATGCCACCTCAGCACATATGGGAGCCAAAACAAAGAGTGCACATCTCCTAAGATGGCACTATGGAGAGAGAGTGATCCTGAGGCAGTTTTCTAACTCTTTTCCCAAAACATTTCAGCTATCTCTGTGAATATGCATTCATTTGTATCCTGAGTTGCAGTTTCTGTGAATACCTAATCATCTTTCACTGTTTTCACTGCAGCCCTTCATGCTTTGATCCTGAATTACCTTCTCTTTGCATACTGTTGGCTTGGGCTATCCTGGATTGAGTTGGCTTTACTGTATTTCAACAAACAAAAGCTTTTCATCATCCAAAACCAGCAGCAGGACACCCTACAGCAACAACAAGCAGCAGGAGAAGCAAAAACACAGTGCTGAAAACACTATAAACTTTTCTGGTAGCAAGAGGCAGCCTGTCTCTGTGCACCGGCAGCGACCCCGCGCCGTACAACCAGTGCTCCGAGCAGGCAAACAAAAGCAGAAGGGTGGATTAAGATGGATCCAGGAAGAGTGGACGCCGAGGTGAACACAGCGCCAGCGCCAGAGACACCGGCAAGGCCGGCGCCTGACGCTGTACCTTCGGTGGAGCCCTTACATGGGCCAATGGATACGGCGGAGGACTCCTTGGATGGCCTCCAGACGGCCTTTGGGGCCCTGTCGGTGAAGGAAATGGTCTCTCAGCCTCAGCCTGTGAAGAGGAAGAGAGGAAACGAGAGCGAGAAGGATGCTGGAGAAGGAGCAGACGAAGGAGAGGAGCAAGGGCAAGACCCGACGGATATCCCTACCTTCGAAGGCGCACCAAGCGCTTCTGGCCTCCAAGCATCACCCTCTCCCATAACCACCACACACCCAGCCGCCGCTACATCCACTTCCACAACCAACCAGCCTATGGCGGAGGGCACAGGCTTTACTGGCATGCCTCACTACCCCGCCTATGGCATGGGCCCACCTACCACTGCGCTCCTTGAGGCAA
Organism: Eutreptiella sp. 'Long Island Sound 2002'; assembly: GCA_964036045.1. Classification (NCBI taxonomy): domain Eukaryota; phylum Euglenozoa; class Euglenophyceae; order Eutreptiales; family Eutreptiaceae; genus Eutreptiella; species Eutreptiella sp. 'Long Island Sound 2002'. The sequence continues at coordinate 30,864,604 of OZ038390.1, forward strand.
CTACTGCCAGTGAGCCGGTGGCTTCCAGCTCTGCGCCGCGTTGGTATGCGGCTGACCATCCCCATCCACTCCACGCCACTGGAACCTACATGGAAGTTCCTGGGTATGCTCCTGGGTGTGCACCTGGGTATGCACCCCTGAGTGGGTTGAGGAGAGGACCAGAGTCTCTGGGAGGCAGGAGTAGAGGATCGGGAAGATCCTCCAACAGGTCCCTGACGCGGTCGGAGATCAACGAGGTGCTCCAAGGAGCCACTTCGAAAATCGTGAGCGACCTCACGCAAGAGATCAGGGAGAAACTGCAGCCCCTGATGATCCCGTCCCATGCGTCACCTACGACAGTGGGGATGTCACCCCACCGAATACAGGCTAACCACCTGGCGGCAGGGTTGACGAATACCCTGGGGAGCCTGAGGAGCCGACCGATGCCGACTCCTGCAGCAGTACCAAGAAGCCCATTCGTCCCGAGGACAGCCCAGCCGCCCTACAGTCACGTGACTAACTCGACGAGGGCCGAGCTGGACCAGCTGGGGCTGACAGCCCTAAGGGCTATGGTGGACGTGGAGCCCTATGGCTCCAGTGACCTAGGCGGAGACCCCTCCGATGATGGGCCGCCTTCGATGACTTCTTCTTCGCCATCGGATGACGAAGACCCTGAGGACCCCGAGGACTCCAAGGGTAAGAAGAAGAAGAAGAAGAAGAAGAAGACCCGACGCCCTGAAGGACGCCGAGCTCAGGAGGCGAAGGCTATTGCCACCTCCAAGATAGTGGTAAACCTGCCTGAATTCACAGGCAAGGACCTCAGCGAGTTCGCTGAGAACTTTGGCCGGTTCCTACGACTGACCGGCCAAACCCACGCGAGTGGGCGAGTGAAGTGCGACCTGCTCCTGCAGTGCTGCAAGACGAAGTACCTGGAGAAGCAGGTCAGGCAGATCGTCACCAACTCCGCCACCTTTGCCGACGTGTTGGTTGCCCTGGAGAGGCAGTACCCAACCTACGAGACCGACCTCTCCATCAGGGCCGAGATCCAGAACCTGCCCGTCCTGCCCAACAACCCCAAACCCGGCAGGGTCTCCGAGCTGTTGGCGGACCTGGACCACTGGGCTGGACGACTGACGCCCGGTTCCTACAGCAGCGACGACCTGCTGTTTTGGTTGTGCTCCAAGCTCCCCCGTGAGCTATGGGACGAGTGCCGTCTGACGGCTGAGCGCAAGGCTAGATCCCTCCGCTACGAGGATCTATGCGTGCTGCTCCTGGAGATGGCGCTGGAGAAGGAGAGCGACCAACACCTGAACCACTACCGTCCTGGTGGTGGAGGTTCTGGAGGCAAAGGGTACCAAGGGTCCCGACCTGGGCAGGGGACTACCCCCAAACACGCCCACGCCCGCCTAATGGAGAACGTGAAGGAGCTATTCTGGTGTGATGCCAGAGATGAACAGGGCCACCTGCAGCATGCTTCCGACTGCGAGCAGCGAGACTGCTTTGTTGTCCAAGGGAAGCAGCAGGAAAAGATCACCGGCGCCAAGGTGAAGATGCCGGATCATTACCGCTGCACCATCACGTGTGCATTCTGCGGTAAGCGGAAGCACTATGAGGACGAGTGCTACCATAAGCAACGCCTATCGGCGAAGCTTAAGGGGGAAGATCCTGGCAAAAGCTCAGGCAAAGGTGGAGGCAAGGCCAAAGGCAACGACTCCGGCAAGGGCAAGTCGAAAGGACGTGGTCAAGGTGGTCAAGACAAGGGTCAAGGCGGACGAGGAGGAGGCGCTAATCGCCAGAACGACAACAAGAACAAGGACAAGAACGGAGGTAACCCCAACCCTAATCCAGGGGGGAACTCCGAGCCCTCTGGAGGGCAGTCTGGACCTACCACACGCTCACAGACGCAGGCCCAGCAAGAACAAGGAGCCAAGCGTGAGCATGAAGGTGGTGACGACGGCAACGCCAAGAAGAGAAGCCGTTTCATGAGGATGGCCCGCAAATTGCGGAACAAGGGGTTCGAGGTGACCTGTCCCGCGGAGCTCTGACGGGGACGCTCTGGTGGCACCCAAGACCTGGTGTTTTGGGTACGTATCCGACTAGGGGGACGTGAATACCTGGGGGTACTGGATACTGGAGCCACAATATCGATAGTGGCCAAGAAAATTTTACCTTGTGGGAGCCTGAAGAACACCATGACCACCGCCGCTATACGGATGGGGGATGGACATGTGGTGCACAGCTGCGGGGACTGCGAAGTGGAGGTACCTATGGGCTCCAAGACTATCGCCCATCGGTTCTATGTGATGGACACTGATGCCTTCGACTTTGTACTGGGTACTGACTTCTTCGTGCAGCACTCCCAGATACAATCCCTGACGCTGCAAGCGCCCTACCTCCTGTACGTGGACCACGGCAGTGGCAGAGAGTCTGTGCCACTGGAGCAGTCGGAACATACCTCGAGTTACCTGAGACTATCGAAGGAGGAGCCCTCGAACATGATGGCAGCCTCCAAAACTGAGGACTATCAACTATTGGGGGAAGTCCTAGACCAAGGTCTGAAGGAGTTGGGTTACTCTCGAGAAGACCTAAGTGTGGAACTGTTCGCCAGCGACAAGCAGCATGTACTGGACCTATACTGCAGCAAGGGGAAGAACTGCAGTTACAAATTTTACTGGCCCTCTTTCGGGATGGCCTACGGGAACCCCAGATTCAGTGAACTGGGGAAGGTGCTGACCAAGGTGGCCTTGGAACGTTCCCGTATGGTCCTGTGTTCCCCCGATTGGGGAGCCCATGGGGGCAACGAGTACTGGCGAACCCTCCTTGACAAGCTGACTATCAGCTCTGTGCGGTTACCTGATGAGGCCATCTACGTGCCTCTGGGACGCAAGACGCCCATTGGGAAGCCCGGATGGGGGAGTATGCTCAGCGTGGTGGACGGAAGTCTTACCACCATCCCATGGGAAGACCTGGACCCTACTTTGGTCCAGGCTATACAACGAGAAAGCGATGGACTCGCCTTGGGTGACTTGAAGGATCGCCTACGACCTCAAGATGCTGTTGAAACTACACCCGGAGGAGATGAGTACGTCGTGACTGACACTAACGCCCCCAACCCTCCCTGTCATGTACCTGTTCCTGATGGAGTCTCTGAGTGTGGACTGTCTGAGCTACCTAGCTCTATCCACTCAGACGACGAAACTGAGCACGACGCCTTCTTCGTGCAGACTGCGGTGGAAGAAGTGGAGAACGCCGAGTACGTCGCCCCACTAAAACCCCTACTCTCCATGAGGGTGGAAGACCCCGTGGATGAAGAGCTGGACCCTAGATCCAGGCTCAGGGAGTATGTGGATTCCAAGAGGAAGTTGGTGGCGAAAAAGCTATGCTACGCGAAGCCTACCCGCAGCTCGTGGCCACTGAAGCAAGGACGTATGGGAGACCTATCCCAACTGAAGGAGGACCTCGAACAGAAGATCACCACCTGGCAAAGGGAGGTAGATCTCAAGCTCATGAAGAGCGTATGGGGTGCCCATGTGAGGACCCCAGATGAGGACGACCTCTCGGAGGAATGTGTATGTGAACCCCCTAAAGCGTGCCTATGTTGCCATCGTCCACCGGAGATGGTTGAGCAAGACCTTCTGTATGCCTACCAAGGGCTGAAGGATGCTACCGCGGGCGAAGAGTCGGTGGAGGACCACCTCCCGACTTCTATTCAAGGGGCAAGCAACTTACACTCCGACGAGGATATGGAGGACAAGATCAAGGTACTGGACCCGCGGGTACAAAAGCTGATAAGGACCTATCTGGAGGTGTTCGGAGAACTACCCCCTCCAGCCTCATGCGACAAGCTGGTACAGATGGACCTCAAGCTGAAACCCGAGTTCGTGGGTCACAAGATCCGGAGGAGACCCTATCCAGCTCCTAAAGAGCAGGCCGACGAGATTGAGCGGCAGATACAAGAATGTATCGACGCTGGCCTAGTCCTGGAGTACAAGGATGGGGACTACCCCCTACACTGCAGCCCCTGTTTCCTGGTGGCTAAACCTGGGTCTACAGCCAAACGGCTGGTAGTGGACTATGGAGAGCTGAACAAGAAGACGCTGAACCACTCAGGGTCCATTCCCAATATGGAGTCTACCCTGGAGAAGATAGCCTCCTGTCGCTACAAGACCAAGATGGACAAGCGAAGTGGATTCTGGCAAGTGGACCTGACGCCCAACGCGCAGGAACTACTGGCCTTCATCACCCCTCAGGGGAGGGTATTCAAGTGGAAAGTCATGCCATTCGGCGTGGCTAACGCCCCCGCTCTGTTCCAAGAGCTGATGAACAAGATCTTGTCCATCCTACGAAGGAGACCTAAGGTGCAGGAGCTCATATCCCGTGGGGCCCAGATGGAGGCTCACATCGACGATGTATGCCTCGGGACCAATACCGAGGAGGATCACCTAATCCTCTTGGGTGAGTTCTTTGCGGTCTGCCAGGAGAACCACACTCGACTCAAGCTGGAGAAGTGTGAGTTCATGCAGGAGACCATGCAGTACCTGGGGTTTGACGTTGGCTATGGGTGGTGGACCCCAGCGGCCTCTAAGGCCAAACCCCTGATGGATGCCAAGGTACGACACGAAGACCCCAAGAAAGGACTTCATGATGTACGCAGTTTCATTGGGGCGTGCAACTTCTATCGCCGCCACATCAAAAACTTCACCTACACCAGCGCAGTACTGACTGACTTGATCAACAAGAGTACTACTTGGCGCTGGGGCCCACAAGAGCAACAAGCGTTTGACGAGCTCAAAGACAAGGTAGCCAACGCTAAGTGCTTGGGCGTGCCTAGGGCACAAGGGGAGATTATCCTGGTGACCGACGCCAGCAATGTGGGCGGTGGTGGAACGTTGTTCCAATGGCAAGCACTAGAGAAGGAGGAGTTCGACTCGGCCATTTCCCAATGGGGGACGGAAGGTCTCAACCGAGATGGAACCCTCAAGCACAGCTACCCTGACGACAAGTGGGTCCTAGTACCTCTGGGTCACTGGAACTGGAAGTGGAACCAGGCCAGAGGGAACTACTCCACCTATGAGCAGGAACTGCTCGCGGGCATGCTGGTGCTATCCTCACAAGCACGACTGTTGGGGAGTAACCCTGTGGTCTGGCTATGCGACCAAGAACCGGTCCGCAGTTTCCAGAAGGGCCCCCCACCTGAGAAGGCCAAGCTACGTCGCTGGTGGACCTACCTCAGTCAACTACGGCTGACGGTACACCATATCCAGGGAGTGAAGAACGAGTGTGCCGACTACATCAGCCGCAACAACTTCGACGCCCTGATTGGTGCCCGGTCTGAAGCGCTGGCTAAGGAAGCGTTCAGCCGTATGGATGTACACCTGGACCTGAACATGACCATGATACGCCCCCTGGATGGACTCCAACAATCGGAGTACCTACAGGAGTTTGGGGATATCTACCGGCGCCTGGAGAAATGCCTTGAACCCCTCCTGGTCAACCAAGACCAGTGGAAGCGGGACAAGAGCTACCTCTGGCACGAGGACCGCATCGTGGTGCCTAGTGACCGAGTCCCAGCGCTGCTGAAGTGGACCCATGAGTCCAGTGGTCATGTGGGTGCTGACCGTACCCTGAGGCTGTTCAAGCAGTGGTTCCACACTACGTGGACTGACGACCAGCTGCGGAAGACGCTCTTGCCTATCGTGGACAAGTGCCCGTGCAGGTCCTGTAAACCAGGGGATATCAGGGACAGAGGTCTCTACTCGACCCTGCCCATCCCTCACTGTGCTAACAGTGTTCTATACGTGGACTACACGGAGATGCCGAAGTTCGGGGGCTATGACTTCGCCCTCGTGGTAACCTGTGGGTTGACCAGGTTTACCAGGGTGTTCCCATGTACCAAGCACATTACCGGAGAGGAGACTATCAAGATACTCCTGGAGGAGTGGTTTTGTGTCTATGGGGCGCCCAAGGAGATCAACTCCGATGAGGACGTACGAGTACGCTCAGATACTGGCTGGTACAAGAGGGTCCTGAGGTCCCTCAATGTCCAGGTATCTACGGGGATTCCCTACTCTCACACGAGCAACCCCCTATGTGAGCGACAGATTCGTGTCCTGAAGGAGAACGTCAGGATATGGTGCAAAACTGAACGCACCAGAGACTGGGTGAGACTACTCCCCGTCATATCCTTGATGATGAACTCCCAAGAGAGTTCAGCTACTGGCTACTCGCCACATGAGCTATTCATGGGGCGCCCGGCATGGTTCCTACATGCCCCCTATCCAGAGGACACCCATTCTTCTGTGGGTGAATGGGTCCAAGAGCAACAAGCGAAGGTGGACAAGGCCAAGGCTATGCTCCAGAGAGTGAGGGAGCGTCAGTGGAATAAGAAGAACAAGCACCGTGTACCGGCCACCTACCAAGAAGGGGACTGGGTGCTGGTGCACCACAGTCGACTACCCGCCTGGCCACGCTCTACCAGCGATGACCCATACTTCGGGCCGTACAAGATCCTATCTGTGGATGGACACCGTATCACCGTGCGGTGTTCTCCCCGTCTAGGGGGGACCCTGGTGTGCGCCGCTCAACACCTGAAGCGCTACCATGATCCTGAAGACCTCTGTGGGGAGGAGTGGGAGCTGAACGACGAGGAAATCGCCGCTCTGGACCTACAAGGGGCTGCCAGCCCTATGGAAGTTGAAGGTGAACTCCCCGACATGAACGCCGAGGAGATGGCTAAGGATGGCTTCTACCTGGTGAAGTCTGTCCTACGCCACCGCTATCGCCAGGGTTGGCGCTTCCTCACCCTCTGGGAAGGGTTTGGAGTCGAAGAGGCCACCTGGGAGCCCTTCTCTGCATTCGTTCTACCTGAGGGACGCCTAAACTCGGTTCTGGTTGACTACTTGTCCCAGAACAACCTTGGTGAGTTGTTGAGGCTCGCTGAGACGCTTGCCTCCAAGAATAAAGCTAGGGACTGAACCTTACCCTTACCTGCCAAAGCGTATGTGTGAGTGTGCTAGTCCTAAGGTCCTGAGAGCAAGCCGCAGAAGTGGTGTCCTAATTATACCCAAGTCTGCGCCCTTGCTGAACCTGGAGGGTTGGCTTATTGATGCCACGGGGTACGCCCCGGGTCTCCCCTCCCCTATGCGCCCAATTTCTGTGCTGGCGCAAAACCTTGGGGGAATACCCAGAGTGTTAATCCAGGTATTGTTTTCCCTACCTACCTGGCTACTAAAGGGAGGGGTGGCCAAAAGCTATGAAGGCATGCAAAACGCCTGTTTGCTATGTGGCCAAAAACACTAGCCTAACCCACTGTCACAGCCCACCAACCCAGCTAAAATTGCAGGAAAAGGGTGGGACAGTGACACGCCCCCTACAGGTCCTACACACCCTACAGTGGCACCATCCTGGTGGGCGAGCGCTGGGCAACTGGCTCTAGCCCCCACGCAGGACTACCACTCCTACACGCACACTCTACTTGGCGTTGCGAAGAGGAAGTTCTCGAGGGTCCTAGCGACCCACCTGTGAAGTGACAAGAGAACACAGCGCTGCTAAGCAACTGTGGCCTCACAGGGGACGCCACAACGCGTTTCCCCTGCAAGGGCTTGGAGGGAAGGAGTGCTCGCGTGTGCAAGGCGCAGATGTCGATGAAGTCGGACTCCCTGCTCTGCCACAGGCGGAGCGGAATTACTTGTTTGTGTGATCTGCGCCCCTGTTTAGCAGGGCATAAAAAAATGCTGCTGCACCACTCACCCTACCTGCCCACCTGTAAAACAAAGGCAAATGAAAGGGCGTTTGCGGCGGAGGAACCAAGGCACACTCCAGGTATTATACCCTTCTCAGTGTGCCCTATAATACGCTGTCCGCAAACACGCTGCATGGAGCAGCTACCCTTGTCAAGCAAGCAAGCGTTAAGGGACTCCTCAGGTTCTCTTAAAGAACGTACCGAGGAGCCCCTGGGTAGCCTAAACAAGGTTTACCGTGCGCACTTCGCGTGGCCTACCCTTTAATGCGTGTGTGCATGCACGACTATGCACGATCACGTGGGCAAACCTGCCCATCTCCACAACAATCTTGACTCCACCAGGGGGTGGCCCCGCCTGGGCGTACCTACCTTACCTACCGCTGGGAAGTGAAGCAAGAAGAAGGGGCGCACGCGAGGAACGTTGCTATGCACTTGTGTGTATGACTAATCACCCTGATCTGACCGCTAATCATCTGCAATCTTTCTAATCAATCCCTCTACCGCGTTCTATCGTGGTTATCGTTGTTAACGCTGCTACACGACTCGGTCACGGAGACTCGAGACGAGCAATGTGTATGCGGCATGCAAGACGAGCATACCTGTAGTTTATACCTGATTCATTGAAGTCTTTTCAATTGATTTTCGAATTCTTGAATTTTTGAAGCTTCTATTAGTGTGGGTGGAATTTGTATGTTTGTTTATTAATGTGTGTCTCGTCATTTTCAAGACTACGTGATACATACGTTTATAATTCCATTATTTTTCCATTTTCCGGCGCTTCGCTAGGAGCCGCTCCCGCGCGCCGCCATTTTATGCGTATGAATTTCTGGACTTAAAAAATCCAGAGATGACTATAATTTCTATAAAAATGTGCTGAAGATGCACAATTGGATTCTGCTCAGGTGTGTCGTTTCAGAAAAATTCTGCGCCGTCATTTGACGGATTTTGATGTCGTCGCTTCGTTTTTGCGTGGATTCGTCCATAATTCGCCCATTCCTGCCTCTGCAGATACCCACGCGCAGCCTCGCTGAGTAGGCCGTGTTCGGGCCGAAACGCAGGTGCCTGGAGAGACTGAGCAGAACCAAGACCCCACCAAGGGGCAAATTAATTTCTTTTCGACTCCCTACGCCCTAAGACAGGTCACAGGTCGCCAGCAGGTTTACAAGAACCCATACGAGTGTGTATAATGTGTCTTGCGTTTGGGTTGTGTCGACGCTGCGTCTTGGAGGAGGGATGCATATGCACATTGTTTGGCATGCTCCCAATCTAACCCAACCAAGCCACAGGAGCCCCGGCAGCGCCAAGAGCGCTGAGTCTTCTGTAGGAAACTGTACAATCAGAGCAGCAAAAGGACGCCAGCCATGGTGAGCGCCCATTTTTCAGTGTGAGGGAGACTGTAGGTATTTTAAAGTAGATGTGGAAACCAAGGAAAGGCCAAGAAAAATTCCCTTTTTCCTAAAATGCGACAGTGGTGGCCACCACAGCACAAGGGGGGAGTAAGAAAAAGTGCTTTTCCATTGCTTTGGGACATACTCTAGTTGTATTAGAGATGCACTGAGCATCCATGCATTTTTATCTTAGTATTGGTCCAGCCAAAAGTGGTGAGAACACATTTTGACCTATGGAACCAAACACCCAATCAGGATATGGAGTGGACCCCTTAATCCCCTTTCAATCAGAAGTAAAACATCTTTTCCTGAGTTGACTGAGCACTGACATACCTAAGGTAGAGCCTATGAATTTATCTATGTTTTTCCATGAATACTTATCTGCCCTAGTGGTATGCACCATAGGGGGTTAGGCACCTCTTTTTGAGAGGTCCTGGGTTCAATTCCTGGTCAGCCTAACTAAGTAGGAAGATCCCTACTGAGTAGGAAGATCCCATGTGACATGGCAGTGACCTCATCGCCACATACCATGCCACCTCAGCACATATGGGAGCCAAAACAAAGAGTGCACATCTCCTAAGATGGCACTATGGAGAGAGAGTGATCCTGAGGCAGTTTTCTAACTCTTTTCCCAAAACATTTCAGCTATCTCTGTGAATATGCATTCATTTGTATCCTGAGTTGCAGTTTCTGTGAATACCTAATCATCTTTCACTGTTTTCACTGCAGCCCTTCATGCTTTGATCCTGAATTACCTTCTCTTTGCATACTGTTGGCTTGGGCTATCCTGGATTGAGTTGGCTTTACTGTATTTCAACAAACAAAAGCTTTTCATCATCCAAAACCAGCAGCAGGACACCCTACAGCAACAACAAGCAGCAGGAGAAGCAAAAACACAGTGCTGAAAACACTATAAACTTTTCTGAAGTCCCCGACCCAGGGGGTCCCTGCCGAACAGAATCTGGTGAGGGGACAAACCACCCGGAGTGGGGGTGTCATGATGGGCCTTCAGAGCAGGCCACATCTCCTCAAACCAGTTCCGACGTGGATTGGTGATGTGAATCTTGCGCAGCTTCTCGAACAGCTGCCGTCCAGCCACTTCAGCACGGCCGTTAGACCGGCTGAGATAGGCGACGCTCTTGGCATGACGTATTCCCATAAGGGAACACATAGCCTTGAACCAGCCACCAGTAAACTGGGGCCCTCGGTCACTGCAAATGGTGCGGGGGATGTCAAAGACGGTCAGCCAATGACGAATCATCATGACTGCCACTTCCTTGGCAAGCAACCCCTTTTTGCGTGCCGGAACGGCTACTACGTAGCCACTGTGGCGATCCACACAAAGAACCACACAGTCAAAGGTCTCCTTGCCAATGTGCACTTCGGGCATGGAGAAGACATCCATGGCCACGCTCTCCATGGGCTGGTCAGGAACCGGGGTCCATTGGGCTTCCCCCTTGACGTTCCGGTTGTCGGGATTGCAGGCCTGCCAGACCGAGCAACCCTTCCTGACCTTCTTGATGGCGGTGTAGAGACCGATCTGGTCGATCTCGAACCGGCGCTGCATGTCCAGGGCTTGCTTCTTGACCCCTGGGTGCAGCATGTGGTGGTGCCAAGCTTCACACACTCGAGCACTCGGGACTCTGGTACTAGCAGCTTACCATTCCGGTAGAGCTTGCCATCTTCCTCAGTCAGCCCCTTTGGCCACTTCTGCCCGTCATCAGGGTCGGTCACAGCCCTATACTCTGCCGCAAAGGCCTTGGACCTGGCGTAGTCGTCGGTCCAGTCGTCCTGGAGGCAGGATTCAGGGAAGAGGTGCTTGTCGGACTCAGCTCCATCAGGGGCGAGTACTCTGACTGCTCTGTCTATCCTCGTTCCGAGGGGGGCATCCGCAGCCATGACGACGAAGCATTTAACACCCTCTTCCTCCATCAGGCGCTCCATTTCAATGATCCTCTTGGCCTCAGCGGTCTCAGCCTCATCGCCATGGGCTTACACGTCTGTCATGCCCTTGCTGGCGCGATAGGCCCAACTACTGAGACAGTCCGCCACGGTGTTGTCCTTACCAGGAACATACACAACCGTGAGGTCGAACTTGGCCAAGGTCTCATGCCATCTTGCCCGTCGGGAGGCGGGACCTGAGGGAGTGTCCACGTGCTCCTTGTGCCACGACTGCAAACTTCTCATGGTCGGTGCAGACGGTGACGGGATGGAGGGCTATGTACCCAGTCCATTTCCTGAGAGCCATGACGATGGCATACGCCTCCTTTTCTCGGGGCATCCACGTCCGTCTCTGGCCTTCCGCCAGGACTCGGCTCCAGAAGGCCACGGGCACGTGCCTCCCATCGTCAAGCACTTGCTCCAACAGAGCGCCAACGGCGTAGTCGGAAGCGTCAGTGCGCAGGACGAACCCTCGGTCAGGATCCACTAGGTGCAGACCCACTGCGGATAGCAGCGCCTGCTTCATCCCCTCAAAGGCACGGTCGGACTCAGCAGTCCAGACCGGAGCCTTTTGGGACCCCTTTTTGGTCTCCTGTCGGTTGCCCTTGAGCATGGTTGTCATGGGGGCTGCATACTCGGCATACATCTTGATATACCCCGAGTAGTAGTTGCAGAACCCCAAGTACGCCCGTAGCTCAGAGACCGTTTTGGGCTTTTCCCAGTGCTCGATCGCAGCCACCTTGCCAGGTATGGGCTTTCGCTGCCCGTTCCCGACTACGTGGCCAGCGAAGACCACCTCGCTTACCGCAATGGTGGCCTTGTCACTGCTGCCCGTGAGTTTATGCCGAACCAGAAGGTCCAGCACTCAAGTGACGTCCTTCTCATGTGCCTCCAGGAGCTCCTCGTAGCTCGTACTGGGGTCCCCGGACGCGATGATCACGTCGTCCACGAAGGGGTCCACACAGTCACGCACCGGCTCAAGCAGGTTCTCAAGCATCCGCTGAAAAGCTGCATTGCCGTTGGTAACGCCCATGGGCATCACCTTCCACTGGAGAGGTCCAAGTGGGGTGCTCATGGCTGTGCAGGCACGGGACTCCTCGGCGAGAGGCATCTGATGATAGCCATGTTTCAGGTCAATCACCGTGGAGATCCTCTGCCGGTGTTGTTTTTGCAGCATGTCCTCAATGAGGGACAGCGTATAGCTGTCGTGCTGCGTTTGGGCGTTTAGGCCGCGGTAGTCGACCACGAGCCGCCACTCACCGGCCACCTTCTTGGGGACGACGAAGCACGGAGAGGCCCACTCGGAGTGGCACGGCTGTAGTCAGCCTCTCTCGATGAAGTCACGGAGGATCTTCTCCATGGCCTCCTTCCTCTCGCCCCTCAGGGCAAACTCCCGGTGCCGATACACACGGGGGTCCTGCTTCAGTCGTATCTTGGCCTCACCATACGGTCCACGCACCGGTGGGGGAAACACAGGTTTTCCGCTGAAGAAGGTATCCCCATACTTCTGCTTCAGCCTGGCCCTCAATGCCTGGATCTTGGGGCAATCATCGGACTCCGCCTTGGCTTTTCCGGGCACCTGGACCACTGAACTTACTTGAGGGGTAGCGACCCCGCTCGGTTTCGGCTCAGGCGGTCTTCCCAGGTGGCCCAAAGGGCCATCTCTGGTCTTGCCTCGGAATAGATCGCCGTAGGTGGGTGGGTTACCGCCGATTGGCTCGTCCTGGCTGGACATGTGGTCCAGCACCTTCCGTACAAAGGTATCCCCATCATAGGAACCAGAGATGATTGAGTCCACTTCCCACCAGGCTTTGTCCTGGCCTTTGCCCTCACGCTGGCTTCCCCAGTCGTGAAAGGGCTGATCCATATACCCCTGAACCAGATCCAACTCCTCTTCAGTGAGGGGGTCTTCCGATTCTCCGATGTCAACAGGGGAAACCGCAAAGCATTGCCGCCATGGCTCCTCTATGATGCGGTTGACACACACGAAGTCTGTGGTGTCGGCCTGATCAAAGCCCCCATCCACATAGTGGAGTTCCGTTGGCCATCTCTGGGGTGGCATGGGCTGTCCCTTAGCGTCCTGATAGACACTCTCTCCAGCCGGTAGGACGACCTTGTTTAAGGTCATGTTGGTCAATGAGACTACCCAATGTCGGGTACTTTCCTCCTTGGTGCATCCCATAGGAACAACCAGCACTGCCTTGGAGCGGTCCTTGCGAATCTTCGCTATCGCCCTTGGAATGTCCCATCGGGGGCAATGGATCCACATCAAGCCCTGATGCGGACCCCAGTGCTTCTTCCACGCGGAGTCCTGGGCGCTCCAGTACTTCTCACAAACCCGAGGATGGGCGGAGGTTCCTGAAGAGAACGCATCCAGGGCCAGATCCGAAGCTCCCAAGTCTGCAACCACTCGGCTCGCCACTTCCGGCATTACGCCGTACTCCTGGTTTGCTGGCCCAGTTGGCTCAGTGTCCAGCGCGGCTACTTCGAGCTGATTGCGTTCTGGGTGGATCCATTGGCATTCCACATGGTGCTCAGGTGACGAAAGCCACGAGAGCTGGCGGTCCTGGTACAGGGTCATGGAGGCCTGGGCCGGGAGGACGCCAGAGTCCGTCTCCATCATGAAGTTGTACCGAACGATCATGTCCCAGTCCATCTCGGCCTCGTAGAAGCGACCTTGCAGGAGGATTTCCTTGCCAAGGTCCGGGCGGCTCAGCTCAGGGTGGTTCAGGAACTGCAGCCTAATGGCCGCCTCTTTCGTGCCTCCCACCATGTACTGGCCGTTCGCCACCTTCAGCCTGACAGGTTTCCGACTGTTGGTCAAACACTCTGGCGGAAGTAGGCCAGCCTTGACCAAGCTGACCTGTGCTCCCGTGTCGACCAACACGTCGAAAACCTTTTCCACTTCCCCGCATAAGGCACGGACCTTAAGGTGCAACTGCCGCTCACGCCCCACTCGGCGCACGGCGTGCAAGCTCAGGATCTCCGGCCGTTCCAGAAGCTCAACAAGCGACTGGTGCAGGTCGTGGACAATGGGCTCAGGCTGCCCATCTGCAGCATCCAGCTGCGGTCCGGGTGATCCTCCGATACTCTCGGATAGATCTTGAAGTACATCAAACACATTCGCGGTCGCGAAGGATGGACGGGCGCAAGGGTTCGTGCCTTCACTTGCCCTCACCCCGCCACCGCGACTGGGTGCCGGAACGGGCCTTCCGCCCGCGGCAATCCCTTTGTGCTTACCGACTCCCGACTGGGATGGTGTGGCGCTTCCCACGACACCATCCTGCGACCGCCCTAGCTGGGGCCCTTGGCTGCAGGGGCTCCGCTAGGGGGCGTCGGTTGTGGAAGTAGGGGTATTCTCCTCCGCATCAACCTCGTTGACACCCTTCTTCTTTCCCCTGTTCCTAGGCTTCTTGTCCTTGTCCTTGTTCTTGTCGTTCTCGTTGTTCTCCTTGTTCTTGTTGTCCGACCTGGGGACCCAGTTCCTCTTGATCCCCTGGATCTCTTTGGCTAACTCGGTCCCCACCGACGTCAGCTTGGAGAGCTCGTCAGTGTCATCTCTTTGAAAAAGCCACACTTACACATTTTCTCACGCCGACCCTCGACAGCCCTAGCGGCGCGATCAATCAGTACTACCACACTGGCACTCACCAGTCACTTCTGCAAATGAATCCCTCCCCCAAGCCACCCCCCGTGCTCAAGCCGTCATGCTCTAAACCCCAATCCGCAACCACACCGCCTTCGGGTATCAAGCGGAGACCCCGGCCTGCGGTTGTCTATAACGGGGCTGCCAAGTCTCTTTGAGATGAAGCAGACGAGGACAGCAACGTGCAGCGGTACTCAGCCCGCGATTGAACTTGATTTCGGGCTCCCGCCCCTCCCCAAAAAAGCTTGGCGCGCAAGAGCCTTTCTCCCCGGCCTGGCCAGCCACAAAAGGCGCCGTTCAGTGCAAAAAAGCTTGGAGAGCTCGTCCTTGTCGACCTCCACTTTGGCTTCCCGGATACCCGCGGGTGCACGCTTCTTCGACCCGTGCGCCTTCTTGTAGGCCTCCGTGTCGGCCTGGTGGATGGGGCATGTTCGGTGGTCATGGTTGAAGCCTTTCTTCCTCCCATAACACACGAAACAGCCCTGCGGGTGAGCTTGTATGAACTCCCCAAAGGACAGCGGAGGGTGGCCAATGCGGCGGGGGTCCCTCTTCTCCTTCTTCTTCCAACCCGGCTGCAGGGGCTTCCAGCTTCCCTGCCTGCTCCCCGCGCTCAGGTTGCCGGCCACGAAGGCACAAACGGCCATCTCGGCGGGCTCATCGTCGTCGTCATCGTCGACGAGAGTCTCATCGCCGTCGGCTCCCGCTGGGTTCATGGCAGCTTCCCCGCCAGACCCCTCGCCAACGTAGTTGACGTCGCGGTCGCCGGGCCCCAACCCGCGGGTGTGGTGGAGGTTCCGGTACTCCTTGAGCACCTCCTCTCCAACCCACTCCAGGATCTCATCGCAGCTCATCCGCGCCGGGATGGCCTGCAGACGGATGGTCTGGCCGCTCACATCACACTCGTCAAGGCGCCACATCGCGGTCTTCTCGCGATCGCCCGAGACGGTGATGAGGAGAGCGTTTGCCAGGGAGTGCCGTTTGACATCCCGGGCCACGTTCTTCCTCGTCCAAGCCACCACGTTCCTATGATACTCTTTGGGGAGCATCATCTTGACCGTGTGGTTGGACTTGGCCCTCTTGGCTTCCTCCTTGGTGACCCTCTTGATCCATGCTTCCGGCAGCATGGAGAGCAGGCGAGCCTTCTCGTCACCCTCGTTCCAGTCCTCCACGTTGCGACGGAAGAGGGTGTATTGCCCTCGGAAGTCTCGCCAGTCCCGTAGGCGGATCTCCCGTCCATCATGCTGAAGCTTGATGGACTTCCACCGCTTGGCAGCCACCTGCGGAGCGTCCACCCGCTCCTGCTCGTTGAGCCACTTCTTGGCTTCCTTGAGGGTCTTGATTTTCCCCTCCTTGGTCGCCACGAAGTATAGCTCTTGGAGCACTTCCGGCAGGCGGTACCTGAACCGTCTGAAGACATATTTCTCCGCATCTGCGGGATCCATGACCTCAGTGACGGTCACCCCCCAATCGTCCAGCTTCTCCAAGAAGCGGTCGAGGTTGAGGGGGTTGCCATCGTACATGGGGGGCTTGATGTCCTTCAGGTCTTCCCACACGGCGGCATCCACGGCCTTAGAGACCATGAACGCCGGCCACGAGGTCAACCGAGGTTCCCATCGGCCTCTCCCACGGACTCCCACGGCCGCCACTTTCATCTCCTCCTCGGTATCCGGGTGGCTACGCCGTGGTTCCTCCAGGTACGCTGAACGCAGATGTTCACGCCGTACTCCTTCCATGTACGCCTCCTCATCACGGCGCCGGCGGCTGCGTTCAGCGGCCTCCCGTCGTACACCACGCGGCGGGGAAATGTCGAACTCCTCCAGGTCCAGGTCCAGGTCCTCACCTCCGCCGACATCCCACTCCACGTCTCCTCTGGGGACCTCATCCCTGAGTCCACCATAACGTCCACCAGCCATTGGGATTGGCTCCGGGGCTGGTGCGGGGCGTCGGGGGCGTACCGGTGTCCGCGGTGGAGCACGGCGGTTGTGGTACTCCGCGCTGAGCCACTCATCACGCCAATCCTCACTGCCACTGCCGGGCGGCACGCGCTCGTTGCGGCGGCCCGCGCTGTGGTGAGAGGGGGCGCTGAGAGAGGGGGCACTGGCGCTGGGGCGACTCCTGGGGGCTCCGCCGGGGGCGTGAGGTCTGCCTGGACCTGGTCCGGGTCCCCAGCCGTCGTCCGACGAGCCAGACTCCAGGGGTGGGTGGTCGCTGCCGACGCTCCCACGGCCTTCCAGCCAGTCAGACCTCTGCTGCAGGCCGCTGATGACCTTGTTCAGCTGCCTGGTCTCGGCTCTGGCGATGTCCAGCTGCCTCTGGGTGGTGGTGGCGACATTGGCGCTCTTGACCATCTCGATCTTGGCGATGTCCAGCTTCTTCTGTGCGCGCGGCGACCCTGGCAATGCGAGTCATCTCGCCCTTGCCCGTGTCTACCTCCCGCTCGAGGGACTGGACCCTCCTGCGGAGGTAGACAATCCACCGCCGGGTGGCATCCGGGTCGCCGTTCCCTGGTGGGTCGTTGGGGTCCCCAGGGGGTCCTCCAGGAGGGCCTCCGCCGGGTCTGCCTGGTCCAGGGGGTCCTCCCCCGCCCGGTGGTCCGCCTCCAGGGGGTCCACTTGGTGGGCGTCCTCCAGGGGGTCCTGATGGTCCTCCGCCAGGGGGTCCCGGTGGGTCTGCGCCGGGTCGCCTCGGTGGGTCCGAGGATGGGGGCTTCTTCGTGTAGTCGAAGTCCATGTCATCATCCTCGTCCATGTCGCCCCACCTAGGTGTCTCGGTCTCGGAAGACTCCGAGCTTCGGTAAGGAGGAGGGAGATCCTCATCCTCACCTTCCGGCTCAATGGGGACGTCTCCGCCTCCTCCGCCAGCCACTCCTCGGCGATGTCGGCGGCCTCGTTCCTCCCCGTTGCTGGCGGTGAAGAAGGGGTCGCAGTCGTGGGGGTGTCCGCCCGCTGGCCTCCGTGGCCTCTCGGGGGTCTTCCCCTTACCCTTCCTCCGTCGGTAGGCGGTGGGGCCACTGCTCCCACTGCTGCCTGTGTCGCCCTCGTCCAGCGTCATCTTGGAGGAGGCGTCCCCTTCGAAAAGCTTTCGAAGGGTCTCCACTCGGGATCCTCCCGGGGGAGTCTCGCGGCGGAGCTTGGCCTCCGCCTCCTCCATCGCGGCGGCTGTGGCTGCGGCAGTTCGCCCTTCGGCTTCCTCCCGGGCACGAGCCGCCTCGGCTTCCCGGGCCTGCTGCAGCCGAGCCTTCTCCGCTTCCAACGCCGCCAGCTCCGCCTCCGTCTTGGCCCTGTCCTCAGCGACCTTCCGTCGCGCGGCCTCGATGGCGTCCTTCCTGGCGGCGTCCGCCTGGGCATTAGCCGTTGCCTCGGCGTGGGCCCTTTCCTCCGCCTCCTTCTTTGCCCTCTCTTGGGCAAGCGCCTCTTCCAGCGCCTTCACCTCGGCCTCCTTGCAGGCAATGGCCTCCAACGTCAGGCGGACTTCCTCGTCGGCTGCCGCCACCTCACCCTTGACCTGGGCAGTCGCTGCCTCATGGGCGGCTGCGGCCGTAAGTCCGGCCGCAATGGCCGCCACGGTCGAGGCGTGGATGGCCATGCCATGCGCCAACTCCGCAGCCTCCTACTGGGCGATGCCGACGGCGCCCTCCATGGCAGCGTTGTGCTGTGTGGCCCGTTGCCAGGCAACCCGAAGGTTGCAGGGCACCCCACAGGCGCACTCACAGGCGCGCGCCACGTCCCTTTGGTCGGGAGCGACGCTGCTGCTTGAGCTGGCCTGGTCGGCCGGCATCCTCCCGCAGTGGGCCGACTCCACGTCGCTGCTGGAGCCTGACTTCCTCAAGAGCAGCGGACGGGGCTTGGCCTTGGCTTGCTTGGCGACTTCCAGGAAGTCACCAAGGGTGGTGTGGCCGGGATGGTGACCGCCATTGGCCCGTTGGGGGCCGTGGGCTGGGGTTCGGCCCCTGGCGCCTTGGGCGGCTTCGGCGGCCAGGGACTCCTGGTACTCCCGCCACTTCCTGTCCCGCCTCCTGTCCCCGGCGGAACGCTTCTCCTTCCCAGGAGACGCGCTGCTGCTGCCGCCCTGCAGCCTGCGCTCGTTCCCCAGCGCCGGGAACTCCTTCTCGATCATGTCCCACATGGAGACGTTGATCGAGGCGCCCCACGGGTACTCGTTGGGCTTCTCGTCCTCCTCGATCCCGTCGGGGCACAGCCCTTCGCCGGGCCTGTCTGGGCGGGTCCAGACCCTCCAGCGCTTGCGGCGGAAGCGGTACGCATACCCTTCCACCCGCAGCCAATCCTCCACTGCCCGCAGGCGGTCCTCGCCCATGTCCTCACGGAGCTCGAAGCTCCCGGGCATGCCGCCTTCGCACTGGGGATTGCTGTGGCGGTAGTGCTGCCCCCACAGCAACCCACGCAGTAGGCGCGCCGCATGGGGGTGGGGCTGCGGCCACGTCTTGCCCGCCTCGTCCCAGTTCACCATCGGTGCTCTCGATGGAGTGGTCCTGGGGTGGTTGTTGAGGTGGGTGATGTAGCACTGGACTGGGAGTGCGGCCGGTGCTGGTCGGCCGGTGGTTGTGGAAGTGGTTGCTGTAGCTGGGAGTGCGGCCTTGCTAGTCGGCCGAAGGAACTCGTTGATGTCGGAGTTCTGGTCCCTGCACTTCCTTCACGGACTCGGCGCTGTCGCTGGGCGGCGCTGCGAGCCGCTGCGCTGCGCTGCGAGCTGCGAGCTGCGAGCTGCTGCGCCGCGCTGCTCGGGGTTGGTGGCCCCGAGTGGCACGCGAGGGCTGGGTAACCCCGCGGCGGTGAAACGCTTTTGACGCGTTCCCGTGAGGGGCCTGGCCACGGGACGCTGCGGTGACACGCACAAGCAAGCAGGCAGGCAAAGCACTGCGCTCAGAGGGGCATCAATACGCTAGTGTCATGAGACAAAGCGTTTCAGGATCATTGCCACTCTGAAACAAGGGAGCAAAAGTATGTACAGCAACACATCAGGATATGTACACATGGGGTTAAGACTGGACTGGGGTAAGGGCATCACAGGACAATAGACACTCAGTCTCAACTCATATCCCCATCCCAGGTCCGACCCTCTCAGTGGCTGGTGGGGGCGGGGGCTCAAACACAACCCATGCCCTGCTCAGTCCGAACCCTGAAAACCTGCCAATAGGGGGGGTGTCCCGCCCAGGCACAGGCGAGTTCCTAGGAACCAAGGGGCTCCAAGGCTGACCGACAGTGGCTTCTCATGCTCCCTTACCGGCAGGTCCCAACCCCTCTCTGAGCCAGAGATATGGCCCCGCCATTATCCCCTAGGAGTTGGTAGCTGAAAATGGGCTGTTTCAGCCCAAACTGATATTAGCTCGAAAATTTCCAAATTTGACCCCTCGTCCGGACCAGTCAGAGGTAGGGACGAGGCCACTGACCCTATGCCCTTCGAGTCCGAACTCCCTGGAGCCCTCACCCAACCGGGTTCCCTCTGAGGTCCCGGCATCAGGGCACCACGGGTTCGTAAAGGGGGGTCATGATGCCAAAATCACCAAAAGTGGCGTCATTCCCACGCGTGGCTCGCCCGGCTAGGGCAAGGCCAATGGCTCACAGGATAGGAGGCAGGACCTAGGACTCATATCTGAGTGTACAACTTGGAATTAGGTCCATGCTCCTCATGGGCATAGAAATGTGGGGCTGCCAATTGACCACACGGGGGGGTGAAATTGGGGTCCCAAAAGGGGGTCATTTTGGCTACTCAAAATGAGCCAAAATTCGGGGATGCGCCCAATAGTATATCTCCACGCCGGCTTGGAGATCGGATCCGCCATTCCATACGCGATCCACCGGGAGTCCAACAGAAACTCCCACGCCCTTGGCTCTCAAAGATCTCCATGCCACTCGGCCTGGTGACAATCCCAATTGGGTCCACAAATGCCAAAATGGCAAAATTGTCCACACTCACTTTGGGCTAGCACCTTGACGAAGGTTGCTCCGCCTCGCCCACGTGGTGTGCAAGCCATGGGGACCAATGTCCATATCACCCATGTCATATATGGTCCATTGGTCCATGCGTCGGGCGTGCACGAGGGTGCTGAACATGGTGCACGGCGGGCAGAAAATGTGGAAGATTGCTCAAAATGGCCGAAAATGCGCACACTCATGGTTGGGGCAAACGAGGCACATGCCCGACTTGGATGGGAGTGTGCCATAGGATTGGTATCAAGTCATTTGCGTCCAACATATCCTTTGGGCGTCGCCCAACTCCTCCGGTTTTGGGAATGGCAGGGTCGCCAAGTGAGCCCATGATTTGGGATAGTCCCAAATCGCCAACATGGCGGCCACGGTATGCCAAGCCCAAGAGGGGTTATTCGCCGGGTCATAGATATGTTGGGCACCGAACTATGTACCCTCATAACATACTTGGGTCATGATGTCAATTGAGCGCAACGTTGAGATACCTAGCACCCCAGGGGTAACGCGGGGATGCACAGTGCAAAAAAACGTTGAGATACACGGTTGCCACTTGACATCATGACGGGCAAAAAACAGCAATATTGGCGAAACAACACCCGAAAGTGCCTTGAAAGGCGCACAAATATATTATAATATCTTCTGCTTGGATTGAGTAATCAACCAATCCTTCTATACACAATGACTTGATACCAATGACCTTCGATTCCACATATGTGCTCCACTTGGGGCGGTTTGGAAGGTCGCGCGCGCTGCCTCCCAAGTGGGCACATGCAAAAATGGAATATTGCAAAAAACACACCTTGCTCGCAACGCATCGCTTCGGGAGCGCTCCACAAGCGTCCCTTCACGAAGGTTAGGCTTACGAGTGTTGGTTGAGAGTACAATGAAGGGCCTCGTGCGATATGGGGTCCATTGGCGGGTTAGTCTCGGAATGGTGCACCCGCCAAATGGGCACGCGATATGACACCAAACATGGCATATAACCCTACCCACGCCTTCTACACCCAACCTAGTGGCCTAGAATCAAAGTATGCCTATATTCTAATGTAACTTTGGTCCCTTAACACGCATGCAAGTGCTTTGGTCGAAAATCGGCCTCCCTTCGGAAAGCCGAATTTTAGCCTGCACGCAAAATATGTTGCCCATATATATATGGAGATCATATATGCACTATCCGGGGAAGGCAAGTGATATGCCCCGGATGTAGAGGCAAGCAAAGAGGGAGAAAACGCCAACTCAACATACTTCTACACGTACTTGGACGCCAAGTACGTGAAAAAGCGCACTTCTTGGAGAACACTCAAAATGAATAACCCTTTGGGCCTATTGAGTTGGGATCCTTTGGCCTCATCCTATGACTATGGGGGGCAAAACCTCATACACAGTGCCTATGAGGCACGTTAGTTCGTCCTTGGGTGCTTGAACGCTCGTAACCCTTGTTATTCCACTTGGGGGTTCAAAGCGCCTTCGGTCGCCCAGATTTTCTGGGAAAAATCTGGGACGATTTCACTACAATTAGAAACCGCGGTAGAAATTGGGTATTTCACCGATTTCTAACCGCAAATCGACCAAGACAGTAAAATGATGGTAATTCCACATCGACTTAAAGGTTAGACATCGGATTCCAAATTTCACGGGTTAGAGAACAGGGATATCCCGCTGACAGCCCGTGTCAACGGCTTCCGCACGGGTTTGACGGCTCACAGGCCTCCGGGCCATGGGCCATAGGTTCTGGGTACCGCTTCACAAACACTAAATCAGGATGTGGTGTGGACCCCTTTATCCCCAAGCTATAGGCACTAAAACATCTTTTCCTGGGTTCCTGAGGCACTGATATACTGAAGGCAGAGCCTATGAATTTATCTATGTTTTCTCATGAATTCTTAGCTATCCTAGTGGTATGCACCCTATGGGGCTGGGGCACCTCTTTTTGAGAGGTCCTCGGTTCAATACCTAGTCAGCCTAGCTAAGTAGGAATATCCCATGTGACATGGCAGTGACCTCATCGCCACATGCCATGCCACCTCAGCACCTATGGGACCCGAAAACAAAGAGTGCACATCTCAAGATGGCACTGTGGATGAGAGTGAGCCCTTGGGGCAGTTTTCCAATCAGTTTTTCTCAAACATGTAAAATATGTCATCCTGAGTTGCAATGTATGCTAATTGCTGTGGTACATTGTTGATAGTTTTCTTTATGTAACTCTTTGTGACTGCAGCCCTTCATGCTTTGATCCTGTTTATCTTCTACTTGCTTATCTCTGGCTTGGGTTATCCTGGATTGGTTGTATTTCAGCAAATAAAACATTTTCCTCATCAAAAACAAGCAGCAGGAAACCTTACACCAGCAGCAAGCAGCAGGAGAGGCACAACAAACACACAGTGTTGAAATCACTATAAAACGTTCTGGAAGAATCGTGCAAGCCATACGATGCAATTAAACGCTTAGGGTTGTTTATAACTCGCAATAGGGTTGTTTAAACGCTTAGGTTTGTTTTGCGTTCGCTTCAGTTCGGCATTCACACGATGCATGGTGAGTAAGGTAGGTAAGCCCAGGAGGAGCTCACCTTCTGGTTGAGTCAGTGTGGTTACAGTGGTTTTGGTCTCGCCTCCCTTCTCTGCATGCGTGCACACGATGCATTAAAGGGATTTGACAGTAGGCCACGCGCTGTGCACGCGGTATGAACCCTTGCCAGGTTACCCAGGGCTTCGCCCTACGTTCCATAAGGGAACGGGCGAAGTCCTTAAGCTTGCTTGCTTGCAACTGGGTTCAGGAACAGTGTATTATAGGGCACACTAAGAAGCATATAATACGTGGAGTGTGTCTTGGTTCCTCCGTCTTGAACCCAGTCCATTGGCCTCTGTTGTACAGGTGGGAGAGGTACAGGGACATTGGTGCACGCAGCAGCTGCCTTCGGCGGCTATCCCATTTTTCTGCCCCAGCTAAACAGGGGCGCTGATCACAAACAAACAAATGGGAATATTGAACGTCATGGCCGAGATCAATACTTACTACACGCCTTGCACACGGCACTCCTTCCCTCTGAGCCCTGGCAGAGAAACGCGCGAGGGCGTCTCTGTCAGGCCACAGTCGCCTAGTGGCACTGTGTTCGCGTGTTGTTTCACAGGTAGGCCATTAGGGCTCATGAGACCTTTGCCATCTCAACGCCCAGTAGAGTGTGGGTGTAGGAGTGGTAGTCCTGCGTGGGGGCTTGAGCCAGTTGCAGTAGCGCTCGCCCAACAGGATGGTGCCACTGTAGGGTGTGTAGGAGCTGTGGTGCGTGTGTCACTGTCCCACCCGTTTCCTGCAATTTTAGCAGGGTTGGTGGGCTGTGGCAGTGGTTAGGTCAGCGTTTTGGCCACTTAGCAAAATGGCGTTTTCATGCCTTCATAGCTTTTGGCCACCCCTCCCTTTAGTAGTCAGGTAGGTAGGAAAAACAATACCTGGATTAGTACGCTGGGTATTCCCCCAAGGTTTTGAGCCAGCACAGAAATTGGGCGCATAGGGGAGGGGAGACCCGGAGCGTACCCCGTGGCATCAATAAGACAACCCTCCAGGTTTAGCAAGCGTGCAGACTTGGGTATAATTAGGACACCACTTCTGCAACTTGCTCTTAGGACCTTCGGCATAGCACACTCACACATACCTAGGCAGACATGTTTAGCGACCAGGTTAGGAAGGGTAGAACCCCATGGGTCTGGACTAGTTAGGGGTCCTAACTGTGGGCACGCTTGTCCCCAAGGAGGGTGAACACACCTTGCTTGTCATTCCCCCCTGGTCATTAGGATAGCTAGCCACCGTTCATCGTTGGCTCTCCAAGGTCATAACATCAGGGCAGGTCCCATGGCACACATGGTCAACAAGGCAAACAGTCGCTGGTTGGCTGCAAACCTGATAAGCGGCCATCTGGCTCACGCTGGTAACCATAGGCATGGGACTGCAGGGCACAGCCACGGTTGGTGCAGTGCTCAGAGTGCTCACCGACCGTGGGAGGTTAGTTCCTCTTCTTACGCTGGGACAGGGTCTCAGCACGGGTTAGCAACTGCCCCTCGTTGTTCTCAATGAGGTAGGAACGAAAGATTGGGTTGATACTCCCATCTGGTTGTATGGAGGCTGACATAGGCTCCTAGGTAGCCTCTGATAGCCCATAGCCATCCCACAGGGTCAGAAATTTCCAGCCCTGTTTATACTCGTGGCGTGCAATACCTGCAACCACGTAGTAGCCATCGACTGCCATTTCCTCGGCAGTCGTCTCCTCGAGTTCGTCTGCCTCCTCAGGGGTGGCAGCGTTCTCCAGGTCGATACGCTCAACCTCACAGTCAGGCAAGCGCCACTCATCCCACGATAGTTCATCAGGGGAGTGGTAGTGTCTGAGTTGCTTAGGAGCACACAGCAGCTCCCCACCCAGACGGGGGCTGCACCTCACATGGATCCTGGATCCATCTATCCTGATAATACGATAGGGCCCAAGGTAGGGGTCCTGCAAACAGTTGCGGGGCCATGTGGGCAATCGTGAGTGGTGTACAAGCACCAGGTCTCCTACCTTGAAACTGGCAGGACGTCTCGTGCGGTTACGCCGGGTTAGTTCGCGTTCTCGAACGCGTTTCAGGTTAGCTCTGGCCCTGTTAGCCAGGTCCTGCCGGTGCTCCAGCCAGTCCCCAACTGGGCTCTTATAGTCCTCGGGGAAAGGGGTTTTGAAAAACCACGCAGGATGCCCCCCATGGAACAGTTCGTGGGGGGTATAGCCGGTTGAAGAACTCTCTTGAGAGTTCATGGCCAGAACGGCTCAGGGCAACAGGTGTACCCAATCTTTGGTGCGCTCCTGTTTCATCAGAATCCTCAGATTCTGCTCCACCACACGATTCTGTCTCTCACAAAGATGGCCAGATGTGTGCGTGTAAGGTACACCTGTGGTTACCTGGACGTTCAGGGCGTCCAGCACTCGCTTGTACCAACCGGAGTCACTCCGGATGCGTACATCTTCATCGGAATGGATCTCCTTAGGCGCCCCATAGGGCTCAAACCACTCCTCCACCAGGATCTTCACAGTCTGCTCTCCTGTGATCTTCTTGTTGCAGGGGAAAGCACGTGTGAAGCGGGTTAGACCACAGGTGACCACCAAACAACTATCATAGCCACAAAAATTAGGCAGACCGTGGATGAAATCCGCGTACAACAGGGAGTTAGCACAGTAGGGTATGGGGAGACTGGAGACCAGTCCTCTGTCACGTGAGTCGCTCTGTTTGCTGGCGTG
Source organism: Eutreptiella sp. 'Long Island Sound 2002' (assembly GCA_964036045.1). NCBI lineage: Eukaryota > Euglenozoa > Euglenophyceae > Eutreptiales > Eutreptiaceae > Eutreptiella > Eutreptiella sp. 'Long Island Sound 2002'. Next base: position 30,890,498 of record OZ038390.1, read on the forward strand.
ACAGTCACAAGAGTCCACTATGGACTGCATACCGGCACGTAGTTCAGACTGAGTTAGTCGGCAGTAAAAATGCCCACTGAAGAAAGCAGCAGACCGGTTGCACCCTGTGTGCCCGGAGCTGTGGTGTGCCCACTGCAGACAGCCGTCCAGTTGTGCCTCAGGCACAACTATGCGGTCCTCATAGTATAGGTACTGGTTATCTTTATACCAGCGGTCGCCATCTATCACTTTCTGAGTGTCTATTTTTTTTCGATTGACCCTCAGCATTTTGTTGATGGATCCACCAGTAGTCCAGGCTATTCGGTGATTGGAGAAAATCCTGGGCTGTTCAAGTTCTGGAGCCTTTCCCGCAGTTTTCAAATCATCATCTCAATTCCCGAGTTCAAATCCACGCTCGCAATCTTTCAATTGACGCCAAGCCACCTTTTCGTTCATCCCGAAAACACCATGAATTTCACCCTATTTGGAAGCTCCAAAGCCGCCGATGATGGCCTTTCAACGCTATTCAACTATTCTCCGTCACACCTCTTTCAAAAACACCAAGCCTCAAATTCGCCGTTGCAAACACGCTTTCCGTCACGCCAACTTGAAGCCATTGAGGGCAAAATATTTGACACACGCCAACGCATTTTCGTTCCCGAAGTCTACCGCCGACTACAAGACTACTCCGAGTTTTACCTGGATGTGGAAGGCACCGATATTCAATCCGCCTTCGTTGGGAGCAACTCCACGGAAATTCTAGATCGAGGTAGGGTCTCTTCCGTTGCGCACAATAACTACAACGAGCTCGAAAAGCTTTTGTTCAAGCACAAGCGTTTCTACCTAAAGCCGTATGAGTTGGACTATTCCCAAGCCGAAGCCAAGGAGTCTCCACCCACCGCCACCCCGTGGGCTAAACAATTAAGAACCGTGCTAGATAAAGCCAAAGAAGAGAACAAAGACCTCAAAGGATGGTTCGTTATTCCGGCGTGGGACGCTCAAGTGGTTGCCGCCACCTTTCGCATGCTAGGCTCAACTTCCGCCCTTTTTCCTCTTCTTCCGTACATTTCTAGCGTGATATGTATGCACGGGGCGCAACTCCGGGACGCCTACAAGGTCAAAAGGGACGGCAAAGACTCCTACGAGTTCCGCACGAGCGGCCATCAAACGATGCCGTATGTTGCCTTGCTCCTAAACACCTCTTCCTTTGACGGGTGCCGATATGAAGACATCAATTTTAAGTTTGAACCTTTCCGCTTCGCCGCCAAGCACGCCCATCCAACGGTGCGAGACCTCCGGTTGCACAAAACACTACGTTTTGAGGTGAGCATAGAATTCCTTGATCACATTGAGCCTTCACCGCCGGAAGAGAGAGATAAAACTAAACCAAGGCAACGCAAAATTGGAGACGCCCGTGCTTTCATGAAGTTAATGAACGAAATGTTTGTCCCCGCGCTAGCAAACGTATCGGTGAACACCAAAAATGCCTACTACCCGTTTGGCCACATAGTCCCTTCCGAGAGCCCGCATTGGGCCTACTACCGGTTTGATTGGGAACTCCCATCTCGCTTTGCCGACGAGCTCATGTTTAAGGTCCGAGAGTGCGCCCAATTCCTCACCGGAGAACTCCTTGCAATGGACATGCACGCTTTGCCGACTACCGAAGTGTATCGAGCCGTGATCGCTAGGGACCGAAAGGAAAGAAACAAAGACCTACAAGCTCCGGAAATGCTCACCATGATGATCGCCAACCTGCCCGGTGGACGGGGCGCCTCACCGCCCCTAGGAGCGATGTTCCGGTCTAAAGATTCCTTGGTAGTGGCGATTGACACCACTCACGCGCCGTGCGACGTCATGAAGACCGGTGTCCAAACGTTAGCTATCCGCTTCTTCCACTCATGCGGCATTGTCCTCTTTCATGGCATAGATGGGCAATTAGTGCGGTTCTCGTCACGATCCGACGGCAACGCGAGGTCCGCGCCTTCGGGCGCCCCCGAGCGAGCCCACGCGACGCCGGCCCCGCCCTCATACGACTCATCTAAGGCCCCGAAGACCGCCGTGCTCCTAGTGGCCCCAAGATCGGCGCACGCTCTCGACTTGCGCGTCCAAGCGGGGTTTCTTGGCCCGTACGTGTCGTTCGAGCCCACGCGGCCTCCCTACGAACACCAACAAGCCTACCTCGTGGTCTACGAAAAAGGAGAATCCGCGCTGCTAGCGCATGATTTCAAATATGGAGACGCTGCCTTTGCCCCACTACACCGCAACCTCATCGCCCTCGAGAAGATCCTCCCCGCTCAAGACCCGGATGTGGCCGAGCACGAGCAACCCATAGTGCAGCGCCTCCAAGCGGGAGCCGCCTTGGGGTCCACGGCCTTCGTGTCCCAACTTGTCACCGCCCTTCGTGAAAGGCCCGCTACGGGGCTGACTGAGCGCATCAGCGAGTGGAACGCGGCACCGGAGGACGCCGGCGCCGCTACGCCAACGCCGGGACCAAGCCGCATCGAAGAGATGTCCGAGACCAGCGTCCCGCTGCTTGCTCCACTAGGAGGCGAGGCGACCACCCTCCTACCCCCCGACCACGGTGCCCCCACCCCCGCCTCGGATATTCAAATCGACCCCCGCCTCCCCGCTGGTTTTTATTACGTCCGCGACGTATTCTCCGAAAGCCAAGAGGAAACGGTAAAAAAGATTCTCCACGACAACACGTGGGAGAAGTACCACGGGCGCTCAGTCCAACACTTCGGCCACGCATACCTCGGCCCGAGCAAAGTCGCCGCCACGTCCCCCATCCCGGAAGAGTTTTCCTCCATCCTCCAAACCTACAATGCCGCGCTGGAGCGGCTAGGCCTCTCACACCCTCCTCCCAACCAAATCACGGGCACAATGTATCTCCCGGGAGAGGGCATCGGCTACCACGGGGACGACCCCTTGCTAGGCGACCCAGTGTCCATTTTTGGTTCCCAATCGGACACCACAATGTTCTTTAAGAACCCCTCCAACGGGGACTCCTTTCGCATCCGCCTGTTTGCCCGCTCTCTCCTGGTCCTCACGGGGGCCGCACGCCATGAGTGGCACCACGGTATACCTCGACGGAGAGAAGACGAAGTGTTTGGGCTAACCGTCCCTCGTACCGTCCCTCGCCTCGCTCTAATCCTCCGACACATACCACAGGCAAGCTAACCAACGAAAGCCAGAGGGCCGGGTACCCGCCTCCTGCACTGTCCAGCCCCCTCTACCTGAACACAAAAGGGCCAAGATTCAGTGAGCCACCGGCCCAGTCACGGCTTCCACCATCACAGGCAAGGGGCTAGACGACGAGCTCACCTCGGCCGGGATACCGGCCGACCAAATTCAGCACTTTCTTTGCCTTAGCCAGCCCAGCCAACCCGGCTCCCCAGTGCCCCCCCAGCCCCCCCCTATCCCGCCCCCCCCGAGATCCAAAACGCGCCTACGGAAGGGTTACCAACGGCCTCACCGCCCCCCCATACCCCTCCCTTCAGAACTGCGTTTTCTATCCCACAACTTGCAGAAGAAACCCATAGTGAGCAGCCAAATCCTCCGACACCTCAAGAACGACTTCGACATCCTCTTCCTCCAAGAAATCAATCACGCCCCCATCCTCCCCCACGTATACGCCTACGGTTCGGGCACTAAAGCCACCATCGTTTCGAATATCAGCCAAGACAAACACTCCAGAGGCGAGCATGGTTCCGTCTTGGTCTGTTCCCCCCGGCTCTCCCGCTTCGTTACCCCCCTTCCCCGACTAGATACAGAAGGGATGCTGGCGGCAGCCGTTCTCACTCTCCCGGGGGCCCCGCCCACCTTGCTGGTCTCGGTATACGCCCCAAGCACGGACGTCCACCGCTCAAAAATTGAAAACATCCTACGGCCACTCATGCATCAGTATCCTAACCACGTCCTCGGTGGGGACACCAATTGCATAATGTGCCCTGAACTAGACGGATCGAACCTCCAAACGGACAACGAATGGCCGTGGCTTCGCAGACAGATCACGAGCGACCCGCCGCGCCTCATCGATACCTTTCGGCACTTTCACCCGACCGAGCGGTCCTTCTCCCGATACCCCACCCCGTACAGGGCAAGCAGTAGCCGCCTTGACCATATTTTGCTCTCCCCGGCGGCCTCGGAATTTTTTGCCCCCACCTCTGCAACCATCCAAACCGACGACAAAACGTCAGACCACCACCCAGTCACGTACACCTCTCAAGTCCCCCCTCACCCTTTTACCGAAGCTCCCACAACTAAGAGGAAAGTTTTCCGAAAACTGACGGAGCGGGAACGCTCCAAGCACCACGACTCCCTTGCCCCCCTGGCGCGGTGGTGCGAGTCTACCCTCCCCCGCTTTGAGTCCTTGTCCTCGGCGGACATCGAGCTTTTCACAGACGTCGTGCTGGAGGAAGTGGCGACCAGCTACCACAGTATCACCACGCCGTCACGCCCTACCTCCTCGGCTCTGGTAAAGAAAATCAAAGAGTCCCTGCAAACCCTGCCCCCCCCCAGCCATCCCAACTACCCCGCTTCCATGGACACGCTCAACAAACTCGTCAAGGAGTGGGAAACCAAAGTGAACAAGGCCGCAACCACCAAAATCCATCGGTGCCTAGTGAGGAAAACTAGGATCAAACGCACCATCAACGAGGCGCTCAACCCCGTGGAACGAGGTGAAATAACACTGAAGCGCCCGGGCACCACACAGCTCGTCTCCACCCCCAAAGAAGTGGGCTCTATTTTCTCTTCTACACTCCTCACCCTGGGGGGCAGCCTCGAATACGCACCGCCGAACACTCTAGTGGATCGCCTACTCGCACACTCCCCCGCCTGCCCCGAACCCACAAAACACGGCCTCCTCCCTGACATTACCTGGGAATCGTTACGCAACACGCTTAAGAGGTCCAAGCCCAACAGGGCGGGGGGGCGGGACTTCACAAACAACTACACTTTGCACGTCTCCCCCTCCCCTATCCAACAATTCATTTGGAAGGTATGCAACTACTACCTCCACCGGCCGTTGCCCGAGAAATGGCTCGAAGCCAACATTATCTTGCTTTTTAAGAAAGGGGACGTGATGAACCCGGTAAATTACAGGCCTATAGCCTTGCTGAACAGCGTTTACAAAATAATTGCAACACACGCCAACCGAGAGCTACTGGCAGCGGCCATTGAACATTCCATCATACACCCCACCCAGTTCGGCGGGCTTCCGAACCGCAGATGCCAGGACCACATTTTCAACCTCTTATCCACGTTTCGGGAATCGGTCGGTAGCTACAGCCTCTACATTGATTTCAATAAGGCTTTTAACTCCGTCCCCCACACCACCCTCTTCACAGTTCTATCCCGCCTGAACTTTCCTACGCCCCTTGTAAACCTCATTCAATCCTTGTACCGTGCCCCTCGCGACTTCCCAGTGGTGTCAGGTCAAACCCACTCCTCACACCTGCAAACCAGAGGCGTTCGGCAAGGATGCCCCATGTCACCAATCCTTTTCTGCCTCTACCTGAATGTGCTCCTCTTCGCCTTGCCGTCCCACGTCACTGCACCCCCCTCCCCACACGAATCGGGCCACGCCTTTGTTGACGACCTCCTCTATCGATCAGAGAATGGGGACCGCATACAGCAAGTTTTAAACTTCTTCGACACGGTCGCCAGGGAGTGGGGTCTAGACCTTAACCTCAGCAAAACCGAGATCCACGCTATGGGAACAGCTCCCCCCAGAACCTTCACCTCCCCCTCGGGCACCCCCCTGTCGACAACAAACCAAAAGACGGGGCAACCACACAATTGCTACAAATACCTAGGGGTATACATCTTCACCGCCAACCATGAGGCACAAACACTGGCATTGGCCAAGTCGGAAATACGCTCATTTTTCACAACCCTCCAACCCCTCCAGCTCACCCTTTCGGAATACATTCTCTTGGTGAACGTCCAACTCATCCCTATTCTTTCCTACCGCCTCATGGCACACCCTCTGGCCCTGAACGAGTTGGGGGCCCTTCAGGCCATGATCTGGCAAAATGTTGCGCATGACCCCTCCCCGGACAGAGCCAACAGGATCTCCCGCCTCGTCTCCCCTAAGGCCCGCTACACCCCTCGCCACCAGGGAGGCTTAGGACTCCGCCACTTCACTTTTTCAATTTGCATGGCCCTGGTAAACACCGCAATAAGGTACCTCAACGGAGACGGCCCGGCCTCGACAAACGAATCTTTTTCCGAAGCAATGCTCTCCACCACACGCAACCCAATCCAAGACACCATCATGGACGCATGCCACGCCATAGGCTTCCGATACCACAGCACCGGCCTCTGGGCCTCCTGCCCCCCCTCCCTTTTCCTCCCAAAAGAAAAAGTCCAGGTCCGGTTCCTAGCCACCAAGCCGGCACCACAATACAGCAAGTTCGGCAACAGATTAAAACGGACGCCCCAGGACCTGGGGTTCCACCTAGGTACAGTCACGGAAGTGCACTCAGAATCGGCCACACTCCAGTTTTCGGACGGCACCACCCACACCATCAAAAACCCCGGTCTCCGCCGCAACGAGAAAGAATACACCTTTCAAAACCCAGCCATTTCTGTCCTCCCTCAACTGGCGGGGCGCCACGAACTGCTCACCCCCCCCCTTCTTCACCCTCAAGAATACATCCTCAACCCCCCCCCCGGGCCATACAGCGGGGTCCTACTCGACTCGTCACTGCATGGCGAGCTGTACCGGCTCCCAGATGAACCTCACTCCCTTGACCCCGACGACCTCGAAGAATGGGGTTGTGAAGCAGCCCTTGCCCTCCTCCTCGCATCGTCCCCCGGCACGACATGGGTGTACTTGGATGGCTCAGCGGGCGCCTTGGGCTACGGATCGGCGGCCACCCTGTTTTTTCCAAATGGCTCCAGATGGGTACTGTGCCAAACGTCCCCGTACCAGTCATCAGAGGGATCGGAGTTCTGGGCCGCTATTATGTTCCTACGGTGGGCCCTTGCATCTCACCCGCACCTCACCTTCGCCGTGCTAGGGGACAACCTCCACGTTATCACTGTTCTCTCTCCGAACACCCCCCCAGGCCTCCCATCACGCTCGCCAGCCGGCACGTGGGAATCCTCTCTCCAGTCCATTCAGGCCTCCCTACGCCCAGGGATGATCCAGGGTTGGGGGTGGATCAAGGGGCACGCCGGGTTCGTGGGGAATGAAATCTCAGATGCTTACTCAAAGTGGGCCGCCCACGTGATGGTCTGGGACCCCTCCCTCCTTCCCCCCCCCCCGATAGGGTGCATATCCAGGGGCCCCCTCCCAGTCATACACAAATTGACTACAACCTCAATCAAGCATCTCCTCCCTCGCCACAAACACGAAAACATCCACGCACCGTCCAGCTTCCATTTTTACAATCACACTTCGTGGTTCAAAGGCCTCCCTTTCAAATGGTCCTCCGGAAATTTCAACATGGCGCCATTTGCTTTCCACGACGACTTGCGCCCTCGCCATTGCCACGCTTGCCCCGACCCGCACCCGATGGATGTTATCTCTTTCGTCTCACACTGCCCAACGTGCGAACATCTGGTCCAATCCTACATTCAATGCTGGCACCCCCCCTTCACCACGGTGGTGTCCCAATGGTGGTCCGCGACCACACACGTGGGGGAGAGACGCAATTTCGTCCGAGGGCTTGTTCCCATGACGCTGTACACCAAACTCACAACCCCCCCCTCCGGCCGAAGAAAACCAGCACACTGTCACGACTTAAAACTCGCCCTGAAGGATCGAGTTCCCCTGCTCCTCAGCGCCCTATACCGCACGCTGGAATGGCTAAAAGACCACCCCCCCCCAGCCCCGCTCACCCCCCCTACGGGCCCCAACTCATGGGGACGCCCCTGGTCGCCCTACAGCACGTCGCACACCGCCCAACAACGCCCCCCCCCCGCCTACCACCCTCCCCCCCCCCTCCCGGACAAAGTTGCACACAAGCCCCCAAAACGCCCCCGCCCCCCATCTCCTGCGGCACACACCAAAACTCGAAAACACGGCCGCCAGCCCCCAAGGCCCGTCCGGCCTCTATCACTGAAACGCGGTACCGCAAGTCAACCCCAGCCAGAGCCTCCGCCCCCCAAACGGCCGCTCACAATCAGGGACATGTTCAACCTCCCCCCCCCCCCTAGACCAGCACCCCCCCTCGCCGCCTCCGCCCCCATTTCCGCCCCTTCTCCTCGCATAACAAGGTACTTCGCACCAGCCCCCCCCTCCCCCGCGAGTACAAACTCACAATCGTCCTCACACTCGTCCAACGTGTCATCTCTTTGAAAAAGCCACACTTACACATTTTCTCACGCCGACCCTCGACAGCCCTAGCGGCGCGATCAATCAGTACTACCACACTGGCACTCACCAGTCACTTCTGCAAATGAATCCCTCCCCCAAGCCACCCCCCGTGCTCAAGCCGTCATGCTCTAACCCCCAATCCGCAACCACACCGCCTTCGGGTATCAAGCGGAGACCCCGGCCTGCGGTTGTCTATAACGGGGCTGCCAAGTCTCTTTGAGATGAAGCAGACGAGGACAGCAACGTGCAGCGGTACTCAGCCCGCGATTGAACTTGATTTCGGGCTCCCGCCCCTCCCCAAAAAAGCTTGGCGCGCAAGAGCCTTTCTCCCCGGCCTGGCCAGCCACAAAAGGCGCCGTTCAGTGCAAAAAGCGGTCGCCATCTATTAGGCGTGCCTCTAGGCCATCACTGAGGGTACTGAGTACACATTGGTACTCAGCCTGGTAGTCTCTCAGGCTCCAGCCCTCCAGTACACCTGCTGTACGCATGGATAGGTCCAGCTGGACATCCATACGTTGGAACGCCTCTTTGGCCAACGCTTCAGAGCTCTCACCTAGGAGGGCGTCGAAGTTATTACGCGAGATGTAGTCAGCTATCTCGTTCTTTATACTTGGTATATGATGGACGGTCAGCCTGAACTGACTCAGGTATGTCCACCATCGTTTTAGTTTCGCTTTTTCAGGAGGCGGGCCCTTCTGAAATGTCTTCACGGGCTCTTGGTCACAGAGCCATACAACAGGGTTAGTAACTAGAAGACGGGATTGGGAAGAGAGCACGAGCATCCCAGCCAGGAGTTCCTGGTCGTAGGTACTGTAGTTGGATCGTGCTTGATTCCACTCCCAGTTCCAGTGCCCCAGAGGAACCAGACGCCATTCATTGGCGGGATAGTCATGCTTCAGGGTTCCATCGCGGTTCAGACCTGAAGTGTGAAACTGGCAGTGCGACAACTCATTGGGGTTAAGCTCCTGCCACTGGTATAGGGTACCACCCCCCCCTACGTCACACGCATCCGTGACGAGTATTATCTCGCCCTTAGGGCGGGGCACCCCCAGGGCAGTTGGTGGAAGATATTTTCCTCTTCAACTCCTGGAAACAGGCCTCCTCCTTGTCGGTCCACCGCCAAGGGTTGGTCTTCTTTATAAGGTCAGTCAGGGGGGCTGATGAATACGTAAAATTGTGGATATGGCGTCCGTAAAAATTGCAGGCGCCAATAAAACTCCGCACATCGTGTAGACCCATCTTAGGGTCGTCACGTATCTGCATGTCCTGTAGGGGCTGCATCTTAGACGCGGCTGGTTTCCACCAGCCATACCCCACGTCACACCCTAGGTACTCCGTCTCCTCTCGCATAAACTCACACTTCTCGAGTTTGATGCGGAGATGATTTTCCTGACAGACGGTGAAAAACTCTTGCAGGAGGAGGATATGATCCTCTTGGGTATTAGTACCCAGGCTCACGTCGTCGATGTGGGCCTCCATCTCAGCCCCGCGGGAAACCAGTTCCTGCACAAGGGGTCTGCGTCTCAGGATATATAGGATTTTGTTCATCAGCTCCTGAAAGAGAGCAGGGGCATTCGCGACACCAAAGGGCATGACCTTCCAGCGGAAGACACGGCCCTTAGGGGTTACAAAGGCGAGCAGTTCCTGGGCTGCTCGGGTTAGGTCTACTTGCCACAAGCCACTGCGCTTATCCATCTTGGTCTTGAATCGACACTTAGCGATTCTCTCCAGGGTGTTCTCCATGTTGGGGATACTCCCTGAGTGGTTCTGGGTCTTTTTATTGACCTCCCCATAGTCAACGACCAAGCGCATAGAAAAAGTCACTGCCATGTCTTTCTTGGAGGGCTTGATCCAGGCTAAGCCCCCCTTAAAACCCTTTGTTGATGCTGAGACAAACTTAAGTGTTTTTATCTCTCTTTTGTGGCCTAAAGTACACTTTCTCAAGGTAACTAGGGTTGTGACCCTAGCCCCCCCCATGAAGTTCACCCCTACCACTCAACTGAGCGGAGGTACCTTCCTTCATGGAGGTCATACCAAAATAAATCAGGCATTCCATGCTTGTGGGCCTTGGAGGTTAAGCCTAAGTGGTCTCCCACCCCAAGACCCCTATACTCAATTGATTCTACCACTTATTGTGGTCCTACTTTGTAACTGTTTCTGAATTCAGTTGCTTGGCCAAGTCATTTTCTGTGTGGTCCTGACATCTATGCCCCTCAGTCCTAACCAGCACCATTTCACCCAAAAGAGTGCACATGAAGTGCCTATTGCAACCTCTGAAGCTAGAGTCTGACCAATTTTCATATAAAACCTTTTGTATTATTCAATTGTGATTGAATCTATGTGCATATACCTGCATTGTCTATCTGCAGCCCTTCTGTGTTACACTGGATTCCAAAACCAATCATTGATTTCATTGATTCGATCCATATTCAGTCCTTGCTCTACTTGCTGCTTTGGTTTGGGGTTTTCCACTACAAAACCAACTTGCAGGAATACATCAAAAGACCTAGGGCATAATTCAAGGACATCTTTCTGGTAGCAGAGGCAGTCCCTTGAGACCTTTTGAACCGACCCTGAGAAGTGCAGAACAAAAGCTCAACAACAAGTCCATAATGTCCACACCAAGTGTAAGGACCTGGCCTATCCGAACTGTCCAAGTACAAATGGGCAGTGTGGTCCACCCAATGAGTGAACCACCACACCGAGCACAACATCACCTCAGTGGCGCATCTGGGTCCCAAGGAGATCCAGAACGCAGAAGGGCGGAGAAGAATAAAGGCCTTACCACCGAGGCCTTAGCAGCACACGGTGGAGACAGCTTCAGTCACCTCCACAGACGTGTGGCTGCTTCAGTATCACGATCAAATTGCCCAGCTTCATCCTCAACTGCCATTGAAGGACCTGAGGAATATGAGAAGCTGAAGATGAAGATGGATGAGTACATCATGCACGATGAGTACTACAAATCCATCCGTGGGGAAGATGGAGAGGAACCACTGGCTGTACATGGGTCCAGACCACGTACGGATCTAGGGTCCTACTCACACTCAGGCCCTCCGTCTACTGCATCCCTGCCAAGACGACTACGACCTGAGTACCCAACCCCAAGGGCTCCCGAAGTGGGCCCAACTCGAGTCGAAGAACATCATCCAAGGCCAACCTACGGTGCCCTGGATCAAACGGCCGAGCTGCTGGCCAAATTCCTGTCTGGATCAGAAGATCCAGATGTGACGGCCTTATCAGAGGCCATTAAGGCTAAACTGGGTATTGCAGAACCCTTACCCAAGCCTGAGTTCCTCTCTCTCTCTCCAGGGCTGAGTACCCTGGCCGAAGATCTCAAGAGATCGAGGGTCTCAAGGCTGTTGCCTAAGGTTACCTGCCCCAGCCCCTTTCACCCCCGTGCCAGGACTGTGCCTATGGCGGACCTACAGGACGTGCCTGTCACAGAGAGTGAGAGAAGAGGGCTGTCAGCCCTGGCCCCACTTGCCGGCGTGTCGCCTTCAGGCCTAACTCCGGGGGGTGGGAAGATGGGCAGACCGATTGCCCAGGCGAACATCCAGCTGGAACTGCCGGAGTTCGACCCTAAAAACCTGCCTGAATGGGCAGAAGAATTTGCGGAGTTCCTTTTGTTGACTGGCCAATCCCATGTGGATGTGGCCACCAAATGTTCACTGCTAAAACGCTCATGCAAAAAGAAATTTTTGCAAAAACAGGTCAAACAGATTGTGAAAACCTGTTCTACTTGGGCGGAGGTACTCCTGAGGTTAGAGAAAACATTCCCAGTCTATGAGACTGACCTCAGCGTACGCACACAAATCGAGGAGCTACCTATGCTCCCGGAGTTTCCATCCGCTGCGCGAATTTCTGAGTATGTGTGCGACATGGAGTACTTATTTTCGAGGATGAATGTGGGCTCCTACGGAGCCACTGAGCCCCACCTGTGGCTCATGAGTAAGATCCCCAAGCGTACGTGGGATGATTGCCGCTCAACCTCTGAGAGGAAGAGCAGGACCCACTCGTATGATACACTGGTGGATCTCTTGATTGAGCTAGCTCTTGAGAGAGAGAACGACTCCCACATGGAGAAGTTCCTCAAGAAACATTTGGGACGAGGTGGTACCGCTACCCCTGAACGTGGCGAAGGGAAGGGGCATAAAAATCCCACTAACACCAACCAGGGAGGCGGTAAAGGGAGGGGCAACCTACGTGCCATGAACGAGGTTCCAACTGATGCAGGCACCCCCCCCCTGTTTTACTGCCGACCTGTCAATGACAAGGGGGGACCTTGTCATGCCTCTGACTGCGATCTTCGCAGTGGCTGTATGCTGCAGATGAAACGTCAGCAGCATACTAAAGATGGGAAAACTGTGACCCATCAGGACCACTTCAGGTGTACCATCACCTGTGGTTACTGTGGCAAGCGTCGTCACTATGAGGACGAATGCCACATCAAGAAACGCGAGAGTGACAAACTCAAGCGTCAGGAGGCGGAGCGCCAGAAGAACCCGACGCCCGCCAGAAATCCCCCGAATGGGGATAAAGGTAAAGGAGGTGGCAAGGGGGGTGGTAAGACTGGACCCCCTAACCCCCAGAGGCGCTCATCAGCGCCTGTTGCTACGCCTACTCCTGCTGCCACACCCGCTCCTGCCGCAGGTGTCCCCCAGAAGCGACCCCAAGGGGATAACGCTACCCCTGAGGGGAATAATTCTAAGAAGAGGCGCTTGGCCTGGATGGCCAAGTCCCTCATGGCTGCAGGAGTGGATGTGAAATTCCCTGATGAGGAATAGGGGGGCGGCTCCGAAGAGGAGGACTTGGTTTTCTGGATCCTCGTGAAAATCGGGGATCAGGTTTTTCGAGCAGTGCTTGATACCGGTGCAACACTTTCCATAGTGGCCCGGCGCCTGCTTAAAACTTTCAGGAAGACTAAGACTGTGGCCATAAGAGTAGGGGATGGGCGTACCATCCATTCCTTGGGGGGGGTCGATGTGACCATCTGTCTGGGCGACGAAACCGTGACTCAACACTGCAGAGTGTTGGACACTGACGCCTTTGACATTGTCATTGGCACTGACTTTCTAAGAAGAAACCCCCAGGTTAAAATGCTGTCCCTACAGCGTCCTTACTCTTTGCACTGCGACTTTGGCAGTGGGCTATTCTCCGTTCCTTTGGAGCTGTCAGGACGAAAAGAGTCTGGGCTGCGCTACGCAGCCAAGACGAACTATCGTACTGAAAATTACCAACTGGCCCGTCATGTTCTCGAAAATGGACTGGCGGCCCTTCAGGTAAACCTGGATGAGATCCAGGTGGAATTGTTTGCGAGCCAACAACAGCACATCATGCAGTTGTACTGCTCGAAACAAACGAACAATGCTTTCCGTTTCTTCTGGAAAGCAATGGGCCTAGCGTATGCTAACCCTCCCTTCTCCCTGCTCGCGAAGGTCCTGACCAAGATCGCTTTTGAGGGAGGAAGGGTTGTTATGTGCACCCCTGACTGGGGTTGCTCTGGTGAACATGCTTACTGGCGCCGTATGCTTGACCGAATGACCGTGGGAAGAGTGCAACTCCCCGACGGCCCCATCTATGTGCCTGAGGACTCAGACACAGCTATGCAGGCCCCTGAGTGGCCCAGTTTCCTGTCCATCATCGATGGATCTCTCAATCCTGTACCCCTGTGTGACCTAGACCAGGTGCTACTAAAAGAGGTCATGGCCGAAAATCGTGGCCTGACCCTTTATGATCTCAAAAATCGATCTCCTGAGCACCTATCTGCCACACTTACAGGGTGTGAGTCTCCTGATGACTATCTGGAACCTGCAGCTGTAAAGGAGGATGCTGACGACCAACTGTCTGAGATCGCCAGCACTATTCCCTCTGTTGATCCCAGCTGTGTTGACCTAAAACATAGTGCTTTCCTGGCCCAGCTGTTGCTAGAGGAGGTAGATCTAGAGTCAACCTCTGAACCCGCTTCCTCTGTTGGGAAACCAGTGCTACACATGCAGCCTGTGCACACAGGTGAACCCGTGGCCCGGAGTACTGATGCTCTGGCACGGCCTGCTGCTAATAACATGCCCTTGTCTGAGCATGACACGCAAGAACTCCGACGGCTGTTGTACCTGAAGGCCGAAGGTATTGAACGCCAAGAGCGGCTGCAACACCTCAGACAGACCTGGAAATACTCCATCTGGTCTGAGGAGGACGATGAGTCCTATACGCTGCCTGATCCTGAGATACCTCTAGTGTACTCTCTACACTATGGGCAGCAATGTTCCCCTGAGTAGGACGATGGTACTGTACCTGCCGAAACTGCTGATCGGCATAAAAAGAAAGAACATGGAAAAAGCAACCTCCATGCTGAGGAGGATTTCCTTCAGAAAGTCGAGAGTCTTAACCTTGACCCCCGCCTGAAGAAACTGCTGATAACCTATGAGGAGGTGTTCGGCGCCTTGCCGCCTCCCCTATCTTGCAAAAAACTGGTCCAGATGGACCTGAAATTGAAACCAGAATTTGAAAAGACGCGAGTGAGGCGTCGTCCCTATCCCGCTCCACAAGAACAGGTTGAAGAAATCGAGCGCCAGATCCAAGAATGCATTGATGCTGGCCTCGTTGAAGAGTACAAACATGGGGACTATCCCCATCACTGCAGCCCCTGTTTCCTTGTTGCTAAACCAGGGTCGACTGCTCTACGTCTTGTTGTAGACTATGGTGAGGTCAACAAGAAAACCCAGAACCACTCAGGGAGTATTCCCAACATGGAAAACACCCTGGAGCGTATTGCCAAATGTAGGTATAAGACCAAAATGGACAAACGCTCTGGTTTCTGGCAGGTTGACCTAACCGCCGCAGCTCAGGAGCTGCTTGCCTTTATAACCCCTAAGGGTCGTGTCTTCAAGTGGAAGGTTATGCCTTTCGGGGTGGCTAACGCCCCAGCGCTCTTCCAGGAGCTTATGAACAAAATTTTGTACATACTGAGGCGCAGGCCTCTAGTACAAGAGTTGATTTCTCGGGGTGCAGAAATGGAGGCTCACATCGACGACGTGAGTTTGGGTACTAATACCAAAGAGGACCATGTCCTTCTCCTACGTGAATTCTTCACTGTTTGTCAAGAAAACCATCTCCGAATCAAACTCGAAAAATGTGAGTTCATGAAAGAGGAGATGGAGTATTTGGGTTTCGACGTGGGGTATGGCTGGTGGAAACCAGCCGCGTCTAAGATGCAGCCCCTACAGGACATGCAGATTCGCGATGACCCTAAGAAGGGTCTACACGATGTGAGGAGTTTTGTGGGCGCCTGTAATTTCTATCGGCGTCACATCCACAATTTTACTTACTCCTCTGCACCCCTCACTGACCTAATCAAGAAAACTACTCCCTGGAGGTGGACCTCCAGAGAGGAAGAGTGTTTCCAGGAGTTGAAGAAGAAGATTGCCTCCTCCAACTGCCTGGGAGTTCCCCGCCCCGAGGGCGAGATAGTCCTGATCACTGATGCCAGTGATGTAGGGGGGGGAGGTACAATCTATCAATGGCAGGAGCTTAACCCCGCTGAGCTAACCCACTGCCATTATCGTACTACTGGACTGAACCGTGATGGTTCGTTGAAACACGACTATCCTACCAGTGAGTGGCGACTGGTGCCACTGGGACACTGGAATTGGAAGTGGAACCAAGCGCGTTCCAACTACAGCACCTATGACCAGGAACTCCTGGCCGGTATGTTGGTGCTATCTTCACAATCCCGACTCCTGGGGTCTAACCCTATTGTCTGGCTGTGTGACCAGGAGCCTGTGAAGTCTTTTCAGAAGGGCCCACCACCAGAGAAAGCGAAGCTAAAACGGTGGTGGACTTACCTGAGCCAGTTCAGGCTGACAGTGCATCATATCCCCGGGATTAAGAATGAACTGTCTGACTATATATCGCGCAACAGCTTCGATGCGCTTATTGGTGAGAGCTCTGAGGCGCTCGCCAAAGAGGCTTTCCAGCGTATGGATGTCCAGCTTGACCTGTCCATGCGCACTGCTGGAATCCTGGAGGGTTGGAGTCTAACCGACTATCAGTCAGAGTATGAAGAAATTCTCCAAACCCTCAACACTGGTCTCGAACCCCGTGTCATTGACGGGGACCAGTGGTATAAAAACAATCAGTACCTCTTCTACGAGGACCGAATTGTTGTGCCTGAGGCACGACTGGATGGGTGCCTACAGTGGTCCCATCTCAGTTCCGGTCACACTGGTGCTAATCGCTCAGTGGACTTCTTCCGTGAGTGTTTCTACTCTAGTCTAACCCTGACTGAACTGAGGTCGCGTATGCAGACCATTGTGGATGCTTGTGGCTGTCATGCCAGCAAGCAGAGCGACAGTAGGGATAGGGGTCTGATCTCCAGCTTACCCATACCCTATTGTGCTAACTCTCTTCTCTACGTGGATTACATCCACGGCCTACCACGCTTTGGCGGCTATGATAGTTGCCTCGTGGTCACCTGTGGTCTATCTCGCTTCACCCGTGTGTTCCCTTGCAATAAGAAAATCACAGGTGAGCAGACTGTGAAAATGTTGGTCGAACAATGGTTCGAACCCTATGGAGCACCTAAACAGGTGCACTCTGATGAAGATGTACGCATCCGCAGTGACACTGGGTGGTACAAACGAGTGCTAAATGCCCTCAACGTGGAGGTAACCACAGGTGTGCCCTACACTCACACGTCTAACCCTCTCTGTGAGAGACAGAACCGTGTGGTGGAGCAAAACTTAAGAATCCTGATGAAACAGGAGCGCACCAAGGACTGGGTACGCCTTGTGCCCTGGGCAGTTCTGTCCATGAACTCACAGCGGAGCTCTTCTACGGGTTTCACCCCCCACGAACTGTTCCATGGAGGACGACCTGCTTGGTTCTTCAAAACCCCCTTTCCTGAGGACTTCAAGAGCCCTGTAGGAGATTGGCTAGAACACAAGCAGTCTCTGGCTAACCAGGCTGGTACTAACCTGAGGCACATTCGTGACCGTGAACAGAGCCGACGGAACCGCCTACGGCGACCTGCCAGCTTCAAGGTTGGTGACCTTGTTTTGGTACACCATTCACGCCTACCCTCCTGGCCACGTAACTGCCTACAGGACCCTTACTTTGGACCCTATCGTATCATCAGGATAGATGGATCCAGGATCCATGTCAGATGCAGTCCACGTCTAGGTGGTGAACTGCTATGTGCTCCTAAGCAGCTGAGGCACTATCACTCCCCTGACGACTTGTCTTGGGATGAGTGGCGCCTCAGCGACAGTGAGATTGAACGTATAGACCTAGAGAACGCTGCCAGTCCAGAGGAGGCAGACGAACTCGAAGAGATGACTGCCGATGAGATGGCAGTCGATGGTTACTACGTGGTTGCAGGTATTGCTCGCCACGAGTATAAACAGGGCTGGAAATTCCTTACCCTGTGGGATGGCTATGGGTTGTCCGAGGCGACCTGGGAACCTATGTCAGCCTTCATACAACCAGATGGGAGTATCAACCCCATCTTCCGCACTTACCTCGTTGAGAACAACGAGGGGCAGCTCCTAACCCGTGCTGAGACTATGTCCCAGCGTAAGAAGCGAAACTAATTACCCTGTGTCAGTCTACTGACCCTGTCTGTGCCCTGCAGACCCATGCCTATGGTTTCCAGCGTGAGCCAGGTGGCCGCTTATCAAGATTGCAGCCACCCAGCGAGTGTTTGCCTTGTTGACCATGTGTTGCATGGGTACTGCCCTAATGTAATGACCTTGGTGAGCCAACGAAGAACGGTGGCTTTCTACACCAGGGGGGAATGACAAGCAAGGTGTTATGAGGCAAGGTGTGTCTTCCCTCCTTGGGGACAAGCGAGCCCACAGTTAGGACCCCTGACTGGTCCAGACCCATGGGGTTCTACCCTTCCTTACAGGGTTTACCTTACCCTTACCTGCCATAGCGTATGTGTGAGTGTGCTAGTCCTAAGGTCCTAAGAGCAAGCCGCAGAAGTGGTGTCCTAATTATACCCAAGTCTGCGCCCTTGCTAAACCTGGAGGGTTGGCTTATTGATGCCACGGGGTACGCCCCGGGTCTCCCCTCCCCTATGCGCCCAATTTCTGTGCTGGCGCAAAACCTTGGGGGAATACCCAGAGTGTTAGTCCAGGTATTGTTTTCCCTACCTATCTGTCTACTACAGGGAGGGGTGGCCAAAAGCTATGAAGGCATGCAAAACGCCTGTTTGCTATTTGGCCAAAAACACTAACCTAACCACTGTCACAGCCCACCAGCCCAGCTAAAATTGCAGGAAAAGGGTGGGACAGTGACACGCCCCCTACAGGTCCTACACACCCTACAGTGGCACCATCCTGGTGGGCGAGCACTGGGCAACTGGCTCTAGCCCCCACTCAGGACTACCACTCCTACACGCACACTCTACTTGGCGTTGCGAAGGTGAAGTTCTCATGGGTCCTAACGACCCTCCTGTGAAAAGGACGAGAGAACACAGCGCTCCTAAGCAGCTGTGGCCTAACAGGGGACGCCACAACGCGTTTCCCCCGCTAGGGCTTGGAGGGAAGGGGTGCTCTCGTTGCGTGCACAGCGCAAATGTCGTTGAGGTCGAACTGTCCTCGCCAGTACTGGCTGAGGCACAGTGATATGATTTGTGATCAGCGCCCCTGTTTTGCTGGGGCAGAAAAATGGTAGCCGCCGAAGGCAGCTGCTGCGTGCACCAATCACCCTAACCTCTCCCACCTGTACAAAAGAGGCAGATGAAGGGGCGTTTGCGACTGTGGAACCAAGCCACACTCCAGGTATTATACCCTTCTCAGTGTGACCTATAATACGCTGTTCGCAAACACGCTGCAGATGCAGCTACCCCTGTCAAGCAAGCAAGCTTTAAGAAACTCCTCGGGTTCTCTTAAAGAACGTACCGAGGAGCCTCTGGGTAACCTAAACAAGGTTTACCGTGCGCAATTCGCGTGGCCTACCCTTTAATGCATCATGTGCACGCAGGGAAGGGAGGCTTAACCACAGACTCAACCAGGAGGTGAGCTCCTCCTGGGCTAACCTACCTTACTCACCATGCATCGTGTGAATGCCGCATTGAAACGAACACAAAACAAACCTAAGCGTTTTAAGCAACTCAACTTGAACGCTACGGCCGCACACGTACAAACGCTTACCTGTGAAGAAAGAAACAAGGGTGGATTAGGGATACAGGTGAAGCGATACAGCGTGTGGATGCCTAGATTAGGCACATGCATCGCGAGCACAGCGCATATTCTAACCCTACATACGCGCTGCGCGCTCCATTCGCATCACATACCTTTCACTCCTGCTTTCACCTGTGCAGAGCACGAGAGATGAACACCCGACCCCCCAACGAGCACAGCGTTAACAACCCTAACGTTTTGACGGAGCAACCAACACGAACGCAATGCGTGAGTGTGAAGTGACACAGACATACCTGAGAGACGGGTTGTTGAACTGCTCTGTGGTGCGGGCTGATTTTGAGTACTTTACTCTGAAGTTTATAAAAATTTTGATGCAACTGTGCAAAAATTTTCTTTAAAACTTTAAAAACTACGGCTCATACCTTCTTTTCCATAAGCCGTTTTCGCTTGCGCAACCCTTTTCTTGGCGTCCGCTTTGTTTGCGCTTGTCTGCGACTTTAAGTTATGTGTAAAAATGACGATTTCCCGCGTGGTTTCGTCGATTTTCAACGATTTCACTTGCTAAATCGCAGCCCCTTCCGCAAAACCGCAGGAATCACTCCCTGCTGGTTCCATTTTCTATTTTTTTCAGCTCCTGGGGGTTTGTGTCCCCCATTGGGAGTATTGCTCCGCCCTGGCCCTTGGTCAGGACGTTTACTAAAACGCTGTTTATACGGCGATAACCGTCCGCATTAGAGCGTTCGACTGTACCCTAGTGGACAGACACATGTGCTCTGGACAGGGAGTCCTGGGTTCAATTCCCACTGCCCCCACACTCTTTCCAAAAGTTTTCGCCTCACGCCGACGACTTTTGAGGAATGCCCCTTCGAAGGGACATCATTCACGGTACATTACACTGTTTTTCAAGGGTCCATACAGTGTAATAGGCTTCTATGAAGTGATGAGAATGTTTTTGGTAAGTTTAATGCATTTTTTGAGGTAATTTTGGGAATATTTGAGCCTTTTTCCTTGGTCCTACTAGCTTGATCAACTAGTACTCCAGGGGGGAGTAAGAAAAAGTCACTGCCATGTCTTTCTTGGAGGGCTTGATCCAGGCTAAGCCCCCCTTAAAACCCTTTGTTGATGCTGAGACAAACTTAAGTGTTTTTATCTCTCTTTTGTGGCCTAAAGTACACTTTCTCAAGGTAACTAGGGTTGTGACCCTAGCCCCCCCCATGAAGTTCACCCCTACCACTCAACTGAGCGGAGGTACCTTCCTTCATGGAGGTCATACCAAAATAAATCAGGCATTCCATGCTTGTGGGCCTTGGAGGTTAAGCCTAAGTGGTCTCCCACCCCAAGACCCCTATACTCAATTGATTCTACCACTTATTGTGGTCCTACTTTGTAACTGTTTCTGAATTCAGTTGCTTGGCCAAGTCATTTTCTGTGTGGTCCTGACATCTATGCCCCTCAGTCCTAACCAGCACCATTTCACCCAAAAGAGTGCACATGAAGTGCCTATTGCAACCTCTGAAGCTAGAGTCTGACCAATTTTCATATAAAACCTTTTGTATTATTCAGTTGTGATTGAATCTATGTGCATATACCTGCATTGTCTATCTGCAGCCCTTCTGTGTTACACTGGATTCCAAAACCAATCATTGATTTCATTGATTCGATCCATATTCAGTCCTTGCTCTACTTGCTGCTTTGGTTTGGGGTTTTCCACTACAAAACCAACTTGCAGGAATACATCAAAAGACCTAGGGCATAATTCAAGGACTTTCCCAGGTTTAGCAACCAGAAAACAAGGGCTACAATGACGGGGGTAGTCCCCTGAAAGTGCTGCCCTGGGTCGTTGTGGGTGCCGGAGGGCTCGGGGCCGGCAAGACCAGTGGGGCAGGCACGCGAGGAGTCTCCCTGGATGTTGTTATTGGGGGTAGAACCGGACACTCGGACACCAACGGAGGCGAGAGCAGCGACAACAGAAGCAAGATCCATGCTGATTGTGGTCCGGCAGAAAATCCCAGTCTATGAAGAAAATTGAGGGGAATTATTCTAAATACATCTGAGTGTCCAAAACTGTCCGAATGAATTTAAATAATCCATTTATGTAAAATTGTATGGCCGATCAGGCCCGCGAGCGCGCGCCAGCGGCAAATGGCGATTCCAGCTAAAATAGCGGAATGCGGCGGATTTACGGGAAATGGACCGCGGAATCAAATCCGGCATATCAGAAATATATAGGAAATATCCTGTGACTGAGCTGCGAGGCGGCAATTCCGCCGAAGCAAAGAAAATGACCAAAATGTAGCCAATCTGGGCAGAATGTCTGAAAATCTGAGCAGATGGGGCTAGCCGCACTTACACTCCCCCTCCAAAAACACACTGGGGTGTGTCGCTACGTCAACGAAGAACGTAGTGCGGGTAAGTCCCAGAAAAACATAGAAATGTAGCCTCGATGAGGCGAAATCTGCTTGATCTGATCTGAATTGGGCTGAATTGGCACTGAATCAGGCTGGATAAACCTGAAATGAGACAGAATGAGAAGTGACGAACAGTCCTCCGTGCAGTAAAACATTAGGTCACGGGCTAAAAAGCATGTAAACGTATCGAGAATCGATACCAAACCATGCATTGGTTGAGAATGAGGTAGATTATTGGTGGATTGAGTGGGGGGATCAAGAATTGAAGTGACATCTCAGCGCTCTGGCACAGTTTCGCTGTCGCGGGCACGCTACGGTGTCCTCGCCGAACTCTACATCGTGTTATCCCGCTTTTCTCGTTCTGAAAAGTACAGCATGTGGCTCAGATTTGGCGCATCTGGTGGATGATCACAAGATTCAGCAAAATGAGAATGAATTTGGGCAGAGATGAAGGGGATTAAGCAATCACAGTGCGGTTAAACAAATACACATGTAGTCTACAGACCCTAAATGCACAGAAGATCATAAGCGTCAACGAAGTTAGGCAAAGCCGTCGACAGATCTTCGAGGAATGAGAGGAGATGACAAGGAAATCAATCTAAATTGTCCTAATGTCAGCAAATTCCCTAAGATGAAGGTGAAATGAAGCGGAATGTGTACAACTGAAACTACCAACACCTTCGTTTAGACTAAAGTTAATATATATTGTCGTTTATTCAGCTCAATTGTGCTTTCCGGCACGTTGGTTCGCGAGCATCTAACAGATTCTATCAAAATGTGGATCATGTGATGATGCATCATGATGGGACATGCTGGCCCTGGATCCTTGGCATGTAACGCGCCGAAGGTTCACTGAAGGCGCTTTACTGACAGTATATAACTGAGAGACACCGAATTTACAGTGGCCGTGGTGTCAATCGACTTGGACAAGGCCAATCTTTCGATGAAATCCCACAAGACACTTGGATTCACCATTCTCGACAGTTTCTGGTCGGATTGAGCTCACATTGGCGTGTGCCAAAAATACAACGAAGCTTACGGACTTCAGAGGTTGCTGTTAGAAGTCCCTAGAGCTCCTAGATGAAGATTGTCTGAACAATTGACGTCTGGGTTTCGTACAACAGTGGCAGAATGATGGACAAACCTGAGAAATTCAAGGTAAATTTGAGGATCCTGGATCTGAATCTGGACTTTGGCGTCAGCATCCCAGCAAATGAAGGTGAGATCTGAGTTCCTGGCGTCGCATCTGGTGCAGCCAGTACTACAGGGGGTGCCTGTAGGGGTACATGTCACCGGCCGGTGTTTTGATTATGTACATTTGCTTCCATCTGCACGAGTAGCCAAATTCCAAAGATGCACAGACCAACAGAGACAAGATTACCCCGATTCTGCCTGAATTAAGCCTGAGTTTGGTTTTTTCTGAACACGGCAGCACACTCCGTCAGCGTATCTACGCCTTGTCTGCCGAACGGAGACCAAAGAAAAGTTGATTGACGTCAAATTATCAAACATTCGCAGTTCTCCACATCATGACATAAACAGAAAGAATGAACAGTGGATTGAGCAGAATGTGGTAGGATGGCTTCTCAGTTCGGCCAAGCACGAATGCATGTGACCACCAACCTGTCTGGCCTGGCCCTCGTACGGCTTGGGCGCTGCAGATCAGCTGCCGAACTCGAAGCTTGGTCCTCATGTGGCTCCTGGGCTGGCCTCACCACAGGAGGGGGGATCGACGGATCAGCCCTGGAATGTGGTTGCTGAGGGCCGTAAAAGGCTGGATCTCGATTCACCAAAGGTCGTTTTCCGTCGCTCTCCACTTGTCTGTCTGGTTTCGACAAACAATCTGTCAGGAGTACACCAATTTCGGGGTGCTTCTTGAGGAAGTCGATGAACCCCTTGGTGTATCCATGGACAAAAGATTGGGCTGGTTCCCAGTTGTTGTGACTGGAATCAAAGCCCCTCCACTCACACAGAAATTCCCATTCGCCCTTGGCGTCACGTCTTGCTTCAACAATCCTCTTGAGTTCGTACTTTCCCCCTTCGATTACCCGATCGGACAAGTGTTTTGCAGTCCAAAAAAGGGGTTTAACTCGATCCTTGGGGGAGGGGATCTCTCTCTTAAGGCGATCGCCCGAAACGTCAATTTCCCTGCTGACATCCACACGAATCCTCCACCTGTTCTCCCCAAGACGCGCTGTAACAGCGAATGGCCCCTCCCACAAGGGAAGAAGCTTGTCATCTCCGTCCAGGGTGGTTTCGGATTTTCGAAGCCAAACTCGATCATCGACTTCAAAATTGTGGGGGTTTTTTCGACCTTGATTTTGAACCCAAAGCCAGTCAGCTTGATGCTTCTCGATTAATTTCGACACAGATTTATCTGCTCGTTGGACTTCGTCCAAAAACAGCGAAGCATCCTCACAGGGGCGAGGATTATTCAACGGCATGTTCCACCAACACTTCTTTCGTCCAAAGACAATTTCATTTGGAGAAAGGCCATGATACAAAGGCGTGTTGTGGTAACGGCGAAGCAATGCGAAGAGAACTTCAAGCCAGTGGAAATCCTTCTCGCTCGCGAGCTCCTTACGAAGCATATTTATAACAGAGCGGCCGGCTCTTTCGCCAGGCAGCGCTCGATGCGAGTGGATTTCACACCTGAGGTGGTGGATTCCAAGGCGAGCACACAATTCTCTCCACCATTCGGAGGTGTACTCTTTGCCTGAGTCCGTGACCACCTCGGATGGGACGTCCCAGCCTCCCATCCAGGTCTGCACGCACCATTTGGCGGCAGCCTTGCCAGTCATCGACTCAATGTTGCAAGGCAACACTTGAATGTAGCCGGAATGACGGCACTGAATAAGGAGCACACCATTGACTTTTTTGTTAGTCCAATGGCACTCTTCGTCATCGAGTTCACCGAGATAGAAGAAATCACTGGTGACTCTGTTAAAGAGACGCTCCGGAATAGGATGAGGCCTCAGATGGCCGTGCTTCTTCGCGCTGGGAGGCGTCGAGACAGCACATTGGGCACATCCGGCAGCTACTTTCATGCAATGAGTGTAGAGCCTCGATCCAAACAACCTATGCTTTATCATCGACCACAGTCGACGGCCATGTGCGTGGGGGGACTCCCATTTGTGCCACCAGTTTAACACTCGGGGGGCTAGGGCGTCTGGCACACACAATTTACCCTCCATCCACAGCTTCCCCCCATCCAACGAGTACTCAGCAAAAATCCCATCTCTGTGAGCATCTTTGGATTTGAGATTTCCAAAGACCTCTTTAAACATGGGATCCTGCAGGTAATCGGACGTCCAGTCACGGATGATCAGGGAATCCTTAGGCAGGGGTGGAGTTTTGGCCGGATCTCGTCGCTTAATGCCCTCGATCAACCGAAATCGACTTACTTGTCGGGTATAATCAAACCGTTTCACACTCCCTGAGGAGGGATCGGTGACTTTTTCCACGACTTTCAGTGTTTTGGTGCAGATCTCGTGAGCATGCGCCGGATCTGTGATGGCCGTGATGTCGTGACACGGCAATGCGTGCTGTTTAACAGCGCACTGCATGCATGCACGTCGAATGAGTTTCTTTTCTTCCTGATCCCATTCGATGATTACATGGCGGTCCTGCTCCGTACCATGGATGTTGGTACTTTGCAGCCCCTCTGAGGCGGGGTAAGCCCATCGGCTCAGAGCATCCGCTACCGTGTTATGTTTACCAGGCAAATACGACACATGGAGGTCAAACAGAGAGAGAAATTCGTGCCATCTGGCCCGTCGACCAGCTGGGCTCGCGACAGTATCAATGTGTTCGGTGGCCCAATACTCCAGAGATCGATGATCCGTCAGGACCTCGACTCGATTGGTGCCAACCCACGATTGGTACTTTTTTAGAGCGCAAATTATGGCGTAAGTCTCTTGCTCACGCGGCGACCATTGCATTTGGCGTGGAGCTAGCTTCCGAGACCAAAATGCAAGAGGGTAATGATCGCCGGTGGCTTCATCAACCTGTTCAAGGACAGCTCCGATCGCGTACCTAGAAGCGTCGGTTCTAATGTAGAAGGGTCGGTCAAATTGGGGCACATGCAACGTGGCGACTTCGCAGAGGGCTGCCTTCAAGTGATGGAAGGCCTCCTCGCACTCGTCAGTCCACTTGACACGAACCTTTGAACCTGCCTTGCCTGCATCTCTCCCTACCTTCAATAATTCAGTGAGGGGGGCAGCAAATTTGGCATAATTCGGCACAAAAGTGTGGTAAAAATTGCAACAACCTAGGAATCCTCGCAACTCCGTGATCGTCTCAGGGCGCTTCCACTTCTGAATAGCGACGAGCTTCCCTGGACTGGGTCGTCGAGTGCCATTCTCTAGGAGAGAACCACAAAATTCGACTGATTTTAAAAACAATTTTCCCTTCTTTGGCCCACAAATCAGCTGATTGGCGTCAAGAATATCCAAAACTTGGTTCAGCTGTTTCTCATGTAGGGCCACCAGCTCGGCTTCGGTCAGTCCCTCCCCCTCCGTCGGGATGATTATGTCATCTATGTACACACTCACGAAGGCACGAAGCTCAGGATGGGTTGTGAACAGCACATCCTCCATCATTCTTTGGAAAAATGAGGGGGCGTTCTTCAATCCCATGGGCATGACGGTCCATTGGACTGGGCCACATGGCGTGCACATACAGGTGAGAGGTCTGCTGTCCTTCCTCAACGGCATTTGGTGAAAGCCGTGACGGAGATCCAGCACAGAGAACAAACGACCTCTTGCCCTCTTGGCGATTTCCTCCTCAATGAGGGGCAGGGGGTGTGAATCCGCCTTTGTTTCGGCGTTGAGATTGCGAAAATCAACCACCATTCGCCAACCATCAATGGTGTTCTGGTCTGCAGGCGGTGGCTTCGGGACTGTGAAGGGTGAACAGCACCATTCGCTGGTCATACAACCCTCAAGCCAACCAAATTCCCTGAGATTTCTCTCAATGATTTTTCTGAGAATCTCATGCTTGTGTCCATGATTTTCATAAGGCCGCTGTTTTTTTGCCTTGTACCCTTCACGAAGCTCGATGAAGGCTTCACCGAACTGCTCACGGACAGGGGGGTCCTTGATCAACTTTCCTGAAAGGGTTGTATCCTTCCGTTCCTCAAAAATCTTTTCTCTTGACCTCGAACACAATTCAGTGTCCACCTGATCGCCAGGAATTACTGTCGAAAAAACTTTGGCGACTTCTTCGGCTTTGGCAGGAAGAATCTTCTTACGGATGTCCCTAAACAGGTCCGTATCCACTGCCTCTTGAAGATAGGTGGGTCTTGTGTCGAAATCCCAGAGATTTTCTTCGCGATCCAGCTCCTCGAAAGGATCCATGAAAGCTTCCACAGGGGGTTTTTCATAAAAAACTCTGAATTTGCGGCGCGATTGGAGATTTTTCCTCGCCCGTGCACTGAAGATTCTTTTCGATGTCGACCTTATTGGGGAAGAGGGAGACGAGGCGGATCCATTGGACGTTGAATCACCTTGGGTATCTGACGGACAAAAATCAGAAAAAATAGATTCATCATCAGTACCACGCTCAACCTCAGATTCAGACCCAACACAGGAATCTGTGCTAGAATCAGCAGAATTAGAGTCAGACAGCTTTCCATCCACCAGGAATGTAAGCGAACTCCAGGACCGCTGTGGCAGGGGACCTGTGTCGTCCCTGGCATACAGCTTAATCTTCCTGGGAAGTTCGATGAAATCTACACAAATGTCCTGCAATTCCTGAAACCAAGGCTTGTCGTCCCACAAGGGCACAACTAAAATTGCCTGGGTCTTATCTTGCTTGATTTTGTGGATGACCTGCTGGATTAAGTGAAACGGAGGATTAATCCACAACTTCTTGTCCCATTTGTGGGTCCAAGCGTCGCTGAAGTGCTTATCAAAGCGCTTGTTCGTACGGTTAGCAAAGGCATCATACTGTGGCCAAAAAGAATGATGTTCATGAAAGTATTCACAAATTGCATCGCGCCATTTGTCGACAACTCTGTAGGATGAAGAGTGCCAGCGCGAAGGGCGTCGTGGCTGGGAGTCCCTACGAAGACATTCTAACTCTTGGGAGTAGTCGGCACTCCCATTCACCTCAGCAATGGTGACATCTTCACCAAATTTTGGTGTCACTTTTTGCTTCAAAAATTCTTCTGCACTTTTAAACCCTGCGTGCAAAAAACGAAATTCAGGACGCTCCAAGGGACCTGACTCCAGCAAAAAACAACGACGATGACCTACGGGCGCTACCCTGTTCTTGCGAAGCCAAGGATGCCCCAAATAAAGGTCATATTTTATGTCAGCACGGTAGAAGTAGTCATCCTTAAGGACAACTTCTTCCACATTTTGCTCTTCCCAAAGGTCTTGAGCGACCAAATGGGTGGATATATAACAACCGCGTTGCCCACCTGCGAGAGAATGTCCAGAAACTCCCTCGAGGGTAACAGGATGAGGCGACTCGAACACGCAGTCGTCGGGTAAGAATGCATTGGATTGGAGATTTACCTCTGATCCATTATCACACAAACAAGTGGCGAGGTGGAAATTTCCCTTGCAATCAGAGACCCACAGCTTTGTGACAAACTGACGAGCCCTGTGCTTGGACTGTACACCAACCTCGTCCACTACAACAGAAGGATCCGCTGCCGGATCCAGGGGAGAGGAGACAAGCGACCCTACATCAAGTAATGGTCGATCAGGAATTTGGGGATCATGCCTGAAATCGCCTGGGGAGGGACGATTTTCGTGGCTCCCCTAGGCGTTCTGACCTCCAGCGGCTGCGTTAACGTTGTGAACACAGCCTGTTTCGTCGATCCATTCATCTTGGAACGGATCATCCGCTGGATTCAGAGCATTTTCGACGTAATCTCGATCCGCATCAGACACCTGGTCTGCACCTGAGACCTGATCCACACGATGATTTCCCTTTCCACGTCCACGGCCACGGCCGCCGGATGATGGGCCACCACCGTCGCCACGCCCTCTGCCCTTACCAGAGAAGGGGGTTCCCGAAGGATTTCCCTTACCTTTACCCTGTGATCCTGGAGCATTTCCTTTGTTTGTACCGGATTGAGGGGTTTGGCCTGGATTTCGATTTCCGCCTCCGGCGTTGACATTGGGACTCGTCTGGCCGTTTGGCTGTCCACCGGAGCCGGATGGTGTCCGATTCCCTTTGCCTTGGGACCCGCCAGGGCCTCCGGTATTTTTGTTCCCGCCGGAGGGGGTCGAATTACCCTTTCCCCCCTTGGCACCATGCACCTGTCTGTCATTCCTGTCTGAATTCTGCGAATTACTGACATTTTCACCAATCACCTTGTGATCGTAAGCAGACCATCGGTGATTAGCAGTGGAATGCGTCTTAGCTCGGTTCGTAGAACCTAGAAGAAGACAGATGCTACAATGATCCTGAACATTCCGGGTGTCATTCACCTTTTTGTTGCCCTTTTGGGCCCCATTTTGGGTGTTTTGCTGGGTATTCCTGTTTCCCCCAAGACCCTCATGGAAATTTTGATTGGCGGCGTCAGCGAGCCTCTCAACCTCTTCCCACAGTTCCTGCGGAGTAAACGAAAACACCCAGTTCCTGGCCTTCAGGCGATGGCCGTGGAAACTTACTCCCCTATTGAGAACTTGGACAAACAAGTCCCGATCCTCGTGTTCATTAAACTTGATTTTCCACGTGTTTTCAGTGAATTTCACCTTGGTAAACGACGTGGGGGAGCACTTTTGAAGTGCCTCCCTGACTGTAAACCGGTTGGCCGAGGCGTCAAAGCCATCGATCTCCGCCCACCAGGTCTTGACCTTTTCTTCGGACTGTCGATTCCGAAGGGTGGCGGCGGTTTCTGAGGGGATCTTGTCAAAAATCAGATTTTTCAGCTCGGCACTAGAAAATTTTTCGCCTGAATGTTCAGATTCTTCTACGAGATTCCAGAAGCGCTGTCTCTTGTCTTGCACCTCATGCAAGATTAATCGAGAGAACGAAGGAAAATTCTTCAACATCTGGTGGTAATGGTCCTCTGGCAGTCGAGATCCACGTACCTCCAACTGTTCCCACACCTCATCAAAGGTAAGGGGGGAACTTGAATCTTCACGATCACTCCAGGTTCTGAGCCAAGTGTTGGCCGGCGCTCCCTCAAGGCAGTCCAGGAGCGCCATCAGGAACTGATCATCCTGGAGTTTTTGAGTCTTAACCCACAGTTTAAATTCCCGTTGGAACTGAGGCCAACGTCTGGGGTTTCCATTATACTTCGGTTGCTTAGCAACCTGACGAAGTCGCAATGAAGTGGGATTTAGGAGGGAATCCAGCCCAACACCGGCCGTAATGGTAGACACCTTGGCGGCATCATTAGCCACACCAGCTCCGGCGAGGGTCTGGGCGAGCAACATCTGGGCAATTGCATTGGAATCAACAGCAGGAAGGGTAGTACGGGAGGCAGTTCTTTTGGCATTCTGAACCTCAGTCCTATTCGCCGATCTACTCTGTGATCGAGAGATTGTAACCCTTTCCTTTAACTTAGTCCTGCTGATCCGTGCATCGGTGGTCTTAGAGTCCACCGAAGGAGCAATCGAAAAAATTTCTGTCGCCTCCTCCGACGGTTCGGTTGTCTGATCCACCGATGATGCGCCCTCAGACCTCATGTGGGTCTTGAAAAGATCTTTAATTCCCAGAGTCTGAATGATGAGTTGCATTTGATCTTTGAGCAATTGGAGCTCAGAGTCTCGCTGAGATCTGCAAGAGCAGTCGGCAGGACAGTACATACCGTGTCCTGAAGGGCCTGAGCAGGCTGTCGGACCACTAATCTCAGTGGTTCGCAGCCAGGAGTCCACTTGGGGAGCTCCTTCAGTCCTAATTTCCAGGCTTGCCTGCCTAGCTGCCTCTAAGATTCCTTCCTCAACCGCGGCGGCTAGATCGTCGCGGATGGAGACAGAGGGATGAGGGGCGGAGGGCCCGGCAACAGGTGCCTTGGTCTTCTCCTTCGGGAAGGGGCTTGCCTCCCAGATCTGCAAGAAAATGGCAAAAGATTCATCTTCTTGGGAACACCACCACATCCTGGTCTTAATTTCTTCTTGAAGGAGGAAAAAATATTCAAATAAAAAATCAGAGGCGATTCTTTCTCGTCCTATCAGCTTAGACGTGGCTAATAGACACAGGGCCTCAAGACTCTGAAGGTTACGGGTCACTTCTGAAGACAAATGGTTGTCCCATTGTGCCCAATTGTCTGGTCGATTATAGGTTGGTACCTCACCTGGACCACCCATCTCAATGTCGTCAATGTCGGCATCGATGGTCTCGAAATGTGGACATTGGTAGGGAGTATTAGTACCTGCCAGGTCCGTAAGCTCCACCGGAGCGTTGCCATTAGCGTAAGCTGGGAGATTCCAGCTGCTTGATGGCCAATTTCGACTGGGATCTTGATTGTAATCTGGGCCTCCACAGCTGCTGATTTGTGTCCTTCTTGGGCAATTTGGGCTAGCGCAAGGCATTCCTCTCAAGGCCTCGTTCGCACAGCACCACGGGAGCGTGATCGTTACGTCTCCGGAGGTGGCGGGGTCGTACTGAGGGGCTAGCTGTGGTTGGGACACCATAGGAACAACATTCAGGTAGCCTCTGCTACCATGAAAGTGCTGCCCTGGGTCGTTGTGGGTGCCGGAGGGCTCGGGGCCGGCAAGACCAGTGGGGCAGGCACGCGAGGAGTCTCCCTGGATGTTGTTATTGGGGGTAGAACCGGACACTCGGACACCAACGGAGGCGAGAGCAGCGACAACAGAAGCAAGATCCATGCTGATTGTGGTCCGGCAGAAAATCCCAGTCTATGAAGAAAATTGAGGGGAATTATTCTAAATACATCTGAGTGTCCAAAACTGTCCGAATGAATTTAAATAATCCATTTATGTAAAATTGTATGGCCGATCAGGCCCGCGAGCGCGCGCCAGCGGCAAATGGCGATTCCAGCTAAAATAGCGGAATGCGGCGGATTTACGGGAAATGGACCGCGGAATCAAATCCGGCATATCAGAAATATATAGGAAATATCCTGTGACTGAGCTGCGAGGCGGCAATTCCGCCGAAGCAAAGAAAATGACCAAAATGTAGCCAATCTGGGCAGAATGTCTGAAAATCTGAGCAGATGGGGCTAGCCGCACTTACATCCCCGTGCTTATACTCCTCGACGAGGCCAGCATCTATACACTCTTGGATCTGTCGTTCGATCTCGTCGATTTGGTCTTGTGGGGCGGGGTATGGACGCCGCCTCACTACCGACCCTTCAAACTCTGGTTTGAGTTTGAGGTCCATCTGGACCACTTTCTTACAAGACAGGGGTGGGGGCAACGCTCCAAAAACCTCCTGATACTTGTGGATGAGCTTAGTGAGACGGGGGTCGAGATTCATGCTCTCCACTTTCTCGGAAAAATCCTCCTCAGCGCGGAGGTTACTCTTCCCTTTATCCTGCTTTTTTATACGCCCCACCGTTTAGGGGGCAACTCATCCTCCCAGTCCTGGCTTTCCTGGGCATAGTGGAGGGAGTATACCAGAGGGGTCTCAGGATCGGGGAGAGTCATCTCTTCATCATCCTCCTCGGACCAAATAGAGGTTTTCCAGGTCCTCTTGAGGAGGTCCAGGCGGGTCCGTCGCTCGATACCCTCAGCCTTAGCCCACAGGACCTGCTGTAGTTCCCGCACGTCATACCAAGAGACGGGCATGTTATTAAGTGAGGGTTTAGCGCCAGGTACCTGACCTGAGGGGCCATCAGTGGCCCTCATAGAGAACAAGGCGTGATCATTAGACCCACCAGGGGCGGACTCGCCGAGATCCACCTCTTCCATGAGCAACTGCGCTAGGAAAGCGCTATGCTTCAGTATCACAACCTCCGGGTCGACAAGGGGTATTACACTGGCGATATCGCTCAGGCGGTCGTCAGCATCAGCCAGCGGAGTAGAGACTGCTGGTGTCTCCGGCTCATCGGGGCACTCACCACTCGTAGTGGTAACCGAAGGGTACTCAGATATCTTCTTGAGATCATGGAGGGTAAGGCCCTTGTTTTCGGCCATCAAGTCCTTGAGTACAACCTGATCACGGTCACTCACGGGCACGGGGTTTAGAGCACCATCTACGATGGATAGGAAACTGCCCCATTCAGGGGCGCGCATGGTCTCCTGAGAGTCCTCAGGGACGTAGATGGGACTGTTGGGCAGTTCAGTCCTTCTCACCGTCATACGGTCCAAGAGGCGCCTCCAATAGGGCGATTTTGGTAATCACCTTGGCGAGCTGAGAGAAAGGGGGGTTTGCGTAGCACAACCCCATTGATTTCCAGTAAAAGCGGTACACATTGTTTACGTTCCGCGAACAGTAGAGCTGCATCAGATGCTGCTCTTTACTCGCGAACAGTCCTACCTGAATTTCATTCAGGTCCAGCTGCAGGGCGGCCAGTCCATTTTCCAACACTGGCCGCACCAACTGATAGTTCTCAGTTCTGTAAGACCGGTTCACGTAACGTAGACCGGATTCTTTTAGACCTGACAGCTCCAGAGGGACAGAGTATAGGCCACTGCCAAAATCGCAGTGAAGGGCGTAGGGACGTTGCAAGGACAGCAACTTCACCTGGGGGTTGAAGCGCAGAAAATCAGTGCCAATGACAATGTCGAAGGCGTCGGTGTCAAGCACTTTGCAGTGCTGCGTCACCTCCTCATCGCCTAGACATACAGTCACATCGACCCCCCCCAGGGAATGGATGGTCCGACCATCCCCTACCCTTATGGCCACCGTTTTGGATTTCCGGATCTTGGCTTGTTTTAGCAATCTGCGGGCCACGATTGAGAGCGTGGCGCCCGTGTCCAAGACCGCTTTGTAAACCTGATTGACGCGTTCCCGTGGGGGGCCTGGCCACGGGACCCTGCGGTGGACACGCACAAGTGAGCAGGCAGGCAAAGCACTACGCTCACAGGGGCATCATTGCGCTTGTGTCATGTGACAAAGCGTTTCAGGATCCTTGCCACTCTGAAACAAGGGAACAAAAGTATGTACAGCAACACATCAGGATATGTACACATGGGGTTAAGACTGGACTGGGGTAAGGGCATCACAGGACAATAGACACTTAGTCCCAACTCATATCGCAATCCCAGGTCCGACCCTCTCAGTGGCTGGTGGGGGCGGGGGATCAAACACAACCCATGCCCTGCTCAGTCCGAACCCTGAAACCCTGCCAATAGGGGGGGTGTCCCGCCCAGGCACAGGCGAGTTCCTGGGAACCAAGGGGCTCCAAGGCCGACCGACAGTGGCTTCTCATGCTCCCTTACCGGCAGGTCCCAACCCCTCTCTGAGCCAGAGATATGGCCCCGCCATTATCCCCTTGGAGTTGGTAGCTGAAAATGGGCTGTTTCAGCCCAAACTGACATTAGCTCAACAATCTCCAAAATTGACCCCTCGTCCGGACCCGCCAGAGGTAGGGACGAGGCCACTGACCCTATGCCCTTCGCATACCAACTCCCTGGAGCCCCCACCCAACCTGGTTCCCTCTGAGGTCCCGGCATCAGGGCACCACGGGTTCAACCAGTGGGGTCATGATGCCAAAATCACCAAAATTGGCATCATCCTCACGCGTGGCTCGCCCGGCCAGGGCAAGGCCAATGGCTCACGGGATAGGAGGCAGGACCTAGGACCTATATCTGAGTGTACAACTTGGAATTGAGTCCATGCTTTATCATGGGCATAGAGATATGGGGCCGCCAATAGACCACACGGGGGGGTGAAATAGGGGTCCCAAAAGGGGGTCATTTTGGCTGCTCGAAATGAGCCAAAATTCGGGGGTGCTCCCATGCAATAGTATATCTCCACGCCGGCTTGGAGATCGGATCCGCCATTCCATACGCGACCCATCAGGAGTCCAACAGAGACTCCCATGCACTTGGCTCTCAAAGATCTCCATGCCACTCGGCGTGGTGACAATTGCAATTGGGTCCACAAATGCCAAAATGGCAAAATTGTCCACACTCACTTTGGGCTAGCGCCTTAACGAAGGTTGCTCCGCTTCGCCCACGTGGTGTGTGAACCATGGGGACCAATATACATAACACCCATGTCATATATGGTCCATTGGTCCATGCGTCGGGCGTGCACGGGGTGGCTGAACATGGTGCACGGCGGGCAGAAAATGTGGGAAATTGCTCAAAATGGCCGAAAATGCGCACACTCATGGTTGGGGCAAATGAGGCACATGCCCGACTTGGACCGGAGTGTGCTATAGGATTGGTGTCAAGTCATATGCGTCCAACATATCTTTTGGGCGTCGCCCAACTCCTCCGGTTTTGAGAATGGCAGGGTCGCCAAGTGAGCCCATGATTTGGGATAGTCCCAAATCGCCAACATGGCGGCCACGGTGTGCCAAGCCCAAGAGGAGTTATTCGCCGGGTCCAAGATATGTCGGCCACCGAAGTATGTACCCTCCTAACATACTTGAGTCAAGATGTCAATTGAGCGCAACGTTGAGATACACGGTCGCCACTTGACATCATGACGGGCAAAAAACAGCAATATTGGTGAAAAAACACCCAAAAGTGCCTTGAAAGGCGCACAAATATATTATAATATCTTCTGCTTGGATTGAGTAATCGACCAATCCTTCTAAACACAATGACTTGACATCAATGACTTTCGACTCCACATATGTGCTCCACTTGGGGCGGTTTGGAAGGTCGCGCGCGCTGCCTCCCAAGTGGGCACATGCAAAAATGGAATATTGCAAAAAAACACACCTTGCTCCCAACGCATCGCTTTGGGATCGCCACACAAGCTTCCCTCCACGAAGGTTAGGCTTGCAATTGATCGTGGGGAGTATAAGGAAGGGCCTCGTGCAATATGAGGTCCATTGGTGGGTGTATCGCTCTTAGCCAAACCCGCCAAATGGGCACGCAATACAACACATGGCACATACCACATACTGCCCAAAAAGGTAGCTCCTCCCACGATAAGTCATGCCTCTCCAAGGGCATAACTTTGTGTCAATCGCTCATAGGAACTCAAGGAAAGTTCCTATGCAACACCAACACTCGCGCGCTACACTCGAAAGTTATCTTAACGCACGCAATATCATGGCCAAAGAGTTATAACGCAAACTCTACCCTCTTGACCATGATCCATTACGCTAGCGCGCACGTGTGGAGACGCAAGGCGTATAAAGCTTCCTAAATTACGTCGGGAGTATTGTGAATACATCCCATGTTTCCCTATTGTCATTCCTCGCAAGTAGCACGAGATATGACCCTCACAAGTGGCCTCGCGAATCAACTTTGTTTTGCCCATATCTCTAAGACAAATGGAGGGCAAGACAAAAGGAAAGTTGATTCGTGCATAGGGAAGCACGTAGGTCCACTCGAAAAAGGTCATATCAAGTGCGGGGATGTCGAAGTCGAAAATCCGATTTCGACATCCTGAAAAATTCGGATTAAGGTTGCAAGTGTACAATGTGAAAATTGCAGATGCATCAATGCCATTCCTGAAGACTTTAGAGTCCTCGTCACGGATTGCGCTAAAATGTCTGTAAATAACAGTTAAACTGGCGGTTACGCTAAAGTCGCGAGCCAACCGCCAGCAGTCAAAACATTGATTATCAGAACGGGGGCGTGAAAATTTACGGAAACAATATGAAAATAAAACCCTGTTGATTCCTGATATTCTGATGTGTAAATCTCAGCGGGCGACGCATCGGTTGCCGATGCGGCCGCTAATAGCTGAAATGCCCAGATCTCTCACACAAACACATCTTACCTACATCTGTTGTTAGGGTTAGGTTGCCGAATCGACGGCCGAAGGCGGTGCGGGGCAGATTGGCGTGAAATAGTAAGATACCGGCAAATGGCAGTTTGCCGGTACATGGTAACATGCCCCAAGTGGCCGGAATGCCGTCACGGGGGCTTTACGGCAAGGGACACGCTCCTGCCGGGCTCTCACGGGCTTCACCGGGCGTCTTCCCCTCCGTACATACCCCACCACCGTTCTGGGTACCGCTTCACCCCCCTCCTTAGAGCAAACCCTGGGGGGGGCTCGATAACACCCAAGCATGGCAGCGGATACCCAGGACCATCCCCTGAAGGGGGGGGGGGGGGTCACATCCTCACTTCAGGCCGATCTGCGGGTTAGGTTGCCCATCGCGATCCCACGGTAAAACAGGTATGATGCTGTAACTGTTAGTAACTGCAAGTATAGTATCAAGTATCAAGTCCCGGGTCCTGGCGGCGATTGTTCGGCATCCAAAGGACCCGTTAACCCATACCAGGCACACCGGGTGCCGGCTGCTACCGTCACTACCACAGTGGCAGTGGCATACACGGCAAACATAGGCGTCACAGGACGACCGAGGTGGTCCCACAGGTCGAGAGCGACCACAAAGATCCATCAGGCTACCCCAAGCTTCCCAAGGCCCGCCGGCTGGGGGAGAGTCCCCACGGGTCCTTCCTCGGGCGCACCATGTCCATATCCACGACGCGAGTCCAGAGTGGTACAGCCGAACGAGCTCCTCCTTAAGGGATCGGGCATCAAGGCCGTCTTTTCCCTCGCCCTATTACCACGAAGGCCATACATGAGGGAGTCCTCATGCAGTGTGGGCGGAGGCGTCGACTCCTCAAACCACCAGTTTCCCAGGCAGACTGACCGAGGTCAGGAGCACCGGAGGCCGCCACCCGACTGCAACTGCGTCTGCGAGTCGGTAGGCTCACACTGGGACTGACAGGGGCGGACCGCTGGGAGTGCATTCAGGCTACTGGGCTTCCCGCCTGGCGCCATCAGGATCTCCACATCACAGCCACTAGGGCACACGGTATCACGGGCACTTAAACAGAAGAATCTGTACTTAGGTACTGGTCCAGGCTGGACCTTATGTAAAAGGATGTAAACGGCGACTCAGGCGCCTGCGTATTCCGATTCGCATCCCCTCGGGGGAAAAACAGTCCATATCTCGGCGATGGACTGACAACACTTAACATACAGATGCACATATCCTGGGGGGGGCAGA
Organism: Eutreptiella sp. 'Long Island Sound 2002'; assembly: GCA_964036045.1. NCBI lineage: Eukaryota > Euglenozoa > Euglenophyceae > Eutreptiales > Eutreptiaceae > Eutreptiella > Eutreptiella sp. 'Long Island Sound 2002'. The sequence goes on from OZ038390.1 coordinate 30,928,382, forward strand.
GAAACAAGCAATAAGCGGGGTAATAGGCGTGTAAACACACTCCGGATAGAGCGCCAAACCACGCCCTGGTTAGGATAAGGCATGTGCAGGAGGGTGGACAGGAAAACGCCTGAGTTCAGGCCATATATAGTCGCGACACACGTAGACTGGTCTGGATCCCACAAGTGCCATGGGACCAGACCACACACTCAAAAATCGCAATGCCGATGACAGCGGCATCCGTTGCGCAACGTCGTATGGGCTTCAAGGCCCTAAGAGCTCAGAAAATAGGTCAGTCGCCCTACCTGGTTTCCCAAGGATGCAGCAGGGGGGGAGTGACGAATTGAAGTAGAAGAGAGGGGCCATCCTCCTCTGGATTCAGCAGGGGGGGGTATATGGCCACTCTGATGGCAGGTCACCGAAAGATGGAAGAGAGCAAGCAAGTGAGGGACGATCCGTCGACCACACAAGCGCTCAAACTGCATCAGGGGAGAGCCCAGGGCGCTGATCAGGCACCCCTGGCTACAATCGCCCGGGTGAGTGCTGCCAAGTCCGAGACATGGATCTTGGTCTTGTGCTTGCGGATGTACTCCATGAAGGGAGTATTGACCCGCGGCGCGAACGAGGAGACGGGTTCCCAGGTGTCGTGGGACGGCCCATAGCTTCGCCAACGAACCTTGAACTCCAGGCCTCCGGGTGCCGAGGCGTTTGGACGCTGAGCCAGGATCTTCTCGACGGTATAGTCGTCCTGCTCAGCATAGTCGTCGTCCGAATCAGCCTCATGAGCGGCATAGTTCAGGGACACATGTTGGCCACGGAGGTCGGGTTCCCGCACACGGAGTTGACTCTCGTGGCGCTCCCGGAACTGTCCGTGACCCACCTTGATGCGGTAGGTGTCCTCACCAATCCTGCGGACCACCTCTCCAGGTGTGAACCAGGTTTTGGTGCGGTGGGTGCTCATAGGGCGGGGTCTGATCACCCACACCGGGTCTCCCACCCTGAACTTCTGCGCTGTCGAGCTCGGGGCGGACTTCTGACGCTCAGCATGCTCTTTCTCGAGCTGCTGGCGGATGTCCCGCGCCGTTGCCTCTTGCCGCGCGAAGAATTCTCTGGCGTCCATGGCCATGCCATCACCAGACAAGGGAAGTCCCCGACCCAGGGGGTCCCTGCCGAACAGAATCTGGTGAGGGGACAAACCACCCGGAGTGGGGGTGTCATGATGGGCCTTCAGAGCAGGCCACATCTCCTCGAACCAGTTCCGACGTGGATTGGTGATGTGAATCTTGCGCAGCTTCTCGAACAGCTGCCGTCCAGCCACTTCAGCACGGCCGTTAGACCGGCTGAGATAGGCTACGCGCTTGGCATGACGTATTCCCATAGGGAACACATAGTCTTGAACCAGCCACCAGTAAACTGGGGCCCTCGGTCACTGCAAATGGTGCGGGGGATGTCAAAGACGGTCAGCCAATGACGAATCATCATGACTGCCACTTCCTTGGCAAGCAACCCCTTTTTGCGTGCCGGAACGGCTACTACGTAGCCACTGTGGCGATCCACACAAAGAACCACACAGTCAAAGGTCTCCTTGCCAATGTGCACTTCGGGCATGGAGAAGACGTCCATGGCCACGCTCTCCATGGGCTGGTCAGGAACCGGGGTCCATTGGGCTTCCCCCTTGACGTTCCGGTTATCGGGATTGCAGGCCTGACAGACCGAGCAACCCTTCCTGACCTTCTTGATGGCCGTGTAGAGACCGATCTGGTCGATCTCGAACCGGCGCTGCATGTCAAGGGCTTGCTTCTTGACCCCTGGTTGCAGCATGTGGTGGTGCCGAGCTTCACATAGCTCGAGCACCCGGGACTCTGGTACTAGCAGCTTACCATTCCGGTAGAGCTTGCCATCTTCCTCAGTCAGCCCCTTTGGCCACTCCTGCCCGTCATCAGGGTCAGTCACAGCCCTATACTCGGCCGCAAAGGCCTCAGACTTGGCGTAGTCGTCGGTCCAGTCGTCCTGGAGGCAAGACTCAGGGAAGAGGTGCTTGTCGGACTCAGCTCCATCAGGGGCGAGTACTCTGACTGCTCTGCCCATCCCCGTTCCGAGGGGGGCATCCGCAGCCATAACAACGAAGCATTTGACACCCTCCTCCTCCATCAGGCGCTCCATTTCAATAATCTTCTTGGCTTCAGCGGTCTCAGCCTCATCGCCATGGGCAGAGATATCCGTCATGCCCTTGCTGGCGGGATAGGCCCACCTGCTGAGACAGTCCGCCACGGTGTTGTCCTTCCCAGGAATATACACAACCGTGAGGTCGAACTTGGCCAAGGTCTCGTGCCATCTTGCCCGTCGGGAGGCGGGACCAGAGGGGGTGTCCACGTGCTCCTTGTGCCACGACTGCAAACTTCTCATGGTCGGTGCAGACGGTGACGGGATGGAGGGCTATGTACCCAGCCCATTTCCTGAGAGCCATGCCGATGGCATACGCCTCATTTTCGCGGGGCGTCCACGTCCGTCTCTGGCCTTCCGCCAGGACTCGGCTCCAGAAGGCCACGGGCACGTGCCTCCCATCGTCAAGCACTTGCTCCAACACAGCGCCAACGGCGTAGTCGGAAGCATCGGTGCGCAGGACGAATCCTCGGTCGGGATCCACGATATGCAGAACCACTGCGGATAGCAGCGCCTGCTTCATCCCCTCAAAGGCACGGTCGGACTCAGCAGTCCAGACCAGCGCCTTCTTGGACCCCTTCTTGGTCTCCTCACGGCTGCCCTTGAGCATGGTTGTCATGGGGGCTGCATACTCGGCATACATCTTGATATACCCCGAGTAGTAGTTGCAGAACCCCAAGTACGCCCGTAGCTCAGAGACCGTTTTGGGCTTTTCCCAGTGCTCGATCGCAGCCACCTTGCCAGGTATGGGCTTTCGCTGCCCGTTCCCGACTACGTGGCCAGCGAAGACCACCTCGCTTACCGCAATGGTGGCCTTGTCACTGCTGCCCGTGAGTTTGTGCCGAACCAGAAGGTCCAGCACTCGAGTGACGTCCTTCTCATGTGCCTCCAGGAGCTCCTCGTAGCTCATACTGGGGTCCCCGGACGTGATGATCACGTCGTCCACGAAGGGGTCCGCACAGTCACGCACCGGCTCAAGCAGGTTCTCCAGCATCCGCTGAAAAGCCGCATTGCCGTTGGTAACGCCCATGGGCATCACCTTCCACTGGAGAGGTCCAAGTGGGGTGCTCATGGCTGTGCAGGCACGGGACTCCTCGGCGAGAGGCATCTGATGATAACCATGTTTCAGGTCAATCACCGTGAAGATCCTCCGCCGGTGTTGCTTTTGCAGCATGTCCTCAATGAGGGGCAGCGTATAGCTGTCGTGCTGCGTTTGGGCATTTAGGCCGCGGTAGTCGACCACGAGCCGCCATTCACCGGCCACCTTCTTGGGGACGACGAAGCACGGAGAGGCCCATTCGGAGTGGCACGGCTGGAGCCAGCCTCTCGCGATGAAGTCACGGAGGATCTTCTCCATGGCCTCCTTCCTCTCGCCCCTCAGGGCAAACTCCCGGTGCCGATACACACGGGGGTCCTGCTTCAGTCGTATCTTGGCCTCGCCATACGGTCCACGCACCGGTGGGGGAAACACAGGTTTTCCGCTGAAGAAGGTGTCCCCATACTTCTGCTTCAGCCTGGCCCTCAATGCCTGGATCTTGGGGCAATCATCGGACTCCGCCTTGGCTTTTCCGGGCACCTGGACCACTGAGCTTACTTGAGGGGTAGCGACCCCACTCGGCTTTGGCTCAGGTGGTCTTCCCAGGTGGCCCAAAGGGCCATCTCTGGTCTTGCCTCGGAACAGATCGCCGTAGGTGGGTGGGTTACCCCCGATTGGCTCGTCCTGGCTGGACATATGATCCAGCACCCTTTGCACGAAGGTATTCCCATCATAGGAACCAGAGACGATCGAGTCCACTTCCCACCAGGCTTTGTCCTGGCCTTTGCCCTCACGCTGGTTTCCCCAGTCGTGAAAGGGCTGATCCATATACCCCTGAACCAGATCCAACTCCTCCTCAGTGAGGGGGTCTTCCGATTCTCCGATGTCAACAGGGGGAACCGCAAAGCATTGTCGCCATGGCTCTGCTATGATGCGGTTGACACAGACGAAGTCCGTGGTGTCGGCCTGATCAAGGCCCCCATCCACATAGTGGAATTTCGTTGGCCATCTCTGGGGTGGCATGGGCTGTCCCTTAGCGTCCTGATAGACACTCTCTCCAGCCGGTAGGACGACCTTGTTTAAGGTCATGTTGGTCAATGAGACTACCCAATGTCGGGTACTTTCCTCCTCGGTGCATCCCATAGGAACAACCAGCACTGCCTTGGAGCGGTCCTTGCGAATCTTCGCTATCGCTCTTGGAATGTCCCAACGGGGGCAATGGATCCACATCAATCCCTGATGCGGACCCCAGTGCTTCTTCCACGCGGAGTCCTGTGCGCTCCAGTACTTCTCACAAACCCGCAGATGGGCGGAGGTTCCTGAAGAGAACGCATCCAGGGCCAGATCCGAAGCTCCCAGGTCCGCGACTACTCGGTTCGCCACTTCCGGCATTACGCCGTACTCCTGGTTTGCTGGCCCAGTTGGCTCAGTGCCCAGCGCGGCTACTTCGAGCTGATTGCGTTCCGGGTGGATCCATTGGCATTCCACATGGTGCTCAGGTGACGAAAGCCACGAGAGCTGGTCGTCCTGGTACAGGGTCATTGAAGCCTGGGCCGGGAGAACGCCGGAGTCCGTCTTCATCATGAAGTCGTACCCAACGATCATGTCCCAGTCCATCTCGGCCTCGTAAAAGCGACCTTGCAGGAGGATTTCCTTGCCGAGGTCTGGGCGGCTCAGCTCACGATGGTTCACGAACTGCAGCCCGATGGCCGCCTCTTTCGTGCCTTCCACCATGTACTGGCCGTTCGCCACCTTCAGCCTGACAGGTTTCCGACTGTCGGTCAAACACTCTGGTGGAAGTAGGCCAGCCTTGACCAAGCTGACGTGTGCTCCCGTGTCGACCAACACGTCGAAGACCTTTTCCACTTCCCCGCATAAGGCACGGACCTTAAGGTGCAACTGCCGCTCACACCCAACACGGCGCACGGCGTGCAAGCTCAGGATCTCCGGCCGTTCCAGAAGCTCAACAAGCGACTGGTGCAGGTCGCGGACAATGGGCTCAGGCTGCCCATCTGCAGCATCCAGCTGCGGTCCGGGTGATCCTCCGATACTCTCGGATAGATCTTGAAGTACATCAAACACATTTTTAGTCGCGAAGGATGGACGGGTGCAAGGGTTCGTGCCTTCACTTGCCCTGACCCCGCCACCGCGACTGGGTGCCGGACCGGGCCTTCCGCCCGCGGCAATCCCTTTGTGCTTACCGACTCCCGATTGGGATGGTGTGGCGCTTCCCACGACACCATCCTGCTACCGCCCTAGCTGGGGCCCTTGGCTGCAGGGGCTCCGCTAGGGGGCGTCGGTTGTGGAAGTAGGGGTATTCTCCTCCGCATCAACCTCGTTGACACCCTTCTTCCTCCTATTCCTAGGCTTCTTGTCCTTGTCCTTGTTCAGTAAGAAAAAGTCACTGCCATGTCTTTTTTGGAGGGCTTGATCCAGGCTAAGCCCCCCTTAACACCCTTTGTTGATGCTAAGACAAACTTAAGTGTTTTTATCTCTCTTTAGTTGCCTAAAGTACACTTTCTCAAAGTAACTAGGGTTGTGACCCTAGCCCCCCATGAAGTTCACCCCTACCACTCAACTGAGCGGAGGTACCTTCCTTCATGGAGGATATACCGAAATAAAACAGGCATTTCATGCTTAAGGCCTTGGAGGTTAAGCCTAGTGGTCTCCCACCCCAAGACCCCTATACTCAATTGTTTCTACCACTTATTGTGGTCCTACTTTGTAACTGTTTCTGAATTCAGTTGCTTGGCCAAGTCATTTCTGTGTGGTCCTGACATCTATGCCCCACATTCCTAACCAGCACCATTTCACCCAAAAGAGTGCACATGAAGTGCCTAATGCAACCTCTGAGGCAGGAGTCAGACCAATTTTCATATAAAATCTTTTGTATTATCCATTTGTGATTGAATCTATGTGTATAAACCTGCTTTGTCTATCTGCAGCCCTTCTGTGTTACACTGGATTCCAAAACCAATCATTGATTCGATCCATATCCTGTTCTTGCTCTACTTGCTGCTTTGGTTTGGGTTTTCAACTACAAAACCTGCAGGAATACATCAAAAGATCTAGGGCATAATTCAAGGACATCTTTCTGGTAGCAGAGACAGTCTCTTGTGACCTTTTGAACCGACCCTGAGAAGAAGTGCAGCACAAAAGCTCAACAACAAGTTCATCATGTCCACGCCAAGCGTCAGGACCTGGCCCATCCGAACTGTCCAAGTGCAAATGGGCAGCATGGCCCACCCAATGAGTGAACCACCTTACTGAGCTCCACATCATCTCAGTGGCGCATCTGGGTCCCAAGGAGATCCAGAACGCAGAAGGGCGGAAGAAAGTAAAGGCCTTACCACCAAGGCCTTAGCAATACACGGTGGAGACAGCTACAGTCACCTCCACAGACGTGTAGCTGCCTCAGTATCCAGATCCAATTGTCCGGCTTCATCCTCCACAGCGATTGAAGGACCTGAGGAGTATGAGGAACTGAGGAAGAAGATGGATGAGTAAATCCTACATGAGGAGTACTACAAATCCATCCGTGGGGAAGATGGAGAGGAGCCATTGGCTGTACATGGATCAAGACCACGTACAGACCTAGGGTCCTACGCACACTCTGGCCCTCCGTCCACTGCATCCCTGCCAAGACGACTAAGACCTGAGTATCCAAGCCCATGTTGTCCAACCCCAAGGGCTCCCGAAGTGGGCCCTACTCGAGTCGAAGAACAACATCATCCAAGGCCAACCTACGGTGCCCTTGATCATACGGCCGAGCTGTTGGCCAAACTCCTGTCTGGATCAGAAGATCCAGATGTGACGGCCCTATCGGAGGCCATTAAGGCTAAACTGGGTATTGCAGAACCCTTACCCAAGCCAGAGTTGCCCTCTCTCTCTCCAGGACTGTGTACCCTGGCCGAAGATCTCAAGAGATCAAGGGTCTCAAGGCTGTTGCCTAAGGTCACCTGCCCCAGCCCCTTTCACCCCCGTGCCAGGACAGTGCCTATGGCTGATCTACAGGATGTCCCTGTCACAGAGATTGAGAGAAGAGGCCTGTCAGCCCTGGCACCTCTTGCCGGCGTGTCGCCTTCAGGCCTAACTCCGGGGGGTGGGAAGACGGGCAGACCAATTGCCCAGGCGAACATCCAGCTGGAACTGCCGGAGTTCGAGCCCAAAAATCTGCCCGAATGGGCAGAAGAATTTGCAGAGTTCCTTTTGTTGACTGGCCAATCCCATGTGGATGTGGCCACCAAATGTTCACTGCTAAAACGCTCATGCAAAAAGAAGTTTTTGCAAAAACAGGTAAAACAGATTGTGAAAACCTGTTCTACCTGGGCAGAGGTACTCCTGAGGTTGGAGAAAACATTCCCAGTCTATGAGACTGACCTCAGCGTACGCACACAGATCGAGGAGCTACCTATGCTCCCTGAGTTTCCATCCGCTGCGCGAATTTCTGAGTATGTGTGCGACTTGGAGTACTTGTTTTCGAGGATGAACGTGGGCTCCTACGGAGCCACTGAGCCCCACCTGAGGCTCATGAGTAAGATCCCCCAGCGTACGTGGGATGATTGCCGCTCCACCTCTGAGAGGAAGAGCAGGACCCACTCGTACGATGAACTGGTGGATCTCTTGATTGAGCTAGCTCTTGAGAGAGAGAACGACTCCCACATGGAGAAATACCTCAAGAAGCATTTGGGACGAGGTGGTACCCCTACCCCCGAACGTGGCGAAGGGAAGGGGCATAAAAATCCCACTAACACCAACCAGGGAGGTGGTAAAGGGAGGGGCAACCTACGTGCCATGAACGAGGTTCAACCTGATGCAGGCACACCCCCCCTGTTCTACTGCAGACCTGTGAATGACAAGGGGGGACCTTGTCATGCCTCTGACTGCGATCTCCGCAGTGGCTGTATGCTGCAGATGAAACGTCAGCAGCATACCAAAGATGGGAAAACTGTGACCCATCAGGACCACTTCAGGTGTACCATCACCTGTGGTTACTGTGGCAAACGTCGTCACTACGAGGACGAATGCCACATCAAGAAACGCGAGAGTGACAAACTCAAACGTCAGGAGGCGGAACGCCAGAAGACCCAGACGCCCGCCAGAAATCCCCCGAATGGACATAAAGGTAAAGGAGGTGGCAAGGGGGGTGGCAAAACTGGACCCCCTAACCCCCAGAGGCGCTCATCAGCGCCCGTTGCTACACCCACTCCTGCTGCTACACCCGCTCCTGCCGCAGGTGACCCTAAGAAACGCCCCCAAGGGGATAACGCTACCCCTGAGGGGAATAATTCCAAGAAGAGGCGCTTGGCCTGGATGGCCAAGTCCCTCATGGCTGCAGGGGTGGATGTGAAATTCCCTGATGAGGAATAGGGGGGCAGCTGCGAAGAGGAGGACTTGGTTTTCTGGATCCTCGTGAAAATCGGGGATCAGGTTTTTCGAGCGGTGCTTGATACCGGTGCAACACTTTCCATAGTGGCCCGGCGCCTGCTTAAGACTTTCAAGAAAACTAAGACCGTGGCCATAAGAGTAGGGGATGGGCGTACCATCCATTCCTTGGGGGTGGTCGATGCGACTATATGTCTGGGGGACGAAACCGTGACCCAACACTGCAGAGTGTTGGACACTGACGCCTTTGACATCGTCATTGGCACCGACTTTCTACGAAGAAACCCCCAGGTAAAAATGCTGTCCCTACAGCGTCCCTATTCTTTGCACTGCGACTTTGGCAGTCGGCTATTCTCCGTTCCTTTGGAGCTGTCCGGACGAAAAGAGTCTGGGCTGCGCTACGCAGCCAAGACGAACTATCGTACTGAAAACTACCAACTGGCCCGTCACGTTCTTGAAAATGGACTGGCGGCCCTTCAGGTAAACCTGGATGAGATCCAGGTGGAATTGTTTGCGAGCCAACAACAGCACATCATGCAGTTGTACTGCTCGAAACAACTGAACAATGCTTTCCGTTTCTTCTGGAAAGCAATGGGCCTAGCGTATGCTAACCCTCCCTTCTCCCTGCTCGCGAAGGTTCTAACCAAAATCGCTTATGAGGGAGGAAGGGTTGTTATGTGCACCCGTGACTGGGGTTGCTCTGGTGAACATGCTTACTGGCGCCGTATGCTAGATCGAATGACCGTGGGAAGAGTGCAACTCCCCGACGGCCCCATCTATGTGCCTGAGGACTCAGACACAGCTATGCAGGCCCCTGAGTGGGCCAGTTTCCTGTCCATCGTCGATGGATCTCTCAATCCTGTACCCCTGTGTGACCTAGACCAGGTGCTACTAAAAGAGGTCATGGCCGAAAATCGTGGCCTGACCCTTTATGATCTCAAAAATCGATCTCCTGAGCACCTATCTGCCACACTGCACTTACAGGGTGTGAGTCTCCTGATGACTATCTGGAACCTGCAGCTGTAAAAGAGGATGCTGACGACCAACTGTCTGAGATCGCCAGCACTATTCCCTCTGTTGATCCCAGCTGTGTTGACCTAAAACATAGTGCTTTCCTAGCCCAGCTGTTGCTAGAGGAGGTAGATCTAGAGTCAACCTCTGAACCCGCTTCCCCTGTTGGGAAGCCAGTGCTACACATGCAGCCTGTGCACACAGGTGAACCCGTGGCCCGGAGTGCTGATGCTCTGGCGCGGCCTGCTGCTAATAACATGCCATTGTCTGAGCATGACACTCAAGAACTCCGGCGGCTGTTGTACCTGAAGGCCGAAGGTATTGAGCGCCAAGAGGGGCTGCAATACCTCAGACAGACCTGGAAATACTCCATCTGGTCTGAGGAGGACGATGAGTCCTATACTCTGCCTGATCCTGAGATACCTCTAGTGTATTCTCTACACTACGGGCAGCAATGTCCCCCTGAGTGGGACGATGGTACTGTGCCTGCCGAAACTGCTGATCGACAGAAAAAGAAAGAACATGGAAAAAGCAACCTCCATGCTGAGGAGGATTTCCTTCAGAAAGTCGAGAGTCTTAACCTTGACCCGCGCCTGAAGAAACTGCTGATAACCTATGAGGAGGTGTTCGGCGCCTTGCCGCCTCCCCTTTCTTGTAAAAAACTGGTCCAGATGGACCTGAAATTGAAACCAGAATTTGAAAAGACACGAGTGTGGCGTCGTCCCTATCCCGCTCCACAGGAACAGGTTGAGGAAATCGAGCGCCAGATCCAAGAATGCATTGATGCTGGCCTCGTTGAAGAGTATAAACACGGGGACTATCCCCATCACTGCAGTCCCTGTTTCCTTGTTGCCAAACCAGGGTCGACTGCCCTACGTCTTGTTGTAGACTATGGTGAGGTCAACAAGAAAACCCAGAACCACTCAGGGAGTATTCCTAACATGGAAAACACCCTGGACCGTATTGCCAAATGCAGGTATAAGACCAAAATGGACAAACGCTCTGGTTTCTGGCAGGTGGACCTAACCGCCGCAGCTCAGGAGCTGTTGGCCTTTATAACCCCTAAGGGTCGTGTCTTCAAGTGGAAGGTTATGCCTTTTGGGGTGGCTAATGCCCCAGCGCTCTTGCAGGAGCTTATGAACAAAATTTTGTACATACTGAGGCGCAGGCCTCTAGTACAAGAGTTGATTTCTCGGGGTGCAGAAATGGAGGCTCACATCGACGACGTGAGTTTGGGTACTAATACCAAAGAGGACCATGTCCTTCTCTTCCGTGAATTTTTCATTGTCTGTCAAGAAAACCATCTCCGAATCAAATTCGAAAAATGTGAGTTTATGAAAGAAGAGATGGAGTATTTCGGTTTCGACGTGGAGTATGGCTGGTGGAAACCAGCCGCGTCTAAGATGCAGCCCCTACAGGACATGCAGATTCGCGATGACCCTAAGAAGGGTCTACACGATGTGAGGAGTTTTGTGGCCGCCTGTAATTTCTATCGGCGTCACATCCACAATTTTACTTACTCCTCTGCACCCCTCACTGACCTGATCAAGAAAACTACTCCCTGGAGGTGGACCTCCAGAGAGGAAGAGTGTTTCCAGGAGTCGAAGAAGAAGATTGCCTCCTCCAACTGCCTGGGAGTTCCCCGCCCCGAGGGCGAGATAGTCCTGATCACTGATGCCAGTGATGTAGGGGGGGGAGGTACGATCTACCAATGGCAGGAGCTTAACCCCGCTGAACTAACCCACTGCCATTATCGTACTACTGGACTGAACCGTGATGGTTCGTTGAAACATGACTATCCTACCAGTGAGTGGCGACTGGTACCACTAGGACACTGGAACTGGAAATGGAACCAAGCGCGTTCCAACTACAGCACCTATGACCAGGAACTCCTGGCCGGTATGTTGGTGCTATCGTCACAATCCCGACTCCTGGGATCTAACCCTATTGTCTGGCTGTGTGACCAGGAGCCTGTGAAGTCTTTTCAGAAGGGCGCACCACCAGAAAAAGCAAAGCTAAAACGATGGTGCACTTACCTGAGCCAGTTCAGGCTGACAGTGCATCATATCCCCGGGATTAAGAATGAACTGTCTGACTATATATCGCGCAACAACTTCGATGAGCTTATTGGTGAGAGCTCTGAGGCGCTCGCCAAAGAGGCTTTCCAGCGTATGGATGTCCAGCTTGACCTGTCCATGCGCACTGCTGGAATCCTGGAGGGTTGGAGTCTAACCGACTATCAGTCAGAGTATGAAGAAATTCTCCAAACCCTCAGCACTGGTCTCGAACCCCGTGTCATTGACGGGCACCGGTGGTATAAAAACAATCAGTACCTCTTCTACGAGGACCGAATTGTTGTGCCTGAGGCACGACTGGATGGGTGCCTACAGTGGTCCCATCTCAGTTCTGGTCACACTGGCGCCAATCGCTCAGTGGACTTCTTCCGTGAGTGTTTCTACTCTAGTCTAACCCTGACTGAACTGAGGTCGCGTATGCAGACCATTGTGGATGCTTGTGGCTGTCATGCCAGCAAGCAGAGCGACAGTAGGGATAGGGGCCTGATCTCCAGCTTACCCATACCCTATTGTGCTAACTCTCTTCTCTACGTGGATTTAATCAACGGCCTACCACGCTTTGGCGGCTATGATAGTTGCCTCGTGGTCACCTGCAGTCTATCTCGCTTCACCCGAGTGTTCCCTTGTAATAAGAAAATCACAGGTGAGCAGACTGTGAAAATGTTGGTCGAACAATGGTTCGAACCCTATGGAGCACCTAAGCAGGTGCACTCTGATGAAGATGTACGCATCCGCAGTGACACGGGGTGGTACAAACGAGTGCTGAATGCCCTCAACGTGGAGGTAACCACAGGTGTGCCCTATACCCACACGTCTAACCCTCTCTGTGAGAGACAGAACCGTGTGGTGGAGCAAAACTTAAGAATCCTGATGAAACAGGAGCGCACCAAGGACTGGGTACGCCTAGTGCCCTGGGCAGTGCTGTTCATGAACTCACAGCGGAGCTCTTCTACGGGTTTCACCCCCCACGAACTGTTCCATGGAGGACGACCTGCTTGGTTCTTCAAAACCCCCTTTCCTGAGGACTTCAGTAGCCCTGTGGAAAATTGGCTGGAACACAAGTAGTCTCTGGCTAACCAGGCTGGTACTAACCTGAGGCACATTCGTGACTGTGAACAGAGCCGACGGAACCGCCTACGGCGACCTGCCAGCTTCAAGGTTGGTGACCTTGTTTTGGTACACCATTCACGCCTACCCTCCTGGCCACGTAACTGCCTACAGGACCCTTACTTTGGACCCTATCGTATCATCAGGATAGATGGATCCAGGATCCATGTCAGGTGCAGTCCACGTCTAGGTGGTGAACTGCTGTGTGCACCTAAGCAGTTGAGGCACTATCACTCCCCTGACGACTTGTCTTGGGATGAGTGGCGCCTCAGCGACAGTGAGATTGAACGTATAGACCTAGAGAACGCTGCCAGTCCAGAGGGGGCAGACGAACTCGAAGAGATGACTGCCGATGAGATGGCAGTCGATGGTTACTACGTGGTTGCAGGTATTGCTCGCCACGAGTATAAACAGGGCTGGAAATTCCTTACCTTGTGGGATGGCTATGGGTTGTCTGAGGCGACCTGGGAACCTATGTCAGCCTTCATACAACCAGATGGGAGTATCAACCCCATCTTCCGCACTTACCTCGTTGAGAACAACGAGGGGCAGCTCCTAACCCGTGCTGAGACTATGTCCCAGCGTAAGAAGCGAAACTAATCTCCCTGTGTCAGTCTGTGCCCTGCAGACCCATGCCTATGGTTTCCAGCGTGAGCCAGGTGGCCGCTTATCATGATTGCAGCCACCCAGCGAGTGTGTGCCTTGTTGACCATGTGTTGCATGGGTACTGCCCTAATGTAATGACCTTGGTGAGCCAACGAAGAACGGTGGCTTACTACACCAGGGGGGAATGACAAGCAAGGTGTTATGAGGCAAGGTGTGTCTTCCCTCCTTGGCAAAAAGCGAGCCCACAGTTAGGACCCCTGACTGGTGCAGACCCATGGGATTCTACCCTTCCTTACTGGGTTTACCATACCCCTATGTGTGCTACGTATGTCTGTGTGTGTCTCACTTCTCTCCCCAGCGTGGCTCCCGGAGACCGGGCTTCGCTGACGTCGGACCGAAGGTCCTAATCAGGTACTATTACCACTCCTATGGCGCCCAATTTCTGTGCTGGCGCCTATCCTTGGGGTAAGACGGCAAAAGCCCTACCTACTAGAGGGGAGGGGTGGCCAAGTGTGCTAAAGGCATACAAAACGCCCATTTTTGCTACAGGCCAAAAGCTAACGCACTCTCCTGCCCACGAGGAAAAGCACGCGGGACAGGAGACACCACTACACTACACTCACTAACGCCAGCACCGGCCTTCGAAGGCAGGGTGAGCACTCATCACTTGCACTCACCTCCTGCCAGGCCTGCTGACCCTAACCCCTACACACGCTACTGGGTGCTGCTGTCGAAGATCACTCAGGCCCTAATGGCCCTCCTGTGAAGAAGACAAGAGAACACAGCGCTCCTAAGCAGCTGTGGCCCATCAGGGGACGCCACAACGCGTTTCCCCTGCTAGGGCTTGGAGGGAAGGGGTGCTCTCGTTGCGTGCACAGCGCAGATGTCGTTGAAGTCGAACTGCCCTCGCCAGTACTGGCTGAGGGACAGTGATTTGATTTGTGATCAGCGCCCCTGTTTTGCTGGGGCAGAAAAATGGATAGCCGCCGAAGGCAGCTGCTGCGTGCACCAATCACCCTTAACCTCTCCCACCTGTACAACAGAGGCAAATGAAGGGGTGTTTGCGGCGGAGGAACCACGCCACACTCCAGGTATTATACCCTTCTCAGTGTGACCTATAATACACTGTCCGCAAACACGCTGACTGATCAGCTCCCCTGTCAAGCAAGCAAGCTCTAAGAGACTCCTCAGGTTCTCTTAAAGAACGTACCGAGGAGCCTCTGGGTAACCTAAACAAGGTTTACCGTGCGCAATTCGCGTGGCCTACCCTTTAATGCATCATGTGCACGCAGGGAAGGGAGGCTGAACCACTGACTCAACCAGGAGGTGAGCTCCTCCTGGGCTAACCTACCTTACTCACCATGCATCGTGTGAATGCCGAATTGAAACGAACACAAAACAAGCCTAAGCGTTTTAAGCAACCCTACTTTAACGCCACGGCCGCACACAAACAAACGCTTTCTTTACTTACCTGTGAAGAAGAAAACAAGGGTGAATTTGGGATACAGGTAAAGCGTCACAGCGTGTGGATGCCTCGATTAGGCACATGCATCGCGAGCACAGCGCATATTCTAACCCTACGTGCGCGCTGCGCGCTCCATTCGCATCACATACCTTTCATTCCTGTTTTTACCTGTGCAGAGCACGAGAGAAGAACACCCGACCCCCCAACGAGCACAGCGTTGACAACCCTAACGTTTTGACGAAACAACCAACACAAACGCAATGCGTGAGTGTGAGGTGACACTGACATACCTGAGAGATGGGTTGTTGAACTGCTCTGTGGTGCGGGCTGATTTTGAGTACTTTACTCTGAAGTTTATAAAAATTTTGATGCAACTGTGCAAAAATTTCCTTTAAAACTTAAACAACTAGGCGCATACCTTCTTTTCCAAAAGCCGTTTACGCTTGCGCAACCCTTTTCCTGGAGTCCGCTTCCTTTGCGCTTGTCTGCGACTTTGAGTTATGTGTAAAAATGACGATTTCCCGCGTGGTTTCGTCGATTTTTAACGATTTCACTTGCTAAATCGCAACCCCTTCCGCTAAACCGCAGGAATCACTCCCTGCTGGTTACATTTTCTATTTTTTCCAGCTCCTGGGGGTTTGTGTCCTCCATTGGGAGTATTGCTCCGCCCTGGCCCTTGGTCAGGACGTATACCAAAACGCTGTTTATACAGCGATAGCCGTCCGCATTAGAGCGTTCGACTGTACCCTAGTGGGCAGACACATGTGCTCTAGGGAGGGAGTCCTGGGTTCAAACCCCACTACCCGCAAACTTTTTCCAAAAGTTTTCGTCGCACGCCGGCGACTTTTGAGGAATGCCCCATCGAAGGGACATCATTCACGGTACATTACACTGTTTTTCAAGGGTACCTACAGTGTGATAGGCTTCTATGAAGTGATGAGGATGTTTTTGGTAAGTTTAATGCATTTTCTGAGGTAATTTTGGGAATATTTGAGCCTTTTTCCTTGGTCCTACTAGCTTAGCTAACTAGTACTCCAGGCAGGAGTAAGAAAAAGTCACTGCCATGTCTTTCTTGGAGGGCTTGATCCAGGCTAAGCCCCCCTTAAAACCCTTTGTTGATGCTAAGACAAACTTAAGTGTTTTTATCTCTCTTTAGTTGCCTAAAGTACACTTTCTCAAAGTAACTAGGGTTGTGACCCTAGCCCCCCATGAAGTTCACCCCTACCACTCAACTGAGCGGAGGTACCTTCCTTCATGGAGGATATACCGAAATAAAACAGGCATTCCATGCTTAAGGCCTTGGAGGTTAAGCCTAGTGGTCTCCCACCCCAAGACCCCTATACTCAATTGTTTCTACCACTTATTGTGGTCCTACTTTGTAACTGTTTCTGAATTCAGTTGCTTGGCCAAGTCATTTTCTGTGTGGTCCTGACATCTATGCCCCACATTCCTAACCAGCACCATTTCACCCAAAAGAGTGCACATGAAGTGCCTAATGCAACCTCTGAGGCAGGAGTCAGACCAATTTTCATATAAAATCTTTTGTATTATCCATTTGTGATTGAATATATGTGTATAAACCTGCTTTGTCTATCTGCAGCCCTTCTGTGTTACACTGGATTCCAAAACCAATCATTGATTCGATCCATATCCTGTTCGTGCTCTACTTGCTGCTTTGGTTTGGGTTTTCAACTACAAAACCTGCAGGAATACATCAAAAGATCTAGGGCATAATTCAAGGACATCTTTCTTGTTCTGGTCGTTCTGGTTGTTCTCCTTGTTCTTGTTGTCCGACCTGGGGACCCAGTTCCTCTTGATCTCCTGGATCTCCTTGGCTAACTCGGTCCCCATCGACATCAGCTTGGAGAGCTCGTCCTTGTCCACCTCCACTTTGGCCTCCCGGATACCCGCAGGTGCACGCTTCTTCGACCCGTGCGCCTTCTTGTAGGCCTCCGTGTCGGCCTGGTGGATGGGGCATGTTCGGTGCTCATGGTTGAAGCCTTGCTTCCTCCCATAACACACGAAACAGCCCTGAGGGTGAGCTCGTATGAACTCCCCAAAGGACAGTAGAGGGCTGCCAATGCAACGAGGGTCCTTCTTCTCCTTCTTCTTCCAACCCGGCTGCAGGGGCTTCCAGCTTCCCCGGTTGTTCCCCGCGCCGTTGTGGGCCACGAAGGCACAAACGGCCATCTCGGCAGGCTCATCGTCGTCGTCATCGTCGACGAGAGCTTCATCGCCATCGGCTCCCGCTGGGTCCATGGCAGCTTCCCCGCCAGGCCCCTCGCCAACGTAGTTGACGTCGCGGTCGCCGGGCCTGAAACCGCGGGTGTGGTGGAGGTTCCGGTACTCCTTGAGTACTTCCTCTCCAACCCACTCCAGGATCTTGTCGCAGCTCATCCGCGCCGGGATGGCCTGCAGACGGATGGTCTGGCCGCTCACATCACACTCGTCAAGGCGCCACATCGCGGTCTTCTCGCGATCGCCCGAGACGGTGATGAGGAGAGCGTTCCGCAGGGAGTGCCGTTTGACATCCCGGGCCAGGTTCTTCCTTGTCCAAGCCACCACGTTCGTATGATACTCTTTGGGGAGCATCATCTTGACCGTGTGGTTGGACGTGGCCCGCTTGGCTTCCTCCTTGGTGACTCTCTTGATCCATGCCTCCGGCAGCATGGAGAGCAGGCGAGCCTGCTCGTCACCCTCGTTCCAGTCCTCCACGTTGCGGCGGAAGAGGGTGTATTGCCCTCGGAAGTCCCGCCAGTCCCGTAGGCGGATCTCCCGTCCATCATGCTGAAGCTTGATGGACTTCCACCGCTTGGCCGCCACCTGCGGAGCGTCCACCCGCTCTTGCTCGTTGAGCCACTTCTTGGCTTCCTTGAGGGTCTTGGTTTTCCCCTCCTTGGTCGCCACGAAGTATAGCTCTTGGAGCACTTCCGGCAGGCGGTACCTGAACCGTCTGAAGACATATTTCTCCGCATCTGCGGGATCCATGTCCTCAGTGACGGTCACCCCCCAATCGTCCAGCTTCTCCAGGAAGCGGTCGAGGTTGAGGGGGTTGCCATCGTACATGGGGGGCTTGATGTCCTTCAGGTCTTCCCACACGGCGGCATCCGCGGCCTTAGAGACCATGAACGCCGGCCGCGAGGTCGACCGAGGTTCCCATCGGCCTCTCCCACGGACTCCCACGGCCGCCACTTCCATCTCCTCCCCGATATCCACGTGGCTACGCCGTGGTTCCTCCATGTACGCTGAACGCAGATGTTCACGCCGTACTCCTTCCATGTACGCCTCCTCATCACGGCGCCGGCGGCTGCGTTCAGCGGCCTCCCGTCGTACACCGCGCGGCGGGGAGATGTCGAACTCCTCCAGGTCCAGGTCCAGGTCCTCACCTCCGCCGACATCCCACTCCACGTCTCCTCTGGGGACCTCATCCCTGAGTCCACCATAACGTCCACCAGCCATTGGGATTGGCTCCGGGGCTGGTGCGGGGCGTCGGGGGCGTACCGGTGTCCGCGGTCGAAAACGGCGGTTGTGATACTCCGCGCTGAGCCACTCATCACGCCAATCCTCACTGCCACTGCCGGGCGGCACGCGCTCGTTGCGGCGGCCCGCGCTGTGGTGAGAGGGGGCGCTGAGAGAGGGGGCACTGGCGCTGGGGCGACTCCTGGGGGCTCCGCCGGGGGCGTGGGTCCTGCCTGGACCTGGTCCGGGTCCCCAGCCGTCGTCCGACGAGCCAGACTCCAGGGGTGGGTGGTCGCTGCCGACGCTCCCACGGGCCTCCAGCGCGTCCAGCCTCTGCTGCAGGCCGCTGATGACCTTGTTCAGCGACCTGGTCTCGGCTCTGGCGATGTCCAGCAGCCTCTGGGTGGCGGTGGCGACGCTGGCGCTCTTGACCATCTCGATCTCGGCGATGTCCAGCTCTCTCTGCGCGCGCGCGGCGACCCTTGCGATGCGAGTCATCTCGCCCTTGCCCGTGTCTACCTCGCGCTCGAGGAACTGGACCCTCCTGCGGAGGTAGACAATCCACCGCCAGGTGGTATCCGGGTGGCCGTTCCCTGGTGGGTCGTCGGGGTCTCCAGGGGGTCCTCCAGGAGGGCCTCCGCCGGGTCCGCCCGGTCCAGGGGGTCCTCCCCCGCCCGGTGGTCCGCCTCCAGGGGGTCCACCTGGTGTGCGTCCTCCAGGGGGTCCTGATGGTCCTCCGCCAGGGGGTCCCGGTGGGTCTCCGCCGGGTCGCCTCGGTGGGTCCGAGGATGGGCGCTTCTTCGTGATGTCGAAGTCCATGTCGTCATCCTCGTCCATGTCGCCCCACCTGGGCGTCTCGGTCTCGGAAGACTCCGAGCTCCGGTAGGGAGGAGGGGGATCCTCATCCTCACCTTCCGGCTCCATGGGGACGTCTCCGCCTCCTCCGCCAGCTACTCCTCGGCGATGTCGGCGGCCTCGTTCATCCCCGTCGCTGGCGGTGAAGAGGGGGTCGCTGTCGTGGGGGTGTCCGCCCGCTGGCCTCCGTGGCCTCTCGGGGGTCTTCCCCTTACCCTTCCTCCGTCGGTAGGCAGTGGGGCCACTGCTCCCACTGCTGCCCGTGTCGGCCTCGTCCAGCGTCATCTTGGAGGAGGCGTCCCCTTCGAAAAGCTTTCGAAGGGTCTCCACTCGTGATCCTCCCGGGGGAGTCTCGCGGCGGAGTTTGGCCTCTGCCTCCTCCATTGCGGCGGCGGTGGCTGCGGCAGCTCGCCCTTCGGCTTCCTTCCGAGCATAAGCCGCTTCGGCTTCCCGGGCCTGCTGCAGCCGAGCCTTCTCCGCTTCCAACGCCGCCAGCTCCGCCTCCATCTTGGCCCTCTCCTCAGCGACCTTCCGTCGCGCGGCCTCGATGGCGTCCTTCTTGGCGGCGTCCGCCTGGGCCTTCGCCGTCGCCTCGGCATGGGCCCTTTCCTCCGCCTCCTTCTTTGCCCTCTCTTGGGCAAGCGCCTCTTCCAGCGCCTTCACCTCGGCCTCCTTGCAGGCAATGGCCTCCTGGGTCAGGCGGGCTTCCTCGGCGGTTGCCGCCACCTCACCCCTGATCTGGGCAGCCACTGCCTCATGGGCGGCCGCAGCCGTGAGACCGGCCGCGATGGCTGCCACGGTCGAGGCGTGGTAGTCCATGCCTCTGCCCCACTCGGTGGCCTCCTCATGGGCGATGCCGACGGCGCCCTCCACGGCAGCGTTTTGCTGCGTGGCCCGTTGCCGGGCAACCCGAAGGTTGCAGGGCACCCCACAGGCGCGCTCACAGGCGCGCGCCACGTCCCTTTGGTCGGGAGCGACGCTGCTGCTTGAGCTGGCCTGGTCGGCCGGCATCCTCCCGCGGTGGGCCGACTCCACGTCGCTGCTGGGGCCTGACTTCCTCAGGAGCAGCGGACGGGGCTTGGCCTTGGTCTGCTTGGCGACTTCCAGGAAGTCACCAAGGGCGGTGTGGCCGGGATGGTGACCGCCATTGGCCCGTTGGGGGCCGTGGGCTGGGGTTCCGCCCCTGGCGCCTTGGGCGGCTTCGGCGGCCAGGGACTCCTGGTACTCCCGCCACTTCCTGTCCCGCCTCCTGTCCCCGGCGGAACGCTTCTCCTTCCCAGGAGACGCGCTGCTGCTGCTGCCCTGCAGCCTGCGCTCGTTCCCCAGCGCCGGGAACTCCTTCTCGATCATGTCCCACATGGAGACATTGATCGAGGCGCCCGACGGGTACTCGTTGGGCTTCTCGTCCTCCTCAATCCCGTCGGGGCGCAGCCCCTCGCCGGGCCTGTCCGGGCGGGTCCAGGTCCTCCAGCGCTTGCAGCGGAAGCGGTACTCATACCCTTTCGCCCGCAGCCATTCCTCCACTGCCCGCAGGCGGTCCTCGCCCATGTCCTCGCGGAGCTCGAAGCTCCCGGGCATGCCGCCTTCGCACTGGGGATTGCTGTGGCGGTACTGCTGCCGACACAGCAACCCACGCAGTAGGCGCGCCGCATGGGGGTGGGGCTGCGGCCAGGTCTTGCCCGCCTCGTCCCAGTTCACCATCGGTGCTCTCGATGGAGTGGTCCTGGGGTGGTTGTTGAGGTAGGTGATGTAGCACTGGACTGGGAGTGCGGCCGGTGCTGGTCGGCCGGTGGTTGTGGAGGTGGTTGACGCGACTGGGTGTGCGGCCTTGCTGGTCGGCCGATAGGACTCGCTGATGAGGGAGTCCTGGTCTGTCCACCTCCTTCACGGTCGCGGCGCTTCCGTGGTCGCTCAGGTCGATGCTCTGGGCGACGCTGCGGGCCGCTGCGCTGCGCTGCAAGCTGCGAACTGCGAGCTGCTGCGCCGCGCTGCTCGGGGTTGGTGGCCCCGAGTGGCACGCGAGGGATGGGTAGCCCCGCGGCGGTGAAAGACTTTTGACGCGTTCCCGTGGGGGGCCTGGCCATGGGACGCTGCGGTGGACACGCACAAGTGAGCAGGCAGGCAAAGCACTACGCTCACAGGGGAATCATTGCGCTTGTGTCATGTGACAAAGCGTTTCAGGATCCTTGCCACTCTGAAACAAGGGAACAAAAGTATGTACAGCAACACATCAGGATATGTACACATGGGGTTAAGACTGGACTGGGGTAAGGGCATCACAGGACAATAGACACTTAGTCCCAACTCATATCGCAATCCCAGGTCCGACCCTCTCAGTGGCTGGTGGGGGCGGGGGATCAAACACAACCCATGCCCTGCTCAGTCCGGACCCTGAATCCCTGCCAATAGGGGGGGGTGTCCCGCCCAGCCACAGGCGAGTTCCTGGGAACCAAGGGGCTCCAAGAATAGCCGACAGTGGGTCCCTATGCTCCCTTAACGGCAGGTCCCAACCCGTCTCTGAGCGAGAGATATGGCCCCGCCATTATCCCCTTGGAGTTGGTAGCTGAAAATGGGCTGTTTCAGCCCAAACTGACATTAGCTCAACAATCTCCAAAATTGACCCCTCGTCCGGACCCGCCAGAGGTAGGGACGAGGCAACTGACCCTATGCCCTTCGCATACCAACTCCCTGGAGCCCCCACCCAACCTGGTTCCCTCTGAGGTCCCGGCATCAGGGCACCACGGGTTCAACCAGTGGGGTCATGATGCCAAAATCACCAAAATTGGCATCATCCTCACGCGTGGCTCGCCCGGCCAGGGCAAGGCCAATGGCTCACGGGGTAGGAGGCAGGACCTAGGACCTATATCTGAGTGTACAACTGGGAATTGAGTCCATGCTCCTCATGGGCATAGAGATATGGGGCCGCCAATAGACCACACGGGGGGGTGAAATTGGGGTCCCAAAAGGGGGTCATTTTGGCTGCTCGAAATGACCCAAAATTTGGGGGTGCTCCCACAAGTATATCTCCACGCCGGCTTGGAGATCGGATCCGCCATTCCATACGGGATCCACCGGGAGTCCAACAGAAACTCCCATGCCCTTGGCTCTCAAAGATCTCCATGCCACTCGGCGTGGTGACAATTGCAATTGGGTCCACAAATGCCAAAATGGCAAAATTGTCCACACTCACTTTGGGCTAGCGCCTTAACGAAGGTTGCTCCGCTTCGCCCACGTGGTGTGTGAACCATGGGGACCAATATACATAACACCCATGTCATATATGGTCCATTGGTCTATGCGTCGGGCGTGCACGGGGTGGCTGAACATGGTGCACGGCGGGCAGAAAATGTGTTTGCGCAGGTATTTATCCATGTGAGAGTCGTTTTCTCTCTCCATGGCGAGTTCGATCAGAAGATCGACCAACTCATCGTAGGAATGAGTCCGGGATTTCCTCTCAGACGTCTCCTTACAATTCTCCCAAGTCTTGGGAGGAATTTTACCCACGAGCCACAGATGAGGCTCTGTAGGCCCGTATGAGGAGGGGTTGATCCTCCCCATTAGCTCCTCCAGCTGCGCCACGAACTCAGAAATACGGGCAGCTGTGGGGGACTCAGGAAGTGGGGGTAGTTCCTCTATCTCCGTACGGACACTCAGGTCCGTTTCGTAGACTCGGTACATTTGTTCCAGTCTTTTAAGGAAGTCTCCCCAACTGGAGCTCTTCCTGATGGCAGTTTTCACCTGCCGCTGAAGGAACTTTTTCTTGCACGACTTCTTGATGAGCGTGTACTTGGTCCGGACATCAGCATGTTGCTGTCCGGTGAGGAGTAGAAACTCCGAAAACTCTTCGGCCCATTCGGGCAAGTTTTTAGGATCAGACTCAGGGAGCTCAATCTGAAGGTTCGCTGTGGCGATGCCCTTCGTTCCCCGACCTGGTACACCAGTGTCACCTTTTCCACCTGAGGGGGGTGAGGGGTAGACAGTGGCAAGTGGCGCCAGTGCAGCCAGCCCATAGCCCTCCATCTCAGCCTCAGTAGAATCCCCAATAGTGCATACAGGAACAGTCCTCACACGAGGATGGAAAGGGCTTGGACAAGTGTCCAAGGGGGTGCTGCGGATCCCTCTGCAGCTTTTCACGCCCCGGGTCAGGAGTTCAACACCCGGGGACATGGTCGAGGGGGGCTTCTTCAGTTCAGACAGCCCCAGTTTAGCCTTGAGTGCTGCAGACAGTGAACTCAAATCAGGATCTTCATCCCCAGCCCCCAGAACCCGGGAAAGGAGTTCCATGGTCTCATCCAGACCGAGTTCAGGGGCAGCCATACGTGAAGGTAAACCTCTTTCCACGCGCACGGGCTCGGGGCACACCCCACGAGGCGAAGGTGGTCTTGGCCTCGAAGGTAACGACGATGTAGGCTCTCTAGATATCCAGTCCTCCTCCCATTCCGAGGAGTCATTGGACGTCGTGGCGGATAATTCTCCATAAGGTGCTTCGAACCCCTCACCCCACGTGGTGCCAAACATGGGATACGCCTTCATCGGTTCTTTTTCCTTCTCCTTCTTTCGCGCTTTTCTCCAGGCTTTCACTTTGGCGGTGGCGACCTTCTCCATCGCGGCCTGGGCTTCCTTAGCGGCCAAGGAATCAGGATCAGGGGCATCCTCAGAAGGAGGTAAGGAAGATACGACAGACAGGAGGGCAGCCGCCATCGGATCCCTCCCTTCGAGGCTTCTGAGGCGTTCTTGGGTTAACACAGGCGCCTCAGGGGCTTCTCTCATATATTTTTCTTCCGCCCCTCTTGCTTGGTGCTCTCCGCGCCAGCCAGTACTGTCCACAACGACTGTATCATCTCTTCCGCTCAGGGACATAGCCCTGGAAGGTCCTGCTACAGGCCCCGCCGTTGGCTGGGACCTGATTGGCAGGGTCTTGGCGCTCAGTGTAACTGATGGACGTGACATTGCTCAATACGTTGTGGATTTCTTGTGCTTTAGCTTGGCAAGGGTGTAAGCCTCTGCTACCAGAAAGAGTTTCTGGTATCCCTTGCTTGTTGTTGATATTGAAAACCTTGATTGCTTTTCAAAAGATGTTTCCCCAAAACTGCAAAAAGGTAAAGTCCACGAACAAGGAACACCACAAACAGGATCAAAGTCAGAATTGTGATAGTATTCTTCCAAATCAAAGCATTGTAAGCAAAGAGGGGCTGCATATAGACAAATGAGGAATCAAATATGCAACTCAAATGGTTTTATAAACAAAACAAATGATTTTATGTGAAAACTGGCATGACTCAGCCCTCCAAGATAGCACCAAGCACTTCATGTGCACTCTTTTGGATGAAATGGAATTGGTTAGGAATCTGGGGCATAGGAGTTAGGCCAGACACAGGAAATGACTTGGCCAAGCAACTGAATTCAGAAACAGTTACAATCTGGAACCACAATAAGTAGTAGTAACATTTGAGTATAGGGGTCCTGAGGTGGGAGTCCACTAGGCTTAACCTACAAGGCCCAAGGCATGGAGTGCCTACTTTATTTCGGTATAACCTCCATAAGGGATGATAACTCCGCTCCTTTGAGTGGTAGGGGTGAACTTCGTGGGGAAGCTAGGGTTTTAACCCTAGTTGCTGAGAAAGTGTACTTAAAGCTTCATAAGAGAAACAAAAATGTTTAAATGTTAGTCTCAGCACTTCCTTAGGCAAAATGGGGGGCTGTAGCCTGGATCAAGTACCCCAAGAAAGACATGGTAGTGAATTTTTCTTACTCACAAATCAACAATTGCCTATAGAGAGAAATAGTCACACACAGAAGCTGGTGAGTGTAGCTGTGGTGGGACTCATGGTATGCTATATCACCAACGCATAGTTTTGAATGAGAATCGATTTAAGACAAGAGCAAAAGACAGCCTCTGTGGTGCAAAGCCATATTGCTACCCATGCGCTATTGAGCAATGGATGACCGAGCCTTGGTGCATCTAACATTAAGTGTCACCATTGTGCCCAGCATGCGATGAATTAGTTTTAAAAAAAGCTCACATATACATTGATGCGAGCTATGGTAAAACTGCAAAAGTACGGAGTTTGCACGGCCAGTCTCCATTCCATTTTGATGCATGCTAGTCAAATACTCCGAATAGGGCAGTAGCAGATGTGCAGTGGAGACGAAACAACCCTTTTCCGAATAGGAAGAACAAAAAAAGATGCAAGAAAAAATCCAAATCGCAATTTACTGTTTTAACTAATTAATGCATGAAGCGCAATCTGCAATCTTACCTCAGCGTGTTGGTCAGAACACCTGAACCCCTCTCTTTTCCACATACTGCAATGTTAACAAGCTTTCAACAAATGTATGCCTCATTCACTCAAAGTGTTGTGCATGCCAATTATCCATGATCTATTTCCGCAGCTGTGAAGTGTAGGGAGCAACATCAGTGAGTGACAAAGATCATTCCAAGCCGAATCACAATTGGAGTAGGGAGGGCCTCATTGATTGGACTATCACGCAATACGTATGTTCGTCCATAAGTTACAGTCCGGCTTGAAGTAGATGCTACCTGCTAATTTGTCTGCACACAATGGATTGCTTTTGGGTTGGTTGTTATGGACGCGTTGTTTGTGGAATACAAGCAATGTTTCGGGGAAGAATGGGTACAGGTGGTTTGCATGTGTGTCTATTGCAATTTCCTCTCTTGCTGACAGGGTCCAACAATGGTTCAAGGGCTTGCAACTTAGATTATGAACAATACACATACACACACACACACACACACACACACATACACACACACACACACACACACACACACACACACACACACACACACACACACACACACACACACACACACACACACACTGCCAACAACCACTTTGACCCGACCAATTCTGATCAAATGTTGTACGATTGAATGTTGACATGAGATACATTTCCCCCTAAATACATGACACTATGTGCATAGTACTATTTGATCGAGAAGGTCGCCACCAAAACCAAAGGGCATGCCTCTGTGAATTAGTGTGATTCAATGATTTATTTTCAAGAACCATGGCACCGTTGCGAAATAACAAATGTGTAGAATCGCATGGGTTCCACAAAACGGTTTCTTTGAGCCATTTTGAAAAGATAATCAAAAAATCAAAAAGAGGTAGCGCTACAGTGGACGTTAATTTTGGCTGAGCAAGTTTGGTGCCATGTTGCATTGCTGAAAGAGAGGAAATATGAAGTGAGTTTTGGGGTTTGAAAAATTTAGTGAAACCGGCCACCACTAGCTCTTTTGATATGGTAGTTTGCATCGATTTAAGAGGTACTAGTGCACCAAAGATTTTTCATTCTTAGTTTGATGCTTGCCACATGTGCTAAGTTTTGTAAGTTGTGTAGCCGATGCACATAACAGGGTATGTAATGAGCCCTTGATGATGATTCAGCTGAGCCCGGGCGTCCCTCCAAATCATCATTGTAGTGTGTCATGAAAGCTAAGCGGCAGCCATTGTCCTACAAACTATGCGATTGGTCTGTATCCCTATACTTGGCAAATGAAGCGAACTTTGCCATTGACATGGTAATTGGACTCAACACATGGTCTTTGAAAAGAGATGGTGCCCAAGACTTCCACCACTCAACCAGGTGATGTGGGCCTGTGATATCTCGAAACAGGGTCTCAACATAAGCTTCTCCCTCATCTGTAGCACACACCGACATGCCCGCCGACAGAATGTGAGAACTCATGGTTCGGTCGATCGGTAGTAGGGCATAGTTGTTGAACCTCACAGTTTGAGCATGATTTGAATGAATTGGGCATCACACACACACACACACACACAGGCGACCTTTTCATGTCCTCTTTTCTGCAACCAAGTGCTGTGGTATTCTTTGAGGACCCAAGGTATCTGTATGTACCAACATCTGAGGGAAATCTGTCGCAACAAGTCCTTACGCATGTCAGACACAAGATACAAAGGGGAGCCGAAAGACACCGTTGGGGGAAGTCAATTGTGTTGTGACTTGCGCTGCTAGTGGTGTGATTTTAAACCACTCAAAAGCAAGAAAATGCCCCGAAAAACCCAGAGTAGAATGACATATATTGTATATAACACGAAAAAAAGGATGACGTGTGACTCAAAACAACGAAACTCCACATGCAATCAAACGGGATGACAACCCCAACAGTGTATTTCACCTCCCCTGCGAACTCTGGACTCTTGAGGTACCGGAACAGAAAAGTATTTTCGCACATTCTCGCCTTTTTTTCGCATATTTTTCAAGGGTGGCCTATTGTGTCCTGTGTAGAGGGATGGTCAATGGCCAAGGTCCAGCTAGGGCTGGGCAGACGACCAGTGATGTGTTTCTGTGTCTTGTGTCACAGATTCCTGTGTTCTGTGATATCTTTTTTTTTTAACATGGAAAGTCTGGACTCCCGTGCAATTGCAGATTTTGAATCCACAACCTCTTTGTGATTTGTCACACAGTTTGTCTGATTATCCTACCCTGCGGTTGACAGAAATTGCTGCTGATGCACAAGCTGCAGAAGCAACCCACAATTGCAAATTGCTGTTTGGCAGTGCAAGAATCACCAATATGAGCACGGCAAACAACTTGTGACAAAACAGTTGCAAATGCAGCAAGCGAGAAACCCCACTTTACCTTGTTCCCTGCCCTATGGGAGGGTTGTCTTGTGGCACTGCCTGCGAGTTTGTTCCAGATCATTCTTCAACATTTGTATGTGCATAGCATTAGTAAGTATGTCAGCAGGTGTGTTGGCAATTTCTGGCTATTGGAGCTGTAGGCAGGGAAGGGGCTGAGACTGGATTTTCAGAAGGGTTAGAATTTCATGCAATATGTGGGCATCATGACTCATGCGGCTGCTAGCATTGCCGCCGGCACTAGAGGCTGGGTCTAGCAACTCCCAAGGAATGCACTATGCCAGGGTGTTCTGCTTCCGGAACCTCACACACTCACGAAAAACCTGAGCACATGGGGTCAGCAGACATTGGCCTTGTTCTGGGCACTCAATGAAATGAATGGGGGCGACCAACACGATGGGCATCAGGAGCTGTGACAACAGATACGATCCATTTGCACTCATAGGACCAGCATGTCAGTGCATGCTGAGGGCCATGGGATTCCACTTCCACTACATCGCACTGTTACGTGCCGACCTGGAGGTCATACCTCCAAGTCCTAAGCAGCCCATCAAATCCGCCGCACAGCACGTTTTGCTCGACTGCTACTCGGGCACCCCCCCCCCCCAAAAATCCATTGGAAACCACCTACTCTATTGGCAACGATGACACGGGACAAGGCAAGGAGGCACGGGGTGCAAAGGGGGGCTTGAGGCAGAAGCTACCGTAGAAGCAAACGGGCAGAAGGAAGGGTCAAAAGTGAATGAAAGTGCAAAAGGGCCTCCCAAATGCTTCCATGGTGTGAACACATCAATCTGCTTCTCATAATTTACAGGACACGACCACATGCGGAGACTGCTTTCACCCTCTGGACTGATACCAGCTCGTCGTCTGTGAAGATCTGCAAGCAAAGTGGAGGAGGAGGCCCTCGGGGGGTACTGCGGAGCTTGTCTCCCGATTCACAATTGGTTCCTGGCGTTGGATACGCAGGCTCTTGCTGCAGCGTCACTGCGCGAAGGGTGGGTTCTGACTGCGTCCCACTTCCGTGGACGCAACCCCATGCCTTCTGCGTAGGGGAGGCAAGGGTGTACGGCGGGGAGCTGGAGGTCGGCGGCCTGGTGGCCCAACACTCAGCCATAGGCTGGTGCCGGACCTTTGGAGGGCCCCATACCCACCCAGCGCCCCCAAACTACTGACCCATGCACGTTCCATACTCGTTCCCCAGTGTAAGCCAGAAATACAGTCGTGAGGATGAGTAGGACCCCAGGACAATCACACTCGGTGTTGTTCTGTGTCTGGGAACATGGTGCAGCGGGTCTTGTCACGCGGCGCGGAATGCCCCTCCGCAAAAAGGAGAGGATGCAGGACGGGCACGCGACGGTATTGGAACTAGCTGCTGCGCTGCAATGAATGTGTTGCAGCTGTCAGGTTTCACAGGCACGTATGCGAACAACAACTCATTGCATCCTTGCTACAGCAAGCACCAGAACTGCTGGAGCTACTGGATGTCTCCGAAACAAAACACAAAAGCAATTGAAATCTGTCAGGAGAGGAATTCAGGTTAGATTCTGTGGGGAAGCAGCCCTTTCAGCTCAGCACGAAAAGTCCGTTTCGGTTTTGCGAATTCCGATGCTCCACCATTGTGGACCGGGCAGCTACCTCCTCAAACGTCAAAGCTGCGACTGCAGCTTTGACTACAGGTGCTACAGGTGCATTGGAGTATGTGTGCATTGCCCCTACCTTGTCTCTGGTGAGAAATCTGGGGTGTCCCAGGGAGACAGAAGAGGCCCATGGCGGGGGGGTTATGCATGAAAGGCCAGCAGGCGGACGGGGACTTGAGGCGGCGGCTGCACATTGCCAGCAGGGCTACAAAGCACGCGAGGGAGGGGTCCAGGGTCAACCAGCCGCAAGGAAAAGAGCAACAACTTCTGTATTTTTTCTAATACTCAGTCTCCAGTTGGGCTGCCAGCCCAGTACCGTCTTGGGGTTGAAGGAAACTCCGGGAAGGGAAGCAGTTCCTAGTCTCCACGTCTGGAACCGGGACGCGACACATGTGGCCATGTCAGGCAAAAGCAGCACACAGCACCAAGTCAAGTGATGTGGGCAGGGCCTGCCCATGCCCAGCCTCACTTTATGAAAGTCAGACGGTTTCAGCGCGTCGTCCCGGAGATATGGCCGTAGTCAGCGCAAAGTGGGGAAAGTCCCCGAGTCTGAGGACCACAGTCGATGCACACGATTGAATGCGCCGTCCGCATGTCTGATGACGGGCGAACTGAAGTGCAGGCAGACCGTTCCTGCCCCTCCGCCGCATCTCGCGTCTGTGTCCCCCACCGCACCCTCTGCCCAGAAAAGGCTGCGGGCCTGAACGCCCCTCAGTCCCGGTCATGCGAGAATAAACTGCCCAATCCACACTCCCAACACACATTGGCCGGCACGTTCAGGCATGTTGAGGGGGTGCAAATGGCACATGGAGGAGGGCAGGGATGCATTAGAAGGGAAGGGGCCTCGGAGGCGGCCCCAGAAGCGGTTAGGCAGGCGGTTGGGGGAGGTGGCCAAAGCGGTTGGGGGCGGTTACTGGCGGTTACAAATGCCATTGAGGCCGACCCAGCATATGCTGTCACACCGTCCCCGGGGACATGCAACACAGGACAACACATTGGACAGGGGTTGGTGCAGCCCAAGAAGACAGTCCAGACAGCCCAATCATTCCTTCACACATTTCGCCAAAATGGCTTGCCACTCCGAAGGGCCCATGCCTGGACTGCCTGAGCGGTTTGGGCTGGGGCCGGAGCCACCCGCCACGTGGTCGGGGCGAGACCGACCCTCTGCACATGCAATTCAATGTTCCAGGGCCAGGGCCGCAATGGCCCTCCGGGGCTGCAAATGTACATGTGGGCCCCCCGGGGCTGCTAATGGGAAGGGCCGGACCCGGGGTGACCCCACCCCAGCCTGGGGCAAGTGGGCCGAGGCACGGGGTCGGAAGGGTTCCACACACAAATCAACGCAAAGGCGGCCCGGCCATTCGCGAAACTCGGCCGAGCGCGCCACCTCTGAGCCGCACAGTCCCGTCTTTCTGGTCCTCGGTGAAGGCTCAGTAAAGAGTGCTGGCTGATGCTTCTGGAGGGGCGCACTGCTTTGAGTGGTCACGGGGACATCGGCTACATTTCTCTGTGCCAATCGCCCTCGTGGTCACGGGCGCTACTTCTGGCCCCTTGGGGTCCTGTCCAGGGCCGGCGCCGGCACGTTCGGACATGTTGGGGGGGTGCAAGTGGCCCATGGAGGAGGGCAGGGTTGCAATAGAAGGGAAGGGTCCTCGGAGGCGGCCCAGAAGCGGTTAGGCAGGCGGTTGGACAGGCGGTTGGAGGAGGTTGCCGAAGCGGTTGGGGGCGGTTACTGGCGGTTACAAATGCCATTGACGCTGCATGAGGGAGACAGTGGCTGGGCGTAGGCTGGGCGCCCTGGAGGCGCCCTTCCAATGCATTCCTTTGGTGGCCGTCTTGGTGGCAAAACGGGAACGCACGACAAACGGCAAAGGCGAGGACGCAGGAGTCCGCGCGTGGGGGAACGTGAGGGGGGGGGGGGGGGCACGGGCTACAGAAGAGCATGCGGTGAAAGTGAAGTGTGGAATGCGCTGCCGAGGGGCGGGAGCAGGGCCGCGGGGAGGGCCGCTGCCACGGGGGCCGTGACGGGGCCGGGGAGCGGCGGGCTCCGGGCGGCGGGGGTCCACTGCGGCGCGCCCGCCCCCCCCGCGTCCGAGCGCGGCCCGGGGGCGCGGGGGCGCGGCAGGCGCTGCACGCTCTTCCGCTGGGCGTGGGGCGGGACGTGGCCGCGGGCCGAGCGCGGGGAGGCCACGGGGCTGGCGGTCAGGGCCGCGTGCGCCGCGAGGCTCTGGAGCTGCTGCAGCTGGTCCCGCAGGAGGTGCGCCATTTGGGTGTGCAGGGGCCCCGAGTAGAGGCGGAGCGACGGCAGATGGTCCCCGAACGCGGCCTGCAACGCCGCGGTCTGCGAGCGGACCCTCTGCAGCGCCCGGGGGCCCTTGTGCTGCGGGACGGGGGCCGTCGAGTGAGGGGTCAAGGGGGTGATCATGAACTCGTTCAGCGACACGCTGTGCGCCCGGGGCCTTGCCGACTTGAGGCTCTTGTCGTGCAGGGCCTTGATCTGGGATTGGTGGTGGCGGTGCAGCAGCACGAAGGACCGCAGCAGCCCGACGGCGTAGTCCTCCGCGTCGCCGTCCTCCGCATCGGCCCCGATCGACCCGCTCCTCTCGCTCCGCCAGCGCGGGGAGTGCAGGACCCCCGGCACCGCCTCCTCCACCATCGCCTTGCTGAGCTCAAGGAGCTTCGCGAGCAAGTCGTCCCCGCCCGCGCTGCCCTGTCCCACGACGCCCCCGACGTCGCCCAGGCTCACTCCCATGCGCTGCAGCTCCTGCACCGTGGACGCCAACGCGCTGCCGTCGACCCCGCGCCCCGGGTCCCCCGGGGCGGCCTCCCTCTTCGCCGCTCTGGCGGGCCGCAGCTCCGCGAGCGGCTGGGCCCCCGCCACGTGGGTCCCCTGCAACGCGAGGTCCGGGGGCCGCGCGCGCGCGGCGCGCCCCGGCTCTGGGGCCGGGTCGGCCACCCGCGGCTCCGGCGCGGGCGTCGTTTGGCCCCCCGCGGCTTCGCGGTTCAGAGCGGCGACGAGGCTGGGGAAGGCAAAGCGGCCCCCGAGTCGCTCCTGCAGCTGCTCTGCACTGAGGGAGGGGGCCGTGCCCCCCGGGCTCTCGATGGCGGGCCCTGGCGGGTGTTCCTGCGCGTGCGGCTGCGGCGGCGCCTCTGGGGGCGCCTCTTGAGGGAGTGCCCGGGGGGCGGGTGGAGAGTGTGGCGCGGGTGGAGACTGGGAAGGCGCTTGGGGGCTCGATTCGGGCAGTTCCGGGGGTGCCCCCCCGGCCTTCGGCGTCGGGGGGACCAACGCGAGCGTGAGGCCGTTCCGGGGGCTGATCAGGAGGTCATCGCCGGGCGCCGGGGCGCCGGGGACGGTCAGGCCCCCCGGGGGCGGCACGGCGCTGATCGCCAGCGCAGTCCGCGCCGGCCCCGGCTCTTTGGACTGCGTCGCGCGGCCGCTGCCATGGGGCCCCGCCACAGGCCCCACGACCACCGCCGGCCCCGGCGCGTCCGTCTGCGGCGGCGGCGGCATCGCGGGGGGGGCCCTCGGCTCCGCCGCGCCCGCCCCCGACCCCCTCCGCGCCGCGGGCGCCGGCGCGCCGTCCGCCCAAACCACGGCCCCGGACGCCCAGTTCGGCGGCGACACGCGGCCCCCGGGGTCGGCGCTGGGGGCGTACTTGTTCTTGGGGCCTTTGAGAGGCAAGGGCTGAGCGCCCGAGAGTTTGCGGGCTTCGGGCTGGAGCGCGACGTTGGGGTCGGGGTGTGGGGCCAGAGGCCGCTGGGCTGGGGCGCTCAGCCCGGCGCCGGGTATCGATCTGCCCCGCCTTTTCGCAGCCGCGTTCTGCGCCTTGAGGGCCCCGTTCATTGCCGCGCCTCGGGCCCGAGCGGAAACCGCATCCGCGTCGTCCGCATCTTGAGACTCTTCAGACGGTGCCTGGGACGCGTTGGCTGCAGCAGATCCCGGCGGACCGGATGCAGCACCGTCCCCTTGTGCCGTGCGCGTGACGACGTGCCCGGGCTGCGGCGCGGCGGACTCAAGGCTGGCACTGCCGGTGCCGACATCGTCCGACGCATTGTCACCGGAGGTTTGGTGCCAGTGAAATGAGGCGTCCCCCGACAACGCCTTCACGATGCTCAAGTCTGAGTCATGGGGGCCGGCAGCATCAACGTCCCCCGGGCCCTCCGACGCCCCCGCCTGCTCCCGGACGTCCCCCGGCCGCGCCCGCGTCGCATGCGCCGCGTCGTGCAGCGCCGGCGCCGTCCCGCAGCCCGTGCCCTGCAGTGCAAGCGCCCGCAGCTCCTCGTCACTGACGCTGGCGTTCATTCCTGCGAGGGCCAGGGCCAGGCTGCCCTGGTGGCACAGCTGCCCGGGCACGCCCGGCCGGTGGCCCTTGGGATGTGGGCTGGGCCCCGGCGGTGGGGGGTCTGGGGACGGCAAAGTGTCCCAACGACGGAGCTGGTCCGGCGCCTGCGCGCCGCCGCCGCCGCCGCTGGGGGCGGTGCGCGCCGCGTCGGGCCCCGGTGGGCCTTGTGGCGCTTGGGGGGCGGTTGTGGTGCGGAAGGAGCCCAACGACGCCAGCGATTGGGAGGAGTCGTCATCGGAGCCGGTGGTGACGAGGCTCTGGGCGTCCTCTGGCTGCGGGGCACTGTCCTGACGCGGGCCGCTGGTCTCGCTGTCCGCGATGCCGGTCTCCACCGGTTGCCAGTCGCCCGCGCACTCGCTCCACGACGGCCGGCGCTGCTGCGCGACCGAGCGCCCGGGGCCGGCAGCCGCGGGCCCCGGCGGCTGCGGCGCAGCCCCGGGACGTGTCTCAGCCCCGGCGCTCGATGGACTGGGCCGTGGAGTCTCTGGGCCGGCGGGCGCGGGGACCGTGACCCCATCCACTCCAGAGGGCCCCCCGGCTGCAGCTTCCTCCGGCGGCCGCGCATCCGCAGCCTCCGCCCGCCTGTCCTCAAAGCCCAAGGCCACGGGCGCGGCGTCCGGATCCGGCGGTGCCGGAGGGCCGTCGTCCGGTGCGCACGCGCCCTCCTCAGTGGCCCCGTCTACCGACGCGCCCTCCGCCGCGGCATTCGGTGGCGCGTTGCCGTCCTCGGACGCACCGCTGGGCTCCGCGGAGGACGTCAGGCGTGGCACGGCCCCGTCGGGCTGCCCCTGCTCGGCGGCCCCCGGAGCGGGCGAGGCCAGTCCCTCCGC
The DNA here is from genome assembly GCA_964036045.1 of Eutreptiella sp. 'Long Island Sound 2002'. NCBI lineage: Eukaryota > Euglenozoa > Euglenophyceae > Eutreptiales > Eutreptiaceae > Eutreptiella > Eutreptiella sp. 'Long Island Sound 2002'. The sequence goes on from OZ038390.1 coordinate 30,962,963, forward strand.
AGTGCCACAGGACTGCGCAGTGGCAGGGCCGCGGGACTCAAACCCGGGCACGACGACCGCCTGCGAGTCCCCCATCGGGCGTTGGAGCGGCACCGCCTCGGGGCCCTGGGCCTGCGATGACGGCGGCGGGGGGTCCGCCGACGCGCTCTGGGGCGGCGGATCAGATCCGAGGCTTTGAGGCAGTGGTGAAGACGGCTCGGGTGCAGGCGGTGCGCCGTGGGGCTGCCCTTCCGTGGGGGGCTGCGGCGGTGACCCGGCCTCCTCGGAGGCCGTGCCTGAGGCCGCGGCGTCGCTGGGCGGCGGCGGGGGCGGCCCCCCCGGCAGCAAGAACGCGTCGCGGTCGTCGGAGGCCGTGGCGGCGCCCGCGCCGGAGCTGCCGGACCGCTTTCGGCGCGCTCGAGAACCGGCCTTGCTTTGGGGCCCGGCGACGCTGGGGCTCCGGCGGCTTGTGGACTTGCGCCGAGAAGAAGTCGCGCCGCTCTGTGCGGCAACGGCCTCCAGATGCGCTTTCCGCTCGGCGATCGTCTCTTGGATCAGCGATTTGACGGACTTCCTGCGTCCCCCTTTGGCCCCTTCGGATAGCGACGAGAACAGCTGCGTGGCATCGCTCGGGGTCGGTGGCTTGTCCTCCAAGTGATCGTCCGAAGGGACCTCAGCGTCGAGCGGCGACAGCGATCGAGCGCTTGCCTCCGGATCCGACGGGCGATCGGAGGTGTGGGAGCGCTGATCGGGGCCGACACTCGAGACTTCCGATTGCGCCACGGAATGATGCAGCCGGAGCGCGCTGTCGGAGATCGTCGAGGGTTGTGGGACCTCCGGCGTGGGGCTCTGCACATTGGCGAGACGTTGCACGTCGGATCGCACCCTGTCCAGCAGCTCCGCTTGTGGATCCGCCTGTGGGCTCTGACTTACGGAGGAGCGCCGCGACACAGAGCCGCGCCGCGACCGCGACGCGGAGCTCGGCTGGGACAGAGAGCTGCGCCGTGACCGCGACAAGGAGCCGCGCCGGGAGTGTGATCTGGCAACGAACGTTGAGGCGACCGGGCGTCGCATGCGCGACGCACTGCGCATCATCGGCGTCGCGCTGGGGCGGCGCGAGGCGGTCTCTGCAATGCACATGTTGGCCTGGGCCAGCTCGTCCCGCAGCTCCTGCAACTGCGTGTGCATCTCCACGTTGGCGGTCGCGAGGACCTCCGCCGTGCGCCTCTGCGCCGCGGCCCGGGCGGCCACCAGCGCGTCCTCCTTGTCCTGTCGGGCCGCCTCCTGAGCCTTCCTCATCTGCTCCTCGAGGTCCAGAATCCGTCGCTCCGCTGCCTCTTTCTCGCGGGTGCCCTCGTCCAGCTCCAGCTCCCGCGCCCTCAACTCCTCGCCCATCGCGTCCATCTGCTCTGCGAAGTACTTGTCGCGCTTCTTCTGCACGTACTCGTACTTCTTCTCCATCAGGTGGCTCGCGACCTGGAGGTTGCCGTCGGTCTGCTGCTTCCGGTTCATGACCTCGTCCAGCTGCCTCTCCAGGTCCCTCAGGATGTTGTCCTTCTCCGCCAGTTGCCTGTGGTGGTTCATCATCCGCCAGGCCAACCGGTCCGCGGTACTCTCCGCCTCCTGCTGCCTCTTCGACGACTCTTGGTACCGCGAAATGCGCTTCTCGATCCGCTGTTCCACTTGCTGCTGCACGGTATCGACCGTCAGCGGCAAGCCGTCCTTGCCGTGCGGCTCGTTCGCGCGCAGCACGTCCTGCACCGCGAAGCCCGGCTTCTTCTTCCCGCCCAACGGGTCCACACACGGCACTTTGCCCAGGGCTTCATAGAGGGAGTCCATGAGCGCCGCGATCCAGTTCCGGTACACGGCGCGGCCCTGCAGGTTCATGCTGTAGAGCGCCGCCCGTTCCTGTTCCTTCTTGCTCGTCGCAGGAGGCGGCTCTGGGGCGTACTCCTGCAGCTTGTCAGTGGTCTCTTGCTCCAGCTGCACGTAGCGCTGCATCTGGACAAGGCACTTGTACATCTGGTCATGCTTCGATTGCATCTTCTCTAGGGACTCCTCCTGAACCTGCTGCTTCTGCAACAGCTCATCGATGATCTTCCGCAGCCGGTACGCCTGCAGGTGCTCCCGGTTCATCACCGTCTGTATGCGCTCGTCCTTGGCCACCAGCAACTGGTCCGCCATGAGCATGCGCTCCTTCTGCTCCAGCTCCGGCATCGGGGGCCGCTGTATCGCGTCCCCCTCGAGGGTCCCCGTGGCCCCTGCCTGTGGGTCCAGGCGCTGCAGCATCGCGGTCAAGTGCGACAGCTCTTTGACGTAGAGCTCCAACAACTGCGAATGGTTTGCCTGTGAGACCCAGCAATCGCCGCGGCCCCCTTTGAAATTCCGCAGCAGCTCCGGATCGGCCCAATGCTGCCACTGCCTCTGGAACACTTGTCGGACGGGGCTGGGCTCGGCGCAGTCCCGCCCTTCGAAGTCGGTGAGCACGACTGTGGGGCGCTTGCGGCGCTGCTGAAGAGCCTTCTCAATCTTCTCGATGTTACTGAGCTTCTCAGCTGCCGCGCGGTCGGAATCGGAGACCGCTGCCTCGTGCGGCGATGGGGCGTTGACGGAGGGCAGCTCCCAGCAGTTCATCCGGATGTGGACCTCCAGTTTCTCGACGGGGTCCACCATGGTGAGGCCCCTGTGAGGGCCCCAGGAGGGGGACCCTTGCGGGGACTGCGAGCCCGCGCGGGGGGACTCTGTTCGGGGGGAGTGGACGGACTTCAGGTTGGCCAGCGAGCCCCTCTCGGACGCGAGCGTGGGCTGCGGGACCGCCTGCAGCAGCAGGGCGGCGGTGCTGTGCGGGAGCTGCGAGAGGAGAACGATGCGCAGGAAGTCCTGGAAGCCGAGGGCGGGCGTGTGGGGCTCCTTACTTCCGGGGCGGCAGGTGGCGAACAGGGGAAAGAGGGTGCTGTGGTCGGTGGGCATCTCATCGTGGGACACGGTGCCGTCGTGCTGGACCAGGCCCTCGTCGGTGGCGTTGCAGGGCGGCTGCGAGGGACGGTCGGCGGCCCCCTCCGCGCTGAGGGCGACGCTGTCCGGGTTGGGCTCCCGGACGTTGAAGTCCTCTTTGAACTGCTGCCATTCCTCGAGATACAGGAGCTCGGCGTGGCCGCCGCCGTCCCGCTGGTCGCAGTACCACGTGAAGATCTGGTGGAGCTGCGCGTAGAAGCGCTCGTGGATGGGGAACAGGTGCTGCGGGCTTTGGTACGTGAAGGTCGGGGCGGGGGACCAGGTCATGCGGAAGGTGGACACCGCGACCGGGACCGACCGGACGACCGACAGAATGGCGGTGTGGACGGGGTGCCCCATCTCGTCCGGGATGTCTTTGGTCTCCAGCAGCAGCCGGTCGCACAGTTGCGTGGGGACCTCGACGTGCGCGCTGGCGGCGGAGCTGACGCGCCCGTGCACCGTGACGTCCCCGAATTTGATGTACAGCCCGTGATCTTTGGAGAAATGCCGCCCCTGGATCGTGAGGCTGGTGCCGGCGGGGGCCACGTAGGCCTCCGTTCGGACCTTCTTAGCGATTTGCATGCTGCGGTCCGCAGGCACGGCACTTTGGAGTTCTTTCATCGCTTGCGTAGAAATGTAGCCGCTGGGGTACTGATCCACCCATAAAGTCTCGGCGATGGGGTAATGCTGCTTCTCGGACGTGAGCGGTACTGGCGCTTCGCGAAACAAGGTTGCGAATGTCTGCCGCAGATGCCGCAACAGAGTGTACAGTTTGGACCCAACGGTTGGATATGGATCAGCGGCCACTGGATTGATGGGGGGCATATGTTCGAACGAGGCCCGGAGCAGGAACTCCAGGAAATCAGGGAACGCCAATTTGGTGACCTCGTTGTCCTCGGAAACGGGCGGAATATCCAGAGCGTCGCAGAGCACTTGCACCCGCTCCTTTGTGAGAGGGGGGCTGAGGGTGAAATGCTTGCAAAACTGAACGACGGAGCCTATGGAGATCTTGCGGGTGTACGGGTCACAATATGTCTCATAGATCTTCAAGAGGACCCTTTGCGACTCCCAGAACATCTCGTCGATGATCTTGAGATGCAGGCATTCCGGAGTGTAAGACCGTTGGACGTTGCTGTCAATGTATGGCTGCAAATACTCTTTGGCAAACAGTTGTAGAGCAGCAGAGACGGAGGAAACATCAAAGGGAAAGGGGTCCATCTTGTAGCGAAGGTGATAAACCGCCTGCACAAAGCGGTTGAACTCCAGGGTGCTGTTGATGGCTACCGACTGAAAGATCTCTGCGACGGCCTTGGGCGTGAGAGTGGCAGTCTCCCTGATGCCCTGTTTCAGAGGCATTTTGGACAGCAGCTCCGCGGCGACCTGACTCTTCGGCATAATCCGGAGATCCCAACAGAATTTCATGAAGAGCTCTTGTGTCAGATATCCGCCTTGAAGAGGTTTCCCATGCGATGTCGCGACCTGGAACGCGATGCTGAAGGCGTTCTTGACTTGGGGCTGGTCCAATCCGTTCTGAATCAAGCGCCATTCCTGCGTCGCGTACGCCTCCTGCCCCAGCCCCATTGCCAGCATTGGACTCCCCGATCCCAATTCCAGCTCCGTGATGCTGGTGCGCCGCTCATCACCCTGGGTCGGCGGCAACGCCCCCGCAGGACCGGAGAACTTTGGCATTGAGCCACACCGCACTGGCCGCGCAGTTCAGAACCGCCTGGTCATTCTCGACGGGGGGTGGGCAGCAGGTGCAGCACTTCTGCGGCCGTCAGTGCATTGCATATGCAAAAGGGCATTGCGAAGCAGACACTCAGAAAGGGAAAGAGAAAGTTTTGCTGTAATTTTGGTGCCAAGTTTTCAAATACCCAACCCCAACACACACACACATCTTTCCCAATCCTAGAATAAATGGCCGCACGCAGGTCAAAGAGCACTCCACACATGCACGTCCTGGTATGCATATGCAGCAATGTTCGGCAGTTCTCACAGCTATGCCAAGCACAGCTCTCCTTCACGCTCATTGTGCTTCGATTGGCCGTGTTTTGGCAGCCACAACCTCTGGCTTCAATACTACATACACGAGGACCTCTTCCTTATCATACAGATCCTTGCTCAGAATAAATGGGGGAGGGTCCCCTTACAGGGCCATGAACTCATTCAAATGCTGCTCAAACTGTGAGGTTCATGACATTGCAGGAAACATCTTAGTTGTTCGAATGCCCTGCTGCCGGGCTCAACACGCAATGTCTTGCTTCCTCAACTTACTCCCTCCATGTAGAGATAGAGCACACCCAAAATCAGTAAAAGAGGCTTGGACCCAGATCATGGTGCCCAAAAAGGGATGTGGAGAGCCTTGCTACACTTCCGAGGTGCTGAAGGAAGGCTATGCGTGAGGTGCCCCGGGGAGGGTCAACATCGGCCCCCTCTGGACCAAGTGGACGAAGGGGGAATTTTTGCACTGCGTGCTACTTTTAGACTATGTTCCCCCTGAAGAGCCCCCAAGCACACCCCTTGGAAACACCCTTAGAATTAGGTGACCCAAACTGCCCCAGCTCAAGAAAGTTGCAAACTACCTTCCCTTCACATAACACACATCATGCACAAGGTTTTTGGTTTCCCCAATGCTGTGGATGTTCCTTGTTTTTGATAAAGAAGCCCTTGATGATTTTTCCCCGATGCTAAATGATAGTCACAAGGTAGATAAGCAGGGCAACCAAACACCAGATCGATTGAAATCAGGATGTTCTCCTTCCAAATCAAAGCATAAGTAGCAAAGAGGGGCTAGAGGGAGAATACGCAACTTGTGTGCACAACATGACAAAGGGGGACAAAATCAGAAGTCAATACCTCCGCTAGGGGTCACCACGATGCCCCTAGGGCTCCCCCGAAGGGATTCGAACCTCTGACCATAGTGTTGGTGTTGGTGTTGGAAAGCCACCATGGTTGCCACGTCCATCATGGGCTGTTGTTGCCGCACCAAGGGGGCAGAACTGCAGCCAATGATTTTGCCCACAGTACCTGCATGTAGACGGGATGGCCCGTGCATGTCGAATGCCATGCCTTTTTGTGACACCCACAATTGGCTTCGTCCTATCATTTGCATATGCCCTTGTGGGCCCTCTACCAGGGAGGACACCGGAAGGAAATCATATTAAGGAGCAATAGTCCATGGGGCTTCCACCCATTCCAGCCCCCAAACTCACCCAAGGGGCAAGTCGCGCGGGTTTCTGGAGAGCTGCCGCCCTGTATGACAAGAGGCTCCCCCCTCCGTCCTTTATGTTGCCTCACGTGAGGCCCGTCCATGCTTCATGAGCCCCTCCGCGCTGTTGGGAGACAGAGCACCCTCCTGCTACCAGGGAGGACACCGCCCGGTGGCTAGTCTGCCCACACTGGAAGCAATTGCCTGGGGGTTGGCCACTCATATGGGGTGGTCCTTGGCACATGGGGACCAGCTCGCCCATTTGTTGTCCACCAAGCCCTCCTACCGGCGTTGCTGAGTGTGGTTCTTGTTTTTCTTTCTTTTTTGGATTCAGACACCACACTAAGTTCAGGCCACCCGGCCAGTGGTGTGCATGGGCACAGAGGACCACACTATATGTACAGCATAAATTGGGAAACTTGCAGCTTCATGTGTGTGAGGCATGTCCCTATGCGAGAGGGACGCTGTCGGGGGCCATGAGGCAACGGATACTGGGCTCGCATACGCCCCCGTGTCACAGGCGCATGGTCATAACCACATAGTTCAGTGTTTTTCCTCGCTGCACTGCAGCGCAGACCAGTTCTGTACCACTCCAGGTGGCTGCTGACTGTGCTTTGGCCTTGGCCATCTGTACATCGAGGTCAGCTCGCACCCACCACCCTCCCACAGTGCCGGTTAGTCTCTAACCCTTGCCCTGCAGGTCTTGCTCTTGCTGCCCCTGTCTTGCTCTTGCTCTCTGGCACGTGAAGACGTGTCATATCCGAACTCCGGGGGCGCAAAGGCGCCTTTGGGGGCGCAATGGCGTCTCAACGTTGCATTCAAAGTTTTTGTGGCTTGACACTTCAACAGATGCATTGCTGTACTGTGGCGCATACCAGTTCAGTACCACACCATGTGTGCGCTGGCCGCCCACATATCCAAGTCAACTCGCACCCACCACCCTCCCGTGGGCCGCACTCTCGCTGCCCCTGTCGTGCTCGGGCTTTCTGACACGTAATGACGTGTCGCGCCCGTGCTCCGGGGGCGCAAAGGCGTCCCGATGTTTCACCATTAAGCTGTTCAGCTCTATGCTGCAATGGCTGCCCACACACCCTGGTCAGCTCGAACCCACCACCCTCCCACAGTGCCGGTTAGCCCCCGACTCTTGCTCTGTGGGTCTCTCTCCCCCTCTCTCCCTCTCTCCCCCTCCTGCCCTCTCTCTCTCTCTCTCTCTCTCTCTCCTTCTCTCTAGTCCTCCTCCCATTGCGCCCCACTCTCTCTCTCTCTCTCTCTCTCTCTCTCTCTCTCTCTCTCTCTCTCTCGCATAAAGGGGTTTTCGGGACGTTCGGTGGATCTCTATCCCCCCCGGGGTTCGAACCCTCCTCCACAGGACAGAAGAGGTGCGGTATACCCACTGAGCTACGACGAGTTGTTATCTGCATCACTTGTTCCGATCTTTCCTACTCCCCTCTGCGTGTCATCCCCTGTGAGGCATATCGCCTTTCGCATGGGGGTGTGCTCAGCAGCGTGTAGAGGAACCGCACAGCGTCCCCGGATACCGGGTCCGCCTGCCTGAAGAGCGTTCTCTGGAACAGCCTTAAGAGGTCAGCTCGGCCCGCCAGCCACACATGCATGCAGTCTCCAGTTCTGCTCACAGAGGAGGGCACTGCTCTGTGTCCCTCTGCCGTCGGACAGTGGAGGATCGCCTCCCACTGGAACGGATGCCACTTGCCTGCACTTTTGGGTCGCCACTGGACCTGCATGTTCATCAGAGCCTGAGTCTTCAGGGTCCAGTTGATTTGGACCATCACCGAGTAGAGTTCTTGGTTGCTCATCAGCAATGGCTCCCCATGATTGTCCACAATCTCACAGTGCATCCCGGTGTTGTGTGGTTGGTCCAGTCGGAGCTAGATCTGCTTCGTGCAGACCCGCTTTCGCCAAGGTTGCAACCTCCTGTTCTCGGGCACGTAAAGACGTGTCATGCTCAGACTCTGGGGGCGCAAAGGCGTCCCTATGTTTCACTACTAGACTATTGTGATCAGCACATAAAATCAGGTTTGGTCCATGCAACTCCTTGGCGATGTCTTTCCATTGCAACTGTCGTCGCGTGTGCTTGTGATGGAAATGGACCACCACTAAAGTGATCTCTAGTGGACCACTCGACAGTGAGGCTTTCAGCGCCCTGGGAGACAAGAACGTCATTGATTGTAATGTCCACTTGGATGTTTTCCACGCCAGTGCCACTCCTCCCCGTCCTTCTTCATGGAGTGGTCCGTCCAAGCCATACCCGTACTTGGATAGGCACCGCATGCCCGCCTGGCGATCCTCCACCGTGACGAAGTGGGGCTCTTGGATGGCGAAGAAATCCACCTCCAGGGACCGAAGCAGTGACCCTAGGGCCACTATTCGAGTTTGCTTACGCTTTCTCATGGTTATTTTCGTTTTGAAATCCATTGATATTTTGGGACAAAACTCTGAGTGTGCTGCTCAGAGGGATGCTTGATGCAGACGTCATCTTGCTACTCCATTGGACGACGAAGCCTCATCCTCCTTCAAGTCTCGCTTGCGTTTGAGGGAGCTGATGACCTTGTCGACTTGGTCGTCCAACTCCATGGCCTTGGCCATTTCACCCGCCGTGATTAAGCGTTGCTTGCGTGTCTTTGCGTCATCTGTGTTCCTGGGCCGGTCCGTGATGCGCTTTTTGCGCGCCTCATAGTCCGCCTCGGAGATCACAAACATTGGAGGCATTCCAGAATCCGACAAGGAGACTTTCCCAATTAACTGTGACACACTTTCCCCGGTCAGCCGCCATGTGGCCGTGCGCATCTCGTCAACACTCCACCTGACACGGTCCGCGATGTACCGGCACTGTACCGAAGGAGCAAGGGCCTCAGTCAGATCCGAGAGATACCACCAAGGTGCCACATCCAAGATGTACACTGTGCCCACCAGTTCCTTCTTCCACGTCGAGGGGACAGTGGGCTTGGAGATGATGTCTCTATCGAGGAACTGTCCTGTCTTCAGGTCCTTGAAGACAGCCCCGATGGCCGCCACCAGTTCACGATACCTTGTCTTCAACAGCGAGTGCCCAGTTTCTGTGAGACCCAGCAGTAGCTTACTTGGGCCCAACACATGGATTTTCACTGGCGATTGCGCTTGCAAGACGCCCGGGATCGTCCAGAACATAGCGAGAATTGAGGCATACAGCATGGGCGACCATGTTTCCTTGTGTGTCTTCTTTATCCAGACCTCATAGACAGCAGACATGTTTGTCAAGTTGGCCCCACGATACCATTCCACTGGCTGAATCTGGAACCTTGGCTTGGATCCGAATTGCGAAACCACGGTATTCACTTGTTCCTCATTCAACTCCGTGAAAAACAACTTTGAGTTCCGTGGGTCTGTTCCCGGAAGGAGATGGACTTCATCAGAGTTTAGGCCGATAGACCCCAACAGCCCATTGATCAGGTCATTGTGGACCTGGACGGCGTACTGATTGTCCCGCACATCTGGCTCATGGAACACCACTTTGTCAACCTCTGCCCCAGGTGTCATAAGTCGCGGGAGCTTGTACGTTGGGGGCGGCGACAGGTTCCTGGAGTCCCTTGTGCTGCTCGCAATTGAGACATCAAATCGACCATGTGTGCGTATGTGCATGAGAGACCTGTCTGCCATTTGCAGCTTGTCGCACCCGAAAGGTAAGTTGGAATTGAGGGCGAGTGCCCGATTGAGAAACGATGGCTTGTCATCATCATCGCTAACAGGTTCAAGCAGGATGGCAACAAAGCGGCCCAGCATGGGCAGATCAGTAAGCAGCCTCTTAATTGCATTTTGAATTTTTTCATACTCAGTCATTTCCCCAACGAGCATAACGTTGGGGCGACTGCCGTAAAGGACGGCAGCTAGTTTTTCGGACGAGTCGCAGTCCTTGAAGAGGTCGAACGACAGGGAGGCAACCTCTGTAACTCCACTCTTCAGCACCACTTCGTCCTGGAGGATGTAATCTGCGTCATGGATGGCTGCCAAACACGCCAATTGGCCGGCGTCGGCAGGGACGATGACCTCATCGCCTGGTGTGGCCAGACGGGCTTGGGTGTCCCGGACACTCATGCGGTCAGGGGACAGGGAGGTGACTTCGGTGGCAAGTTGTCAAGGCCCAGCGGCCCGGGCAAGCATGGACAAAAAGACACCGAAAAAAAATAGACACTCAGAAAGTCGCTGTTGGGGGGGGGGGGGGGATTCATTGCTATTGTACATGCTATGCAGCGGTGTAAGCTGCCACGGCTCACGGAGCCCACCAATTGTAGACTGTAAAAGGGGAAAGACGCATGTGTATGATGAGGGGCGGGGATTCAAGGGCAGCTGGCAGGGAGGCGCGCCGAAAAACACGCTCCCGGCAGGTTCAAAGTGTGGGACTAATGCTCTCCCAGTCCGTTTAGGTCACAACGGAGAGGGGACCCAGTGAGTTGGATGCCGTCCGTATGGTGGAAGGCCTGCCGCACGGGAGACCCTGTGTCCCCCTGGTTGTGGGAGCGAGGGCGTTTGCCACGCGTGCCCTCTAGCAAGGGGATGTGTTTCCGCTTGAGGAGGATGCAGCGGACGATGTCGGCCTCTGCGGCCAGGTGACGTTCCTTCTAGGACCAGGCGCTGGCCAGTCAGTGGTTGGAGGTCGCCGTCCATTGGGCTATCTGAGTCACCAAGTGTTGCGGGGCACCCATAGATACTTCGTGGGCAAACAGGACACTCTTGCGTCCACCCGCTTGGGCATAGCTGTGGCAACACTAGTCCCGTACCCTCCTATCATAATCCCTCCAAAACTCGCGTGAGGCTTTACGGAAGGATGCGAGGTACACCTCCTCCACCCCTTGGCAGGCCATGCGCAGCGAGTGTGGTTCTTGTTGTTTCGCTCTCAGCACTTCGTTCAGCCCCCGCATCCCTGCCCCCCTGAACAGGCACAACTCAGGATTCCTCCATGGACCGACTGCGCTGACGTGTTGATACTGTGCTGGTCCTGATTCCCCGCGTCGCCGCGGGACGTAGACGAAAGGGTGGGTGGGCGGGCCTGACTGCCTTTAATGATAAAGGAGACCGTTGGAGAGATGGAGAGAGAGATGAGTGAGTGAAGGGGGGAGGGTGCAGGGGATGTTGTATGTGCTGAACCTTCTTTACTTCGAGGGCTACGTAACTATGGTTCAGCCCCCGCATCCCTGCCACCCCTGAACAGGCACAACTCAGGATTCCTCCATGGACCGACTGCACAAAGTGCTCGCAAATGCGAGCCCCGGACTCACGCTGGTCCCGTGCCAGCCGCTGTTGCCTCCCCCCCTTGTGCTAAACTCCAAGGGGCCTGAGGTAAATAATGGAGATGCATAAATTTGTGTGCGCTGCGTTCCCAGATCTGCCGCCTTTCATTGGCGTCCTGGACAGCGTGCCGCCTGCTGGGAAAGGTACACAGGCGGCTGAGCGGGTCTGCGGGGTTCTCCGCAGTATGGACCCGAAACACACCAAGTTTCACGTGGCTCCAAAGCCGGAGCCAGAACAGACGGCGGAGGATTCGCTGGTGGGACTGTGAGCAAGCAGTGGCCCTCTGCCCTGCCACCTGGAACCTGCTGGCGTCGCTGTCTGTGCCAACCACCACTGATCTGTGCCCGCGGTAGATGGCTACTTTACACGCATAGTATATGCCGAAAAGCTCTGCCTGCTGGAGTGACGTAACCCATGCCGGGCAGCGGACGGAGCGGCGGAATCGCCTGTCGCCCACCAGCCCTACCCTGAACCGTGCCCCTTCTGGTGCCGCGTCTGCAAACAGCAGGAGGTCTCCCGTGCCCGGCACCTGTTGCGTCCCTCCCTCGTGGCTGTCTGGCGGATAGGTCTGGGCTACAGCGCTGAACAGAAGCACCGTGCCGAGGCCTCGCGCCATATTCCGTGTGAACCAGCGCGCGCCCGAGTCCAGCGCCTGATAGCTCCCTGCCATGAAACAGGAAAGGCCGGCATTGGGCCTTGAAAGCCAGCACAGCCGCCCAAGCAGCTTTCTGAGCCTGCGGGGTTCGATGGTTCCACGGCCCATGGCCCTCACCCATGCTCGGAGCGCACTGCGCAGCCCGCCAGGGGCGTTCTGGAAGAACCCTGCTTCCGTGTTTATGTGCTTGCCAATGAAGCTGAGCTCCTTCGTGGGTGTCGTTTCGCTTTTCTGGCTGATTATGAAACCCGCCCGCTGCAGGCGCCGGATTATGAGCGCGCCGCACCTGGGATGGACTGCGAGCGGTTACGAGTATGTCGTCTATATATACCCATGCCCGGGCCCGCACGCCTCGCAGGGCTGCAGCCACGATACCCCGGACGAGGGACTGACAGATGAGGGGGAAATGGCGCCATCCAAAGGGGAGGCGCGTGTAGCGGTACGACCGCCCGTCGGCGGTTTTCAAGACAAAGACCCTGCGCCAGCCCCTCGGGAGCACGACGCTCCAAAATGCATTTTGGAGGTCGAGTTTGGCCATCCACGCACCCCCCCCCCCCCGCATCCAGTCCTGTCTGCGGACACTTGCCCCGCTCGGCAGTGCCCTGTCGCCTCTGAGATGGCGAGTCAACCTTAGGGGTTCCTAAGGGGAAGGGGTGTACAAACGCAAGTGCAGGCTGGTATGGCCTTTTCCCTCCTCGGGTCGCGACCACAGGCGATCCTGCGGCGCTTCCCTAGATCTTCCCCTCCTCACGAGCACGACGGTCGGCGATCCGACGGTGCCGTCCTCCCTTCCCTGCTTGTCTGTCGGCGATCCGACGAAGCAGTCCCCTCCCTCCTTCCTCCATGCCTGTCCTGCATGCTTCCCCTCTGCGGCTCAGCACCCGAGAATGTTACGCTGGGCCCTCCGGTCCCAAGCACCTCAACCCTTTCCTTGTCCACGTGCCTTACACCCCACCTGTGTCTCAGGGCTCTGCCCGCGGCGACACGTGCAAGCCTAGACGAACCGGAAGGCCCATTGTGGGCCCCCAACCAGTCGCACCGGCCTCACACCCTGCCCTCTTTTCCCACAGTCCACATGCCTCCGGCAGCAGCCGTCGTTCCTGATGTCACCGCGGATGCGTTCCGCGCACTCTCTCCTGCCGATCGGCTCCACGCCCTGACTCCCAGGGACAGTTTTCCTTGCACAGGGGCGGCCTGGAACCTGCTGGCGCGTGAACTGCTGCTCACGCTGCACCACCACCCCTTTGGGGTGCTGTGCACGGGCCTCACTGCGGAGGACCCGTTCCTGGCCTCAGTCAGTCTCATGTGGGCTGTCGCCACCGACTCCCTTGCACACCTCGACATGGAGTCGCTACGAAATCACGCGAACCAGGCGGCCTGGATCACATACGGCATGGCCCTCGACTCGCTCGTGGCGTTCCACGCACAAGCCACTCCCGCCCAGCTGACAGACCTCAACTCTGAGGCTGCACTGTTTGTTGCCCGCTATGGGGACCAGAGCTTACGGACCATGTCTCAAGACGAGTTCCTGATGGTCCTCTCTGGGGAGCATGAGATCAAACCGCCAGCCATGCGCCTACCGGTGGTCTTCTGGCTCCTGAGCTGGGCGGCAAAGCAGGCTGGGTCTGCTCTAGCCTGCCCAAATCTGCTCCCCACGGACCCTCCTTCACCGGTGCCTACCAACTGCGTGCTCACCTCCAACCAGTGGGTCAAAGAGCTACGCTCCCACGGCCCCGACGGCGATGGCAAGCTCTGCCACCCAGGCCTGCTCATGCGCCTGTACGCTTCCAAGGAGCGCTGGCGCAAGGAGGCAGCGGAAGACGCGGCCGAGGACCCATGGCTGCTTCAACTGCGGTCCCTGTCCTCCACCGACGCCTCCGACTTTCTCACCCGCCTAGACTCGCTGGCAGCCGTCCCGGAGAACAAAGCCGAGGAGCACGCCCAGCCCCTCCTCACCCTAGCCAGGGCCCACCAACTGGGCTCCAAGGCGTATGGGAATATCAACGGGGTCCGCACCACGGCGGCACTGGTGGGGGTGGCCAAGTCCCTCTGGCTCACGTGCCCCTCCTACCGACAGCCGATGCTTCGGGCGGACCTGTCCCGCTACGTCGACGTCATCGAGGAGAAGTTTGAGAACAACAACCTCCAGGACCTCAAAACCAAGTCCTTGGAGGCTGTTGTCAAGCTCCTTGAGCGGCACGACTCGCACGGCATCCCGTACGGGGACGTGGCCCGCAAGCTCGCCATGCATGCGGCCGTCTCCGACAAAGCTTCGCAGAGCCTCCTAGTGGTATCCTCGGAGGACTCCTTTCGCCTAGCCCTGGTGCACACATACCGGGGCATAGAGACCAAGAGCGGCGTCACATAGGTGACGCAGACGCTCCAGCAGGAGCTCAAGAATAAGGCGACGGACACGGCCTTCGATTGGGTCCTTCGACGCGGGGCAACCCCCACCCAGCCCGCGCCACCCCACACGCCCGCCACTCAGCGCATCGTCACGCCGGGGCTACAGGACTCCCTCTTCCCCACGTCGACGACGTCCGCCGCCTCCCAGCCCCGAGCCTCGCCCCCGGGGCGTCGCTTCCTGATGCTCCGCGACCTGGACTCCGTCGGTGAAGCAAACCTCATGTCGGCCAGTGTGCAGCTCACTCACCTGCTGCTCACCCCCATCACCCTCACCCCAATAATGGTGAAACGCCGGGTCGGCGTCGCGTCCGTTGACGAGTCCGTATGGGCATCCCTCTTCTCGTCTTGCACGGAGCGCACCTACCTCGACACGGCCTCAGTTCCCCCAATTGGTCAGTCACCATAGCCAGCACCAGGCCAGACGGCTCCCCTGTCCCTCTGACGAGTGATGCCTGCGACGCCTCTTCCATGGCCCCCCCAGCCCCGTCGGCTGCGCCTAGGGACAAGGCCAAACGGGGCAACAAGCGCCCCCCTCTGGGCGAGCTCCCTGACGCTCGTCGCCCGCCTCCACAGCGATGGGACCCCTCCAGCGACTCGGTGGTCGTAGGGGTGCCTGGGCGGTGGGCTCCTCCCCTGCCTGCCCCGTGGCCCGCGACGGCGCCCCCAGCGGCCCCCGGCAATACCCGCGGGGTGGAGACAGCCCCCTTTGATGGCGTGGCTCGTCGCTGACTTCACCTGCCCCGCATCCTGCCACGCACAGTCCTCCCCTTCGAACCCCTCATCCGCGTTGCGGTCTCGTTGGCCACGTCCAACTCCCTCCGCGATGTGATCACCCACCACCCCCCCCAGGTTCTCCGTTTCCTCTCGACCTTCCCCGAGGATGAGGTGGAACCGCCTGGAACCCATGCAGCGTGGTGGGCCTGCTGGGACTGCGGTGCCCTGTACTCCCTGGCACCTCCAGCCCCGACCCCAGCATGCCCGCACTGCTCCTCTCTCGGTGGCCTCACCCTTCTTTCCCCTGCGCCCCTCCTGCCCCATGCTGAGACCCGGCTGCGCGCGGACGCCCGCGTGTGCCTCCACCCCAGCGTGTGGTGTCCTCTCCAAGCTTTCCCCCCCACCTTGTGGCGCCCTGTAGCGTCGTGCCTGCTCCAGTGGCTAACAGGGGTAGCCGAGCTGGTGCAGCGTCGCGGCTCCCTGGCGGACTCGCACCTGCTCCTCATATCCCCCCCCCTGCTCACCCCCTCAGGCGACCTGTTCTGGTTCTGGGACCCTGCCAGGCCTCTCCCCGCGGCACCCCAGGGCAGCCCGGGGTACGTCCGGAGTGGCCCTGAATGGCTTCTTTGCTGTGTACCCCCCCCCCCTCCAGCGTATTCGTCCTATCCACACACTGTCCTGACTGCGGTCTCCCGGAGAGGCCTGCGGCGGTGGTCCATGGTGACCCCAGGCCGCTTCTTTTCCCAAGTCTGTTCTGCACAGCCCCCCGGCCCACCAGCTCGTACTGTCGAGCGGAAGTGGCGGCGTGTGCCGCCTGCGACATCTCCGGCGTACTAGTCCCGCACGCCATCCCAGTGTCTTCCGTCACTGGGCCCGGGAGCTGTTTTTCTTCTGCCGTTCATCCAGTGCAGCCCCCCCCAGCAACAGCTGTTGCTCGTTGGCTCACTGACCCCCCCGCCCCCCCCCCCCCCCCCACGCCCACTCTCCTGTATTGCAACAATCTGGGAGGCTGCGAGACCAAGAGTGAAGCCTTTGAGAACCACCTCCTCTCCCTGGACATCGGGTACGGTCTGTACCAGGAAACCTGGGGGAGTGCGGCCATTCGACGGTGCGTTCCTCGTCAATACGGTCATGTCGTCAGTCGCACGCAAGGTGTAGGCACGGGGTTCCTCATACTATGGGCTTGGTCGTTGGTGAAGGGCCCTTCCGTCCCTTATGTTGTGATGGATGAGGTCGATTGGTTTGCGGTCGTCATAGAAACGTCCCGGTACGGGGCCCTCCTCTTGGTTTCCGTTCACCTACGCCCGCACTACAGCTTCGCTGAGAAGAAGGCTGTTTTGCGGGCCATCCACAGCCTCCACCAGCTCCTGCGGCCCCAGGCCACCATAATAGGCGGGGACTTTAATTGCGAGGCATACGGTGACAGCTCCCCTCTGTACTATGCGATGCGCAGCGCTAGCCTGTTCCACTCCTTCCACCTGGCGCACTCTCCTGGCACGCTGACAAATTGGACTGTGGTGGACGGTGTGCAGCGCAGCACAGGCATTGACCACATCGAGTGAGGTGAGGATCCTCACCTCAGCCAACATCCCCCCCCACCACTCCTCCCTCCTCCCCTCCTCCAGCACCCACATGGGGCTCATCGTCACCATCGACGTCCACGACAGCACAGCACAGCCATTCCACTGGAAGCGCCTTCGTTGGCGTTTGCTGGACGACCCGGCAGCCCGACTCCTGTCGTCCCTGGTTGGCGTAGTATGGGCGTTCCTGACCCTGTACCCCTCACCCCCGGACCTGTTCACCCGTGCCATGTGGCATTATGTGTCCGCCATGGTCCCTCGCCCGCCAACGTCGGATGTGGTAATCCGGCGCCTGCAGGCCCTAGCCCCGCCCATGTCCAGGGAGCAGCTGGGCCAGTTGTCCCAGGTGCTGCGAGACACAGTAGCAGAACGGGGCCGGGAACGGCTGGCGGTCACACTGGCCAGAGTGACGGTCACAGGGGCCACGCGAGGCGCTCTGCGCCTCAAGTCCCAGCCGCTCAAGCCCCTCTCCCTCATTGCCCCCAACCCCACCGTGTCCCTCCGCAATCCAGAGGATCGCAAAGCGGAAATAGACGCGCAGGCGGCCGCCAACGTCCAGAACCGGCACCTGGGGTTGGACTTGGACTGGCTCAGGGCCCACGCGAACCCCCGTTGCTGGGAGCGGTTTTTCGACCCAGACCTTGACCTCCCCATAGGACTGATTTTACAGTTCCTGCAGCGTCATCTCCAGCCTGACAGCCGGAGCGACCGCGACGCATACTGCGCTCGTGTGTCGGCTGAGCCCGTGCTCTCTGACCTCCAGATGGTGCAGTGCATAACCCAGCAAGGCTCGTGGGCCTCGGCCTGCGACAACACGCCCCGCAGACTGCTGCAGTGTGGAGGGTTCGGTGTTTGCTTGGGCGTCCTGGCGTCCAGGAGGCAGTCGTGGCTGGGTGCCCCTTCCCTGTCCGCCATGCCTGTGCAATACGGACTGTACAAGGGCAAGGTGCCCCGTGATGCGAAGAAACCCCCCAACTTGATGACTTCATATCGCCCTGTTGTGGCCGAGAGTCCCGTCACGGGGTCTGAGGCACACTCGGCGAAAAGAAAAAAGGATTGCACGCTGGAGGCGTCAGGCCTGTATCCCCCAGAGTACTTTGCGTACAGAAGCGAACTGCGGGCGGCTGAGCTAGCTCTGACCAGCCGGGCTGCCTGCACTTCCTCCCTCGAGACCTATGGCTCCGTCGCCCGCTGTGGGTGGGACGAATCCGATGCGTAACAGCGAGACCTCATCTCCCCTATGAACTCGCTCCTCCACCCGATGTGGGACTACGGTCCTTGGGCAGCTGGGTTCTATGTGCAGCTGCAGATCCGAGTCGTCTCGTCCGACGGCCTCACAGATGGATACACACCCTTCGAGGGGTACTCCCAAGGGAACCCCTTCTCAGCCAATGGATACCAAGGTGCGTCAGTCCTGGCCTCCTCCACCCTACCCTTCCCCCGCCGCATTTACATCCCTCCGTGGCCCTGCCCGTCACCCCTCCCCATCAATCGCGTGTGCTACAGCGACGATAGGGCCTTTTTCGAGCCCACGATGGCGCTGGTCTCTGAGCTGGCCAGTGCATGCGTCCAGGCCACCCTTCACACTAATGGTGTTCCCAACATGGACAAGCTGGAGTTCAGCTTTATAAGACTAAATGACAGGGGCTATCCTGCCCTCGTCGCAGAGGATGTTCCCCGCTTTAAAACCCGTACCCTCACCAACCCCCCCCTCATCGTGGGCGTGCCCATCCTCCACAATCTCGTGCCCACAGCCAAGCTGGCCGACCTACTGGCCACATTCCGCACAGTTTACTACTCGGTGCGCGACACAGCAGTTTCTCCCCTGCTTGCAGTACGTTCCTTTGTGGCTTTCGCGCTGTCCCGGTGGGACTATGTGTTTTCTGCATTCCTGGCCCTCCCGGAGTGGCACAAGGACCTGCAGGTTTACGCGCACAAGGCGTACCGGGCGGCATTTGCCCTCCCCCCTTGGACGTGCAGCACCTTTCTGCACCTCCCCTTACACGCTGGTGGCGTCAACTGCCCTCACCTCCCCACCCGCAACATCTCGTTGCTTTTCCAAACATACCTCTTGGCCTCCCTTAGCCGGAACCCCCTTTCGCGGGCTTCAGCGAAATACCTCCTGGAGTCCCAGGCCCAGTATTCAGAGGGCCTGGCCCTACGCAACCAGCTCGCCATCTTGCGCGCGCGCCCACCTCTGGGAAGCACGCATTAGCTGCAGCTTCACCACGGCCGCTCCGCTCCCTGACGTCCTGTGGATAGTCACGGATGGGGCGCTGACAGCCACGGCCGTTGGCGGAGGCATCGTCTTTTATCACCCTGGCTGGGGTATCCGGCGCTCTTTTCATTTCCGCTTCCAGGTCGTCCAAGCCACTTCCACGGACGCCGAGTGGCTGCCCAAACTGGTGGCCAGGCACCTGCTACGGACCTGGGTGGGTCGTGCGTACTTCCTGGCCGACGCCACGGCGGCTATGCACTGGGCTTTCACCAAGGCCCCCCCCCCATCCTCCATTACCAACCACATTTTCCGCCAGGTGGTCTCGGCCACAGTGGGTTTTCAGGAATTCTGGTTGCAGGCGCAACACAACACAGGTCACACACACACCGCGGCCGCTCTGCAGCGAGAAGCGCACCAGCAAGCGGCCCGCGGCGCTTCCCTGGCCCAGCCATTCACCGCCCCCCTTCTTCCCTTGCTGAGCAGAGCTGTGCTGGCCACGGGCGCTGGCCGTTTGCTCTTCAACGTTGGGCTCAGTGTCGCCCAGCTGCAGGATGACGCCCTAACACGGGCGGCTACCCGCGATGCGAGTTGGGACACGGCTCGATGGGCGGCCGCAGAGTTCGCCTCTTTACTGCTAGACTCTGCACTGCCCAGGGGCCCCATCGTCACAGCTCTCCGCCTGCGGGCCCTGCTGTACCACCCGCCCCCCGTGACAGTGCACTATTACGCTTGCGATTTTTGTGAGGCGCATGTGGACTCCCCCTGGTCCCATATAGCCCACGCCTGCCCGGTTTTTCTACTGCGAGTCCAGTGGGCCTTCGTCAGACTGCTCGCTACACTCCCTAAGCAGGTCGGCTCGTATTTGGCTGACGGCACCACGCTGGTCCAACCCTCTTCGGCCACGGCGATTGCTGTGGCGCTGGAGACCGATCATCAGGTACCTACACCCCTATCCCCGCTGCACATGACTGTGTACACACCGTCGGGACTCGTCAGCCGCCCTGAAGAGATCCGGACCCCTCGCCCTTCGGCGCGCGACCATGTTCGTCTCATTCTGGAGACCATGGCCGACCACTCGCGCACCCTGGTTGACCTGCTCCTAGTGCTGGACACCCTCGAGTGGCCCACGCGACCGACCCCATCCCTCAACCCCCACGTTCACGTCCTCACCGCTAAGAAGGTCCTGCCCCTGTCAGTCGCCTTTCTGGCGCGCTGGACTACCTGCCACCTCCAGAGCTGGCGCATGGTGGCAGGTGGCCTTCTACCCATGCGCATGCCCCCCCCCCCCCCCCCACCTCCCGTTGGGCCCCCGAAGTGACCTTTGCGGTGCGACCCAACGTCCAAGAGCCCTCGACGGCTCACTTTATCCGATCCCTCCCGAGCCCCCTGATCGTTCTGACCTCCACCCCCAGCGTGCACGCTGTGCTACAGCTGGTGGCGAAGGACATGGCTACACTAGCCGTGCGAGACCATGTACTGCTGTGGGATGCTGCGGTCGTCCACACACTACCACGACAGGACCGCTTTACATGACAACTTCCTACAGCCGTGCAGTGCGCGTTGCCTGTGTTCTCTGCGGTTCCTGTCAGCACACAAGCACACAAGCTCGCGCCAGGGATACAGCCGCGCTCAATACACGTGCAACAATACTAGAGGAGGAGGCGTGTGCCCCGCCCGCTAGCTGCATGGCCAAAGGGTGAGTGTGGTGCGCCGGAGCCGAGCTTCCCCAAAGTGGCACCCCGTGGGCCCCTAAGGCCCTCTTCGGGTTCGGGAAGGTAAGCCCAAAGCCCAAAGCCCCCGCATCCAGTCCCTGAACTGTTCCAGGCCCGGGAGGGTGAACTTTTGGGGCCGTCTGGGGTCCGCCTCGTTTATAGGAGATGCATCTAAGATCATTCTACACTTCTGCCTATTCTTTGGGCGCAGGAATGCTCGTGAGGTGGGCCTGAGGTGCGTGCGCTTCACCCCCCGCGCGTCTACGCGCAGGGCCCGCATCATGAGCGGGAGCTTAGTGCAGTGCGATTTCAGGCCGGCCCCCCTTGTTTTGGCGCGCTCCTCATAAGCCTTCAGGAGGTCCTGTGGCACCAGTCGCCTCTAGAGCGGCGCATGCACGTGCACACGGCCCGCCGACCCGAGCCCTTTTGCCGCCGTCTCCGGGTCAATCTCGTCTTCGTCTTCCGACGAGTAATACCCATCCTCCCCGCCGTCCAGCCCGCCGTCCAGTACCCCTGCAGCGCGACTCGCAGCTTCGCAGTAGTATCACCGTGGCCCAGCCTGAGCTGCGCCACCGCCATGAGCAGCTCCTCGACGCCCTTGTGGACCATGCCCCTGCGGCCCCGTTTCACTCCCGGCAGCTCGCTGATCGCACGCGCCAGGCGCTCGTCTTCGATCGTCATCCCCCGTGCGTCCCCGTAATGCCTGCGCATCGGCTGCCGCATCTCCGTCTGGTTTGTCTGCGCCTCCGTTGTCCGCCGGCAGTCTCCTCCGCGCCCCTCGCGTCGCCCCCCTCTGGCGCTTGACGGTTTTGGGCGGCGGTTGCTCTGGTGAGTCTTCGATTTCGACGACGTTGCGCTTGGGCGACTCCGTTCGGGACCGTTTCTGCACCTGGGTAGTACTGCCCTCCGGACTCGGTTCTGCCCGAGCAAGTCGCACATGGGGGATCTCGAGCTCGCTCCTAATCCAGCTTGGCCACATCCCCAACGTTGTCCTGGGCTGCATCCGCGCCGTCGTTTCGCTTGCCCCGTACTCTGGCAGGGGGATGGGTCCCCTCGCACAAACTGCCACCGCGGCGGCGCCTTGTAGACATCTCCGCCACTGCCGCCGACTTCCACCCCCCCCCCCCCCCAGAGCATGATGAACCGCGCTGGGAGTCCGAGGCCGTGGAGTTGGGCTGCTCCGAATCGCCTGAACGAGTGCCAGCGCAGGCACTTGAAGGATCCGCCGGGCCGGACCAGGATGCCGTGCAGCCCCTTGTGTAGTCCGTCCGTCCCCTGAAACCACGCAGGGACGTCGGGGTGGTATCCGTGGCTTGCCCTGAGGCGCGCCAGGAATGCGGCCCACTTCGCCGTCCATTGTCCCGTCTCTTGCCGTTGCTCGCCGCTGCGGGACTTGGTTCCCTGGAACACCCACTCGCTGCCCTCGACGTGGGCCGTGATTGCTTCGCTCGCTCGGAGGCAGTGGGCGCATGATAGTGCTGCCAGCGCCCGGATCTCCCACTCCGCCCTGGTGTGCGCGATGCCCGCCATGTACCGCAGCGCTTCCATGCTGGCCCACTCCTTGACCGCGCCTCTCCCCTGTCGCTCTCGCTCCTTCTCCACCCCCAGGACGAGGTACCAGTCCCCTGGCCGTACGGTACTTCTGATCCATCCCAGCTTTTCGAGTAGCTGCACCCCCGAGAGCAGCTTTTTGATGTTGCCCTCCCCCACGTTCTGGGCGGCGATGTCCCCGAGCTCGTCCTCCAGCACGCGCCTTCTTCCGCACCCCGGCTGCATGCGCTCGCGCCTCCTACTTCGCGAGGGCCCCCAGGTACCCGTCCAGCGTGGATTTGCTGAGGCCCCGCACGACACTGGCGTCGTACCCGGCGCCCCAGCCGTCCCGCATAGCCTGCCCAAGGCGTTCGACGGCCACTGGCAGCTTGCGCTCCTGCTGTCATTTGGTGCCTTTGCCTTTGACGCAGCCCCACTCGTCCCTGTCGAAGTACCAGTGCGCCTGGTTGCAGTCTGTGCACTTGGACTTTGGCGGGTCCGTGCAGTCTTCCCAGGCCCCTGAGCGCTTGCTTTTGAAGTGTCGGCGGCCGCCCAGCAGGGTGAACTCGGTGTTGGCGGCTGAGCCTGTGCCCCTCCAGATTTCTCCTTCTTTGCGCCCTGCGATGTCGTTTCCTGCCCGGCGCGCGGTGCCCTTGGTTTGCTTTTTGCGTGCTCGCGAGGATCGCCCCGACGACGATGATGACGAGCCCGAGCTGCTGCTGCTGGCGCTGCTTGAGCTTGATGAGTCGTTGGTGTCGGAGCTGGAGTCCCGTCGCTTACTTTTTCCGCGCCGCTTGCGCTCCTTCCGGCGCTGTCGTTTTTCCCGCTTCCTCTCTTTCCTCCGTCGCTCCCGGGCCCTGTCCTTCAGCTCGTTAGCCCCGGTCACGTCGCAGTCCAGCACGATTTTCCACACCTTTCGCGCCAAGGCGCTGGGCTCCGCCTCGCTCTCCGCCGCGTGGTTTTTTAGCTCTTGCTCCAGCGCCCTGCATAATCTAATAGTCCACCTCGTGGCCCCCGGCCGTCGCCTCATGCTGCGGGCCGCCGACGCCGTCAGGACGTTCCACTTGACCTTGTCGCTCGCCTTGTCGCTGTGCCCCTCATTGTCTCCTGGGCCGCACGCTGGCTGCGTGCCTGATGGTCCCGCCGCCGCGCCGCAGCTGTCGCCACCGGCGCCGTGCGCTCCTTGCCCCGCCCGGCGCTCGAGTTCCTGCAGGGACGCGCAGAGCTCGAAGGCCGCCTCTGACTGGGGCTGCGAAAGCTCGACGTTGGGGACCTCGATGCCCCACGCGAGTCCCAGGCCGTACAGGAAGGCGTCTCTGTAGGCCAGGAAGGTCTTGCACACCAGGCACACCCCCAGCCCACGATTGAATGTGACCGCTAGTTTGGATGTGTTGAGGCGCGCCGTCCGGACCCAGCTGTTGATCCCCACGTCGAGCACGGTGCCGCGCCGCTCCAGCGGGACCTCCGTCGCCCGCCAGTGTTGCTGCATCAGTTCAGCCCATGCCGCGTCAAGCACGGACTCGTCGTGAGCCAGCAGCCGCTCCCAGGCCCAGGCTCCGTCCCCATCGAATTCGTCCATGTGCCTGTGCGGGGGGGCCTGACTGCCTTTAATGAAAAAGGAGACCGTCGGAGAGATGGAGAGAGAGATGAGTGAGTGAAGGGGGGAGGGAAGGAAATCATATTAAGGAGCACGTTGTGAGTGAAGGGGGGAGGGTGCAGGGGATGCTGTATGTGCTGAACCTTCTTTACTTCGAGGGCTACGTAACTATGGTTCACGACTTGCCGGACGGGGTTCGCGAGGGGGTGTGATGCCCAATGAGGATCCCTCTCGCCGTATGACTTCAGTCCTACATGAAGCGTGCTCATTGATGCATATGAGACCTGCTCTGACATTAGGTGGGGTAGTGTTTCATCCCCCAGCGCTAGTACCAGGCTTTGCCTCACGAATTCGTTCTCCACCTTTGCCAATCTTGCCACCATTTAATGAAAGGCTTTGTTGTTTAACGTTGTAGGCACCTTTCCCTCACCTCAGGCGAGGACTCAAATCTGCAGACAGTGGCATTCGGGGTCGGCGAGGGTCCTAGCCCTCAAAAACTCAGTAATGTCTAAAGATAACATGTGTCACACACTTGTATGAAACTCTTGTTTACTGCGTAAACAATGGTTCCGTCAACTTTCTTGGTGGTCGGTTGGTCGTCCTTCAGTCTTGGGTCTCCTCCACCTTTGCCATAAGGCACAAATCTACATTTTACTAATTCTGCTCGGAGTCCTCATCTCTCGCAGTATACCGCCAATGCTGTAGTGGCTCGTTGGACTCCAACTTGCACCTATGCTCTACCGATCATCGCTTAACGCTCCATCTAGCATGTTGTCAGCCGCCATATTGTCAATTAATTGCAGTGCTCACTCGGCCACTTTGTCCTTCTCTGGGCCCAATCCATGATAGCTACGTATGAACCCCCCCCCCTGTTTTTTTGTGATGAAGTAGTTTGGCTTGTGAAAGTGCCTTGGCCCGGTGCTGGCACCAGATGTGGGTTCGTCCTTTGCGGCATGAGGGCCGGACCAAAGGTCAATAAATACAACATTGATTGTGCTTGTGTACAAGACCAATGGCTGAAAATTGCCCCCCTCTCCACTGTCACCCTCTCACCACGCCATGCGCATGTCTTAGTGCATTTCATCACTTGCTCTTGGGGGAATCCTTGCACTGCGCGCGCACTGCGCGCTACTTTTAGACTATGTTCCCCCTGAAGAGCCCCCAGCAAACCCCTTGGAAACACCCTTAGAATTAGGTGACCCAAACTGCCCCAGCTCAAGAAAGTTGCAAACTACCTTCCCTTCACATAACACACATCATGCAATCTGGAAAAGCCATGAACAGCGTATTGGTTGCCACCCTCAACACCCTCTAACGTATAGGGGGAGGTGGCCGGGGGTACCTCCTTTCGTATGTGCATCGAAACCTTTGTCGACATAATACGACGACCGTTGTGGCAACAACCCCGCGGAGGCAATTTCCGCTACGAGATTATTCGGAGTTGAACTACTCACCCACTGGCGGGTCTTTCGCTTCACCAGCCACATCTGCCCTCGTAAGTTGATGCGACCGGCCGGACGAGAATTTGATGGCGAATTCGAATGCGAGTTGGCTTGGAATCACAGGCATAGCACAATTCAAAGAGATGCGTAGTATCCTGCACAAGGACATGGTCCAAATAGCCCGTGCAAATACAAATAAAGTGTGAAACAGGGTGGAAATGGGTGAAATTGGGTGAAAATCCAAAAATCCTATATCCCCAATGTGGAAAAAGCATCAAAACCTATGCAACAGGGAAGCAATGATGCCCCTATGATCTCAAAGCATGGGTCTCCAGTACGGCCACTGTACGCCACTGTACGTGTTGGTGCACATGTGTTGGCCACTGTTGTGGGGCCTTCGCCAAATGGGCCGCAGTTTTGCCACATTCGGTACATACGCCCTGCTGGGGTCAGTCCGGTGGATCATGAGAGTGCTCAACTCTCAAGGCTAGAGGCTGTGGCGGTTGAATCACCCAAGTCTTGCTTGCATCGGTGGAGGGTACCACAGTTTGCCTTGAAATACCCTTGCAACCCCCCCCCCCCCCCCGGGAGACCGTCACTTGGCGACCGTCCCCCCCCCCCCACCCGGGAGACCGTCGCGCGCTAACCCGGGAGCTTGCAAGGGGGGGAAAGTGTAGGTGCGCAGATAGCAAGGTAAGGGGGGCGCCTTAAGCGCAGTGCTTGTACAGTGCGTTGGGGAGTTCCGAGAAAGGAGGGTTGGCATACGCCAAACCCATAGATGTCCAGATGCGGTAGGCGTTGTTTACGTTCTTAGAGCAATTCAGCTGCATCAGATCATCCAAGGATACCTGCGGTGACGCTAGTCCGTTCTCCAGGATTGGGCGTGACAACCGGTAGTTCTCAGTTCCATAGGGTGCCAGGTTCGCATAGCGCAAACGTGACTTCTTTCGACTTGACAGCTCCAAAGGTACGAAGAAGAGGCCACTGCCAAAGTCGCAGTGCAAGGCATAGGGACGTTGCAAGGACAACGGTTTCACTTGGGGATTGTCCAAGGATTTTGAACCAGAGGATGTTGATGATTCAAGGGATCAAGGAGCAGTTCCGGGAGATCCACAAGACACATGACATAGACACACGGGGTCCAATACAAAAAAAATGGTGGCGTCCGTTGAAGAAAAGTGCCAGTCTCATATGGAGACTGCACTTCTATCCCTAGTATCTAGTATCCCTAGTAGGACTGGCCAATGTATCCATTTCTCGTGGTGTACAGGGGATTATTAGGGTGTGGAGGAGGGTGTAAGGGGAAGGAGCACGAGGAGAGAGAGGAATTGAGTACCCCGTACCCGAGCGCCTACGAGGGAGCCTGGATTGTCTTATGCACCCCCGAATGAGGTTGTACAGGTGACCACGCCTACTGGCGTAACCTGTTGGACCGGATGACCATGGGGAGAACTGATCTTCCCGACAGTCCCATCTATGTGCTGCCTGAAGATTAAGACACCACTATGTAGGCCCGTGATTGGACCGGCTTCCTGTCCATGGTTGATGGCTCACTGAACCCTGCACCCTTGTGCGACCTTGACAAGGTATTACTAAAAGAGTTGATGGCCGAAAATCGTGGCCTTACTCTTCAGGATCTCAAGCAGTGGAATCTTCAGCATAGCTCGGTAACACTAACAGGTGGTGAGGTCTGCGAGTGGTCTGCGGCACCTTTGTCTGAGACCTATGGTGAGGACCGATTGTCTAACATAGCCAGTACCATCCCACCAGTTGACCCCAGCGTTGTGGACCTCAGGCACAATGCTTTTCTGGCTCAAATGTTGCTAGAGGAGGTAGACCTGAACTCCCCTGAGGAGAGTGTAACCTCTGGTGCATGCCCTATCCTTTAGATGAGGCATGCCTCGTCCGAGTCTTCACGGCATACCAAAAAAAGTCTCAGGGACGAATTTGTGGCACCTCTAGGTAGTATTGGCTCCGGTATTACCAAAAGCAGTCTGAGGGACGAATTTGCGGCACCTCTGAGTAGTATTTTTTTTTTTTGACTCAGACTCACAAGTTCATCGTAAGTGCTTGGCCCCTTATTTCCAAAAAGAGTCTCAGGGATGCCATATTGCACAGCCAGTAACCAGGGAAAACACTCCGCCAAGAGCACAATGGTGTAAGCTGCCAAATACACATTCCTTCCGGTGCACATTTCTGAGGACAGCCATTTCTAGGTGATGCCACACAACATATGACATGAAAGAGCATTTTGATGCAGGCAAGATGCCATTGGCAAAAGGAATCCAGGTATGGCACCTGAGTACTGCTGTGCTATAGGCCGCCATTTGCGTGCGTTGACGACCTGTTTGATAAAACGCTTGAATGCATCATTCAATCCAAGGCTGAGCATGGGTAAATAGAAATGAGGATCATTGCCACGTACCTGTTTTTGCGGACGCGGTGCACCCTTCTCAGCATCGTACATCAGAGCTGGGCATCACAAGTGCATTCCAGTGCTCAAGGTGCACACCAAACACTGAACCTGTCTGAAATCCAATGCAACAGAGTATCAATGGTCTGACGCTCTGCAAGGATGGCAAGTGCAAGGGTAACACTTGATGTAGCTCGGAATGGAAATGAAACAAAAGAGGGGGGCATAAAAGTGATGGATGATTGGCTTTGCGGGAGAAGAATACCAGGAAAAAACAAATCTGATATGAACCTGACACATGCTGCTTGGCAACCATTCCAACCTGCACAACCTCAAGCGGTATGGGCACCATGACAACGCAAAAAAGACCTGGCACTTGATCGTTTTGGCACCAGATGAAAGATCAAACAGGACCCTGCAGATTGGGGGTGCACAGGCACAGGTGGAGGCTGCACACCGCGTGTGCACCGCGCCCGCTATTGGATGAAATCTACCGCAAGAGGCCCCCCCATCAGAAGCCCTCAAAATAGTGTCCCTTTGAGGTCCTCCCAACATGGTTTACTTGTCCGGGGTGATTTTGGAGTGCCCTAAAGGACCCCAAATGGTGGCCCTGGGTAACACCCCACTACACACACCGTGCGCGCACCGTGGGTTCACCACGCCTGCGACCAAGTCACTGACAATTGCTGTCGAATATCGGATGCCCATGCCATGGTCTTGCTGCCCGGAGCCTCGTGACCAGTTGAAACCAAGTAATCTGGCCAGAGTATTAAACCCAAACATTCCTTCATAGCTGCAGCGTTGTCTCTACCAGGTCTCTTTCACACTGTTGTGTGTCACTGTGGCCACGCAACAAAGCGTGGATTGCGAGTCCCTAACCCCAACTCAAGGGGCCACGCAACAAAGCGTGGATTGCGAGTCCCTAACCTAACCAAACAACAAAAAGAAATCTGGTTCCTTAGGGACCACCCTGCAAAGCGGGACAAATTCAGAAGTGGCTACCTCACCCCTACCTTTTTGGGGGCCCAGAAGAGGGCGGAAGTGCTACGTCAACCTTGCATTCTCAGGGGTCCCCAACGCCAAGCACGGGGGAAAAATCAGAAGTGGCCCACAGGTGGGCACATTGCCTACAAGCATGCATTTTCAGTAAAATTGGTAATTGTTTCTTTGCGGTTAGGTCATGTATTTTTTTTATTTTTGCGGTAAGGCGTGTAGGAAAAAGTCGTCACATCGTGTAATTTTTTTTGTGGTAAGTTGTGTAATTTTTTTTTGCGGTAAATGCGTGGAACAAAAAAAAATCGTCACATCGTGTAATTTTTTTTGCGGTAATGCGTGTGACGGGCTTACACAACTTACCGCCAAAAAAATTGCAAGACTAGACGATTTTTTTGTTACACGCATTTACTGCAAAAAAAATTACACAAATTACAACATACACCCTCCAAACACCCAAATAGGGTGAAAAACACATGAAAAGGGTGTAAAATATGCTTTACATAGGGGGAATGTTTGCCCGGCGCATGCCCGGTGCGCTACCTTTGTATTAAGTATCTTATCTCTAGCCCCAAGTTTGTCCTCACCTTGGGAAGTCCCCCAAGCAGACCGCACTAGACCGCAAACCTTCCTTGCGAGGCACCTTGCATAAGCCGGAATATGAGAATTCAACAACACAAAATGTCACTCCCATCAGTTCCAACCACCACCCTTGCCATCGTCAGAAACTGGGTGCCAAGGATGGGCCAAATTCTTAGACACGGCGAGAAGGTACTCCAAATTGTTTGGTGAGGTCGGGGCAAAAACAGGCACAGGTGGGGAATGGTCAAAAAGGATGCCCAGCGCGCGCCCGGCGCGCCAATGCTCCCCCATAGGATATTTGATCATTGTGGATGGTCAGATAAGGGGAAAAGTTTTGAAAAATTTCCAATTTTGAGCTATAGAGGGTGGAAAACTGCTTATGTGGTTTGTGTGCACACTAGGTGCCACTAAACCACCTACAAACAGCAATTTTGAGGCTTTTGGGGGGGGGGGGGGGGGCACGGCTCAGGCTACATGGGCCCAGCGGCCACTACGTGGGTCCCCATGGGTGCTCAAGTTCCCATATCATCACCAAATGATCACCCACACCGATCCCAGGGGCCAGAAAAGGGTTTCGGAAAAAGTCGAAACGTGGCAAATGTCTAGGTGTCACTAAACAGCATACACAACAGCAACTTTGGGGCTTTTGGAGGGCCCACGGCTCGGGCTAGATGGGCCCAGTGGCCACTACATGGGTCCCCATGGGTGCTCAAGTACCAGTATTGTCACCAAATGATCACCCAAAGCCATCCCGGGGCCGATAGAAGGGCAGGGAGTAGTTCAACTTTCTTGCAAAGGCGGATTGCCGACAAGACTCCCGGATGAACGTCCGTGGGAGGCAAACAATTGGATGCACGTTGACAGGAGGTCCCCGGTAGAGTATTTGGCGGCAAACCTCGATAATTTGCGGAACACTGGCAACCACAAGGAGATAGTACCCGGGGCCCAGCGGGCAATGGCCAAGGCAAGGCCGTCAACCGCAGGATCAGCCGCGCGTATGTCCGCCAGTGTTGTGGCCAAATAGCATAGTCGGCTTGCAGGGGTCTGGGAAGGAGGGAGCGAGGCTCCCCCCCCTTGTAAAAGCTACGCAAAAAACCCCAATCAATACGGTCCCTACGCCAACCTGAGCTTGGACAAAGCCGTAGACGCCCCGGTTCAAAAAGAGAACACGGTGAGCTGGTGCTAGGAAGGGGGATATTGTGCACAAATATCCCCAAAATCAGAGCAATGTGGGTTCAAGTGGGCAAACACTCACACCAAATGTGCCCATGACCCTGTGTGACTGGCAAATCCGTCACCAAACCCATGTATTATGTGGCTGCACTACATTTGGGACCGAATCAAATGAGGTCGCAGATTCATTCGGTCCCTACACCCCCCCCGCCATGTCCAGCGAACAATAAACTCCTCAGAAAATACGGTCCGAACAGGAGTGTTCGCTGGACACGCCGTTCGGTACTCAATTACTGCGGTACCCAAACCCGGGACCTCATTAATTACGTCCCCAAAAAATGTCCCAACAGAAGTGTTCGGTGGACAAGGCATTCGTTGGGCATGCGGGGCGGGGGCCGCCGTAGCTTGGACACGGGCGTAGCTTTTACAAGTGTGTGGGGGGGTAAGGTCAGCCCGGTCTGCAAGTCATTCTTTGCACACGTTGCAGATGATGGGGGGTTGCACTGCAGGTCACAGGGTGAAGCCGAGCTGGGGGGGGGGGGGGGCATGTGGACAGTGCACTGTCGAGGGGTCAGAGGGATACCTGTGGTTTTCGGGCATTCAGACAGTGGGGGGTACACGCAGGGGCCCATGGAGCATAGGACAGGCACTGCGGGCGTGGGTGTCATCGCGTCCTCTGACAGACGTCGGTGATCGCCGGGTGGGGCATGGGGGGCCGGGGCATGGGGGTGGCACTCGTGGCCAGGCAAGCGATGGAGGGGGCGCGCGTGTCGTGCAGCGGGGGACGTGCAAGGCAAAGGTATGGGGGCATGGTCCGCGTCCCTCCCCCGGCTACTCTGCGGTGGTGGTGCGAAGGGGGGGTTAGGGGGGCGTGTGCTCTGAGAAGAGCAGGGGGGTTGGTGGGCAGTACGCGGCCTGGGGCAAGGCAATCCGCACACCAGCCGTCGTGCGATGATGAGAGGGGCTGTGTGCGGTCATTGACGGGGCGCCATGTGGTGTGTGGGTGAAAGCACACGAGGGAATGGCGGGATGGGAGGGGACGAGCGGTTGGGGCGTACGTTCTGGGGGGTGTACACGGGGTGGCAGGCAGTTGGGGGGGCGGCCAGAAGTGGTGGGGCCTGACGCATTGTCACCCCAGAGGGGGGAGGGCTGCGAGCGAAGACCACCGGACCGTGCGGGGACAAGTGCACATGGCATCATGTGCATATGGGGGGGGGGGGTGACCTAATTAAAAAACAGACAAATGCAAACCAGAGGTAATGCACTCCACAGTCAGGCATAAGTGCATCTCTATTCTCTATGCCAAACCTGGTTGACCCTCAAGACACACACTGTGTCTGAAACAGAAAACAGAACATCATGTCTGACTACATTAGTCAGACAATCACAGTCAGTGGCTGTCAGTCAGACATCAGCAATCAGTGTCGGATCCCTTTTCGGGGGGGGGGGGGTGCCGTGGATGTGTGTGTGTCAGGGAATGTTTATAAGGGGCTGGGGGGTTTTGGGGTTTTGAGGCACCCACCCACCCAAAACCAAGCAACCCACCCAGACCCCCCCCCCTCTTATAAACATTTGAGGGGGGGGATTGAGGCGCTCTCCGCTGAACGGCAGGTACACACAAAGCGACCAATGGCAGGACAAAATGCATGTCACCGCTGCTCCCAAGCTTGCAAAAAAAGCGCCAACCTTGCAAAAAAGGCGGAGCTAAAAAATAGTGCCCTAACCGGGAACTGAACCGCAGACTTCCAGCACAGCATACGGCTGCATTACCGTTGCACTAACTGCGAGATCTGGTTGCAGATCCCGTGCCTCCCGTCCAGGTTATTGAACACATTTGAAATCGAAAAAAAAAAAAAAAAGCACCATCAGCCTGCAACACGGCCCCCAATTTGTTGAAAATTGACAACAGCACCAGCTGGGTACATGTGAATACAATCAACATCCATGGCTAAAATTGCGAAAATCTGAAGTGTTCTGCATGATACGGGGTACAGTGGAGTGCCATGGATGCAAGAAAGCTGACGTACACGGCAATGCACCAATAATACCCCCTTGTCCAGCCAACAAACGCATGCGAGAGACTCAATATCCTACGTTCCAGGTACATTTGCAAAACGGAACGTGACAGTTCCTCTGCCCACCCACGCAAAGTCGGCAGACAAAGGCATTCTGATTCTGGGCCGGTGAGGGTCCCGGCCCGGGAATGATCGCCCATGGAAGTTGACAAAACAAAGGACTGCTTCGGGTGGGGCGGGCGGGTGGGTCTAAGGGCTTGCAGACCATTTGAAGAGGCTAGGAGTCCAAATGACACCATCAACAACAAAGGCAAACATACACAATCTCAAACCAAAGGCATTCGAAACAAAAAACAATGACTACTGACGTGGACATCAAATAGCAGTGCCATGGCAGATGGCCCTGTTCAGGCACATTGATAATATGGCGAAGGTGCGATGCACATCAGATGCATACGCGATAGGGGGGGGACGGTTAGTCAGCAACAGGCTCTGTGTGCCACTTTTTCTGGCGGGCAGGTTGAGAAGCGCAGAGAAGCATCCAACTTCAACTGCACTTTCTTCCCAGTGAACCTTCTCTCTGACCGGGTTCGTGGCTGAGGGGGCTGGGGTGGGTCATGGGGGTGTTGGCATACGGATGATGGTTCATCAGGCATGTCACACTAACAGTAAAGGGGGGGTCCTAGACTACACACCCACCCACCCAGAGTACAATTCTAAGAGGGGGGAGGGTCCCAGACTTTTCACCCACCCACCCAGGCTGGGGCACCCACCCAGACCCCCCCCCCCCACTTAACTTAATTCCTTATAAACGTTCCCTGGTGTGTGTGTGTGTGTGTGTTGTCCTTTGCGGCGACGTCCTTTTCCGGGTTTGGGTTTGGTGGGTGGGTCAGCCTCGATCGCTTGGGTGTATGTGATGTGCTGTGCGGTGAGTTCTGTGCGGTCCAGTCGATGATGTTGGAGGTGCTGTGCCATTGTGCCGGTGCCGGGGGGGTCTGCCGCAGGGTCCGTCCACACGGGTGCTGGACACACACCCGACGCCCCCCCGTCCCCCCACGTGGCACGGGGATGGGGTGCAGGGAAGGGCACGGCGCGCTCGCCAAGTGCGGGGCTGAGCGCCGAGCGGGAGGAGAGCGGGCAGGATCAGAGCGGTGGTTAGACCCCCCCCCCCCCCCCGGGAAAGGGCCCTGGAGATGGACGTCCCTGGGCTCCAGTGCCCCGGCTGGAAATGGTCCGTCCACTGCTGCTCAGGGCTGTCTATCTGGACGTACCGGCCCAGCGGCGTCCGCCACATTCCCGTCGGTCCCGTGCTTCTGTGGGGCATGGGGGTTGCCGTGCCTGTGTGTGCTGCTTTTGGAGGGATCTGGATCGGTCAAGGTCATGGCGCCGAATCACTCGAGTTCAACAACCGGAGTGTACCATCGGCTGTCTGCCTAATTGATCCCTGAGGAGGTTTGTTGGGGGGGGGGGGGGGCTGGAGGCCCAGGACAAGCGCTGCGAGGCAGCTCCACCCCCGCAGAGGGAGAGCCCGTGCAGAAAGGCCCAGCCTGCCCTCCGCACCCCCCTCCCCCTTGGTTCCCCCCGCCGTGGTCGGGACCAATGTGGTCGCCGGAGGCCCTGAAGGGGGGGGGGGGGGGTGGCATGACGCCATGGTGTGTTGTTCTCGTCTGCAGCTGGCGGCGAAGGGCCCTGAAGGCCATGAAGGGGGTGGGCGTCGGGTATCTGAATGAGTCGTTCGAAACGCTTGGGGAAGGGAGGATGGCATCTACGAGCACACTCAAGAGGGGCAAAAACAGGCCATGGACTGCAAAGCCATGGATGCGCCGCACGGTTTGGTGCCATTTGAGCCTTCCTTGACCTGCACAGTGCATCCGCTTCCCGACGGGTCTTGTGGCCCCGCGGTCGTGCCGGCACATGCCGCGGTGCTGAGGTGCGTCTCCGGCCACGTGCAGCAACACGCAGGTCTCGTCGGCGGCTCGGAACGGCGCGAAGAGATCCAATTCCCGTCTTGTATCTCCCGCAAACCCCCAAGTTCGCCTCCGTGGCACAGCACCACCTGTGGCATGCACCAAGAAAGCCGGGGCCCCTCCCACGGCAATGCTCAGCCCGGGTCTACCAGGCACTCGGTAGATAGCCCGAGCGGTCACTGAAGGAGACACTGATGGACGGTCGGGGCAGTCAAAGAAGCTGACAAATGTGGTTGAATGCTACAAAATAACGGCGTGCATTAGATTGCAACATACCACTGGGGCCAGATGTGGCCCTGATCAGGGAACCGTTGTGGAAAACAGGCACACAACAGGGCTGAAAATGGTGGCCCCAGGCCTGCTTGAAAAAATTCAGCTCTGTGAAGTGCGCAACAATAATGTTTTCCAATAGACATGAATTACATGCAACTGCAATTGGCAGACTGACAGAATGAATCGTGGCACTTTGACCTGAGCAAAGCATGCTGAGATCTGTGGCCCCAGGCCCGCTAGAAAAATTTTCAGCACTGTGAAGGGGTCAACAATAATGTTTTCAAATAGACATGAATTACATGCAACTGCAATTGGCTGACTGACGGAATGAATCACGGGCCAGTAGGGAAAAATAAGCGTTTTCAACATCCATGGTGATGGATCAGCGAAGGATCCTACCAGGGAAATGGATGGATTGAAGCCCCCG
Organism: Eutreptiella sp. 'Long Island Sound 2002'; assembly: GCA_964036045.1. Lineage (NCBI taxonomy): Eukaryota > Euglenozoa > Euglenophyceae > Eutreptiales > Eutreptiaceae > Eutreptiella > Eutreptiella sp. 'Long Island Sound 2002'. Next base: position 30,998,124 of record OZ038390.1, read on the forward strand.
GGGAAGAGGCAGAGGATGGGGTGCTGCACAGCCAGAGGCAGGTAGGAGAGAGGGAGATCCGGGGAAGGCAGGGCAACAGCCTCGCTTTGTCCAAGGGGTTTCCTTACCTGTAAACACTGCGTAACGACCCTAACCAGTGAACCGGCAGTAACACATCCCTAGGCACGAGATACCCAGCCCATTCAAAGCACACTGAGAGGGACGGATGGGTTTTCATAGTCGCGCCAATTTCGGCTGTACTTCAGCCATACAAAGTCATCTCTATCATCGGAAGGCCCAAGAATTGTGGCTGGTACAAGCTCACCAGTGTGGTACCGCTTGTACAGCACCTCACGGCCAGGTGCCAGTAGAGAATCGGTCATGGTGGGCATAGAGGTCCTATAGTTGAGGGATACCACTCCCTCACACCCCGCTTTGCAGTTTTGCACACCACTTCTGCAACATACAGCACAACAGCCCCTCATTTCCGCGCACCTTTAGCCTGAAACCTCGGTTCTGAAATCCGGTACCTAATTTAGTTCCGAATTAATTAGGTTCCAAAAAAATACGGTCCGAACAGGAAGTGTTCGTTGGACACGGGGGGGGGGGAGGAGAGAGGGAGATCCGGGGATGCCGGCGAAGGCAGGGCAACAGCCTTGCTTTCCTTGTTCCCAGGCAAATACTCTGGCGCCCACCAGGCCTGCACATAGCGGTCCCCCCTAGCAGACCCCCCTCCCCCCTCCTGAGTGACGAGTGACGAGTGACACATAGAAGCAGTGACAGAAAAAAAAAGCTTCACAGACAGGTAACGCACATTGTCTAAGCATGTCCTTTTAATCACAGTCACTGTCATCTGAGGAGCAACTCACATTGCTGCTACTACTGGAGATAGTGACAAGCGAATTTTCCATGACATGCTGTTACGCAGAGCGGTCACGACACAATTCAGCAAACTGATGGACCGCTCTGCGTCACAGGAGGAGTAACAGGCAAGCAGGACAGCTGCAGCAGCACTGGGACCAGTAGCAGAGGAACTTGCAGCACCACTGTCCTGGGTGCCAGGAACAGCCTGCGAAGGGGCATGGTATGCATGGGCAAGGAGCCCAGCACACGTCTAAGCCAGTCCAGCCAATACAGCAGCAGCAGCAGACTACAGTGCATGCGTTCTCTTTGCCCTTTTTTTGTCCCGCGAGCGGCGGGATGTGCAGCTGCTGGGGGGAGTATCCGCACCGCGCGCGCACCGCGTCCGCACCGCGTCAGGTATTTGAACAACTTCCCTCGGAGATGGTCTACTGGGAGAGGAGTTGTAAATGGTACCTGGTGGGCTCTTGAGGCATTACCATTCCCCCTGATTGGCTCTGGATGAAAGGGTCTACGGAACAACCCCAGTACCCGCACCGCGCATGCACCGCGCGCGCACCGCGTCTGATACTCCCCCTCAGGGCACGGAGGATTGTGCCCAAACTCTGTGGTGCAGGGCACTTGCCAAATGCCCTTCACAGGCAGTGTGAAAATAAAAAAAAGGAGGTCTGCAGCACGAAAGCATGTGCTGCAGCATGCGAAAATGTGCAACCAACTGTCACTGTGAATCCTATGTCTGAGTGACAAGTAGCCAAACCCTGTGCAACCAACCGCCACTGTCAATGCTATCTGTCATTCTCCATCTGTCACTGAGTGACAGATAGCCAACCCCCCCCCCCCCCCACCCCACCAAAAATTCTTATGTGCAGCCCTGGCGCCCACTCGGCAACAGATTGCATGCAGAATCAATGAAACCCAGGCACCGCAACGGAGCGCAATGCACGTGGCTTAGCATCGCTTGCACAATTCACATTCCCGTCATGCCCCACCCAGCTACCTAAAAAACTCCCACCTCCACAGGGGAAAGGGAGGTTTTTCCAGTCACCAGCATAATCCTGACCTCAGGCCGGATTCACTCGGAAGGGGAAGGGGGCTATTGGCTACCCACTGGATGGTGGCTGCTATTTCCTAGAGGCTTTTGGATGGGTGGTGGAAGTTACTGAGGTCTTGTCACTGTCAGTCATGGATTGGCGACGTCCTTGCCCTTGCTCGTTGCTTGTTGCTTGTCACTTGCTCCAGGCTTATGGCAGAGGCATTAGGAAGGAGAGCAATGGTCGGTCTGATTCCCTGCCGCCGTCGATTTCAGCCTTTATTTTTTTGGGGGGGCGGGGGCTGACTCGAAATGTTCACGAGTAGTCAAGATAGTTCTTGGGATACACTGGATCCCTGCTAGACAGGGCACAGGGCGCAGACGCATAGCTCATATACCCCCACCTCCCCTTGCGCAAGCACGGCCGCGGTCCCAAAAGTCAGGTCAAAACGGCGGTTCAACGCCCACTCCGTGCTTAGACAAGGCCGTGCATGCGCGCGACACACGTGACAGCAAAGGTGTGGGGCAGCCCTCAGATGGGGATGGCGAGGGGCTGCGAATGGGGAAAAGCACTTTATCAAAGGCGGCATTGTGCTCAATATACTTCCCATTCTGCATGTACTTCGAATGGATGTAGTTGTCCCCATGACAAAAGGGACCAAAAAATTTGGGAGACACATGTTCCCCAGTGCTCCGAGGGTACGTGACAGCCATGCCGGGAATAACATTGTTAGCCATGGCTGAAAATCACATCAGAACAGACAGCATGGGGTTGCAATGTGTGGTACAATGTTGTTATGAACACAATGCAGTATCACAAACATGACTGAGCCCCTCTTTCCCTGTACGAACACTCTACAAACACCCAATCCTCCATTCTGGACCACAAAAACAGCGGTCCTAAAAATTTCCACAAAACGGCGGTTCAACGCCCACCCCGTGCTTAGACAAGGCTGTGCATGCGCAAGGGGGGGGGGGTACAAGGAAAGACGAGGCGCTCTCAGTCGCAGTGCCACGCTGTGGCAGCGCACTGCCACAATCGATTTCAACCTTTGGTCCAGCAGTACAACACAACATTCAAATACACGTGTACCTGTACACATACAAAACCGTATCTCTCCGGGACGGTAACATTGGCGCCAACGCGGTGGGTTTTCAAGGGTCGGTGCCATTGTTGCCTTGTTTGAGTCCACTGGGTGTCCCGTAGGTAGGGGTATGTGGGGTATGTTCGAAAAGCCAATGTATGTATCCCCCACAACGACAAGGGTACACATTGGGTGTGGCATTCTCAGCTGAGTCAGGCGGAAATGCACCTGAGCTGCTGTTGTTGTTCAACCTTTTATCATTGCCGCTCCCTCTGCTACTTGATGTCCCTTGGCTGTTACATGTCGATGTTCTACCGCTCGATGCCCCTTTACTGTGCCCGCTCGATGCCCCTTTAGTGAGCCATGTCGATGATCCTGTGTGGCAGGATGTCAATCCTATAGGGCCGTGACCGGGTGCGATCGAATGGAAGGCGTCACCGAAGCCGCTGCTTGGCCCCTTGCTGCTTACTGTAGCAAAGGTGGAACAGCCGGTGGGATCAAGCTCAAGGATCTTAGGACGGGCCCGCGGGCTGTCCCTCGCGAACGGAACACGCGAAAGGCATTGAGAGGCGCGAGGATCGTCTTCAGAGGCCATAGCCTTCTGCCTCTGGAACTTGGCGTACTGGGTTTGCAGGTCCCTGATCATCTGGTGCATGGGCACCTCCTTCCCGACGTGCCAGTGCGCGCCGCTCCGGGTGGACAGCGCCTCGGCAGACGGGTCTGAGTTGCCCGACCGAATGCACGCAAAACCGTCGTACCCCTTCTGAATCAGCTCCTTGAGGATCACACTCCCATGGAGATCCGCCCCCGGCAAATCCACGTTCTCGTCGAGGATGAGGATGTCGCCACTCTCCAGGGCGGTCTGCTTGAACTCCTCCACTTCGTCCAGGTCTTTCCCGTACATCAATATGGTGCCGTTGGAGACCACATTTTGCAGGTTTGTCTCCAGAGTGATCCGGGCGATGTCGCTGTCATCAAGACCCAAGATGGTCAATCCCGGTGGAAAGGGCGGCGCCGCCTGCCCGGCTGCCACATCGGTTGCCTCCGCTGGTGTGGCTACGGAGCTGAAGCACAGCTGAAAGAACACTTCATCTTCTTCTTGCCACAGCTCGGCAATCATGCCGCTCGCCCTTGCCGCCAAACCAATGTGGCGGAGGCCCAGCCCATCGGACAATGTGGGGCGCAACGGGTCTTTGCGCGAAGCCACGGAGATCCTAAGGCCCGACTGCGATGACCAGCGGGTTTGAATGGTCGGGCGTTGGGGGTTCGCACGGTTGCTCACCAGAAACCGGACCCGGACCCGTGCCTCGACCAGTGCATCCGTGTCCAAGTGCTCGCCGTCTTCAGGTGTGACCTTGACGGTAAGTTTCACCCGGGGGTCGCGGGGGCACCCATGCCTCTTTGCATTGGTCACGGCATTGTCCAATACAAGATTGCAAACCATCGGGTCCAGCTCCACTGTCACCTGAGGGCAATCGTGCTCCATATCTCGGCCCCTGATGAGGTCTTGAGTAAATCCTTGAAGGTTGGTAGGGACCAGCTCCGTCTTGTAGCGGCCGGCGACCACCCTCAGCATTGCTTCCCGCAACTTGCACCACCACATTCCCCTGAAAAGGGAGTCGGATGCTCTCGAGAGAAGCGTGTGGTCATGGTTCACCACCGTCCGCCGACGAAACAAGTCGATGCACCCGCCAGCGTCCGCCATCGTGTTTTTCAGAAGGTGGTTCAACACGCTGTCAGCGTCTTGACGGTCCTGGAGGTCCTTGGAGATGTCTGCCACGGATTGCTGCAAGTTGTCCACAAGCTGCGACTGCCGTTTCAAATCGGACTCCCACATGTAGCTCGAGTGGATCAAATGAGCTGTCCACAGCCCTGTGGCAGCTATGCGACAAAACCACGCAGGGTATGAATCCGGGGACACCAGGGGCCAGCAAGCGATGACTACCCATTGGACCACACTGACGATGGCGGTCACCCGCACGCCTAGACGGATCAGGCAGCTGGACTGCACACAGTTCTCAAACAGGATGACAAAAAGCGTGGCAGTATCCAGGAAATCGACGGGGGACGCACCAAAGGCGAAAATGGGGTGCATCATGTTCTGCAGAGCGGGCAGTCCCAAGAGGCTCTCACTCTTGAAGTACGCGACAAAGCTGTCACAATGCCATGCCATTTGCCCTGTCATCAACACGGACCCAATGGCCAGCAGGTACACAGCGTACGGTCTTGCCAGACTGACGAAGTAAACAGTCGCAGCTGAAGCCACCAAGTACAACAGCAGGACAAGGCCACAGAACACTGACAAGTGTGGAACCACCTGGAACTTGCGGTGCCATACCTCACCGATGACCTGCAGAATCAGCAGAACACCACTGATTGCACACCAATGATACAGGTCTTTGGTGCGAATGGCACAGCGTTGTTCCCTTGAAAATGTGGGGTCTTCTTCTGCAGTGGAGGATGGGGGCCTCCGCGAGGATGCGCGGGAGGATCTGGATGCAGCAGAATGGACTGCCTCTGTGGTGATGGACGTGTCGTCCTTTTTGCCTTCAGTGGTATCGTATTGTTCCGCACCGTACCGTACCGTACTGTTCTGACTCTTTGAGTTGGAGGATGCGTTGCCAATGTCATGGGCTGATATGAAGTTTCGTGGGTTTTGTAACGTTGGCGCCGATTTCCTGGAGGATGTATAAGAAGAGCGGCTTCGGACGTGGTGTGTGCTGATGGGCACCGGCCTGTCCGTAACTGTCGACTCCGAGCTTTCGTGCTGCTGCTCAGGACAGCCAGGAAAAGGTGGAGAAGGCTGAACAGAGAGGGTGCTATCACGTGGGAACATGGTTAAGCGGGTGCAGGACTCACGTCCACCCAGCACATCAGCTTCGCCTGCCACCGTTCCCAGCGGGGAACAAACAAGGCCGTCATCATATTCCTGAGACATGTTTTTACAAAGACACCTGAGACGAAGAGGTGGAGCTTCCTTGATGCCAACCGCCATCGGTGGCTGGCAAACCGCTGTCCAGTAATGACCAACCACCGTCGGTCAACACCAAATCGGTTAGTCCTGAACAAGCAGAAGAATCTGGGCGACTTAGGGAGGGCTCTGGATTGAATGTGGCAACGCGTTGCCACTGAGGGCTCAATCATGGTCGGTCACAGATACCGGTTGCCCCCGCCCAGGCAATTCCAGCCAATGTTCCAAGTGTTTATGAGCAATCAACTGCTATGCTACATCCAGTCGTTATGATACAGCCTGAAATGTACACACGTGATCTGGGATGGTACATGTGCACCTGACACACCGCCTCCTGTTAGCAGGTAGGCACTGAGCGTAAGCGGGAGCCGCCAAGCCTGACAGTATAACCTGCGTGAACCAGAGCCATTCACCTTAAGCACCTGTCGTGTCTAGACAATATGGCAAAGGGAGAAAAGTGGCCGACGGGAGGGAGATATCTATGGACCATGTCGCCAACCCCACCAGCTACGAGCCCCAGGATTCGAACCTACCCCCGGAAACTCGGGCCGGGGTGACTATCCACTATAGTGCCACAACGATATCTGACAAATGATCCCACCTGCATGCCCTACCACTGTCCTGACAATGGAACCTGTCACCTCCAAGAAAAGAGGCGGGCCGCTGGCGCCGTCCCCTCCACGGCGGGCATCGAACCTACGCCCTCCAGGACGAAGCCCCCGTGCACTTCCATTAAGCTATGCTACCGATGTGGCTTATGAACCTGTTAACAAGACCACCAGCCGAAAGTAGCACCAAACCCTATCAGTGGCAAGATGTGCCCTCTACCTCTACACCAAGAACAACAACTGTTCATGAGGCGGCCGGCTTGTGCCGTCGCCTCCACGGTTCGCGACGGCCCGCGAGGACGGAGCGCACTGCGGGGCCGGGCCCCCGTGCACTTTCAGGTATGCTTGTGTCGCCACACATGTGGAGAGTTCCTTTCCCAGGACCTTAGTTTAAGCGAAAAGAAAAACGGCTCGGGGACAGGCCGTTCGGTGGATCTATATCCCCATTCACCGGGGCCAGCGCCCCCGGGTGGTCCACTGCCACCCGCAGGTGGCCTGCCATCCCAGCCGGCTGAGCTCCTTGAGGGCCTGTCCCATGGGGCCTTGAGCCCTGTTGGTCGTGCGATGCTTTAAATTCCTGCCTGCGCAATGGTCTGCGGGGTCCCTCTGGCGCGCGCCATGCGCGCCAGCCAGCAGATTCTGCGACACGGCACCACCATGCTCGGCGCCACTCGGTGCCCTGGCACCAGGAGGGCAAACACAATTTCCTTGGCTCGGCACGGCCTGCGGGTTCCCCACAGTGCATGCATGACCGCCGTGTCCAGTCCCGCAATGTGCTTCAGGCCGGCCTCCGCCAGCTCCACCCCAAACAGCCCCGCCGCTAGGACCATGACCGCCACAATGATCGCGCGGCCCTCAAACCCCACCGGCAGGGTGTGTACCTTGCGCAGTGCTTACTTGGCAGAGTCCATGCGCGCCTCCAGCAGGGGCCCCGTCCCCTTCGTTATCGTGGTCCGTACCCCGACGCCCAGCTGTCGAAACTCGTGTTGCAGTGGCGGTGCCTCCCCATTGAGTTCCGCTCGCAGTGGTGGGGCGGTGGTCCCCCGCGGGCCCCGCACACCAAAAAGCATGGATTTCTTCACGTTGATATCCGGTCCCGTAAGCTGGACCCACTGTCCCGTGGCCAGCAGCATCAGCTGCAGCGTCATGATGCACATGGCCAGCATGTAGGTGTCGTCTGTGTAGCCTTCCGCTGAGATGCGCACCTCCACTCCCGGGGCGGCATCGCCGTCCCCGTGTCCGGCGTCCTCCGATGTCGCCGACGAGTCGTCCGTCTCATCAAGCAGCACCCGAGGTCGGAGCGGCGATAGGGGCTCCTCATCTTCCGGCGCGCGCAAGGACGCCCGCGACGTTTCTGTGCTTGCCGGTGATGGCATCTCCTCCAGCCCCAGCCGCGCCCATACCACTGTTGCTGGCGTTAGCTCCCCTGGATCTCTGGGCCGCGGCCTGGGGGGGGGGCCATGAGGCAACGGAAACTGGGCTCGCATACGCCCCCGTGTCACAGGCGCATGGTCATAACCACATTGTTTAGTGTTTTGCTTGCTGCACTGCAGCGTAGACCAGTTCTGTACCACACCAGGTGGTTGCTGACTGTGCATTGGCACTGGTCCTCTGGACATTTAGGTCAGCTCGCACCCACCACCCACCCACAGTGCCGGTTAGTCTCTAACCCTTGCCCTGCAGGTCGTGACCCTGTCATGCACTTGCTCTCTGGCTCGTGAGGACGTGTCATACTCAATCCCCAGGGGCGCAATGGCGCCTTGGATGGCGCAAAGGCGTCTCGGCATTTCAGTATGTGCTCCGTCTGTCAGGCAACTCAACAAATCATTGCTGTTTGGCGTGTGGCGCATACCATTTCAGCTCCCCACCATGCATCCGCATGCCGCCCACACATTCATGCCTACTTGCTTCCGTCATCCTCACTTGGGCCGCACTCTCGCCGCCCCAGTCTTGCTTCGGCTGTTCAACACGTGACAACGTGTCGAGCCTGTGGCCCAGGGGCGCTACGGCGCCCTGCTTTTTCATTTCTTGACATTTCTTGACTGTTGCGTGCCACCGTGGCGTCCCTTTTACCTTGGTCAGGTCGAACCCACCCTGATCAGCTCGAACCCTGGTTAGCTCGAACCCACCACCTCCCTTTGCGCCGGTTAGCCCCGGTCTCTCGCTCTGTGGGTCTCTCTCCTACTCTCTCCCTTCCATTCTCTCTTGCTCTCCCCTTCTCTTTCTCTCCTGTTGCACCTCTCTGGTCCTTTCCCACTGTGCTCTACCCTCTCTCTCTCTCTCTCTCTCTCTCTCTCTCTCTCTCTCTCTCTCTCTCTGTTTCTCTCTCCCTCTCTCTCGCGCCCTCTCTCTCGCGCCCCCAAAAAAAGGGGGTTCGGGTTGTTCGGTGCATCTCTATCCCCCCCGGGGTTCGAACCATCCTCCACGGGACAGAAGAGGTGTGGTGTATCCACTGGGCCACGACGATGGGTTATCTGCACCATGGCACCATGCGCTCCACTCTTCTTCTCTTTTTTGTCACCCCCTGTCATGCGTATCTTCTTTCGCATGGGTGTGTCTTCAGCAGTGTGTAGAGGAACCGCACAGCGTCCCCGGGTACCGGGTCCGCCTGCCTGAAGAGCGTTCTTTGGAACAACCGCAAGAGGTCCGCTCGGCCTGCCAGCCACACATGCATGCAATCGCCAGTTTTGCTTACCGAGGAGGGCACTGCTCTGTGTCCTTCTGCCGTCGGACAGTGGAGGATCGCCTCCCACTGGAACGGGTGCCACTTGCCTGCACTTTTGGGTCGCCACTGGACCTGCATGTTCGCCAGAGCCTGGGTCTTCAGGGTCCAGTTGATCTGGACCATCACCGAGTAGAGCTCCTGATTGCTCATCTGCAGTGGTTCCCCATGGTTGTCCACAATCTCACAGTGCATCCTGGTGCCATGTGGTTGGTCCAATCGGAGCCAGATCTGCTGATTGCGGGCCCAGGCCATTGTGGTCAGTTCCGCTTCAACTGCTTGCAGTCCTTCGTTCGCAATGGCGTCCAGCTCACTCAGTGCTTGCACCTTGAAACGCTGGCGTTCTTGCTGAGGCTTGACCTTCTTTGGGGTTGGCTGGATGTGTGTGTATGGGCCATACCGCTGCTGGTGAGATCCCTTCTCCTGCTGTGTCCTCCCAGACGGCATAACGCCTGGGTGCCTTTCCGCGACAGGACGCGGCGTTCAGCTGCTTGGTGTTCTCCTTTGCGTGCTGCTGCTCACTGCGGCAGAACGCAGCCCATGTGTTGCAAGCCCTACTGCGACAAAACGCAGCTCATGTGATGCAGACTGTGCGTCAGAACACAGGTGTTTCAGACATGCATTGCTGTGCTTGGTGCCTGTGGGATGTCTGTTCCATTGTGCAAGGGCTTCTGGCTCTGGCATTATCGACCCTGTCCTGGGTTCCTGCGTTTCCTGAGCCTTCGCTTTTTGCGCTGCCGCCTGGTGTCACTCACATCAGTGCTGAAGGACAGTGTGTCTGCTGCTGACAGTGCACTCGACAGCACTCCCTGGTGTGTGTGTCCTGTTCTCATTTCCTCACTTTCTGTATTGCTTGAGGAGTACGGTCCCACCCCACGTGGCGCTGGCTCCCCGGATGCTTCCCCTGTCAGTTCTTCACTGTCCATGGGTACCATACCCAGGGATGACCAGAGTGCCCTTGTGCCCTCTGACTCCGATCCCGACCCTCCCCTCAAACCTACCGTGGACTCTGACCTAGATGATGATTTTGGTGCAACATGCTGTGACCACAGTGGGCTTGAACACATGCCTTCCATGGCCAATCCATTCGCCATCTCATTTCCCTGCACGTTGACATGTGCTGGGACATGTTCCCACCTGACTTCTCTTCCCGGCGTCGCCATTTCCTGGAGCAGCATTTCCCAGACTGGGACGTGGACTTGCAGTTTCCCAGATGTGGTTGTCCATCCCTTTGACTTCCAGTGTTGGGCCCTGCCAGTCGCTCCCAGCTGCAGGTATTGTGAGTCGGTGAGGATTGCCAGTTTTGGTACCCAGAAACCCTGTAAGGCTTCCACGGCTGCCCAAAGCTCTGCTCCGTTGTTTGTTTGCCTGTAATGCGTTGGTACGTAGCCACAGAAGCGCACCTCTGGTCCTTGGTCGTCTTCCGCCGCGAACACGCCAAACCCCCCGGCCCTGCGCATGTCCTTGTGGCCCAGTCGCTTCGACGATCCATCAGTGTACACTATCCTGCAGCCCTTCTCCACCAGTTCTGCAATCAGTTCTTGCACTCCTTGTAGCACTCCTGGGCCTGCCTGCCTCGGGCGCTTCGGGCGTGACTCCGTTGCCCTTTGCCAACTTTGATTGTCGGCTGATTTTTCTTGGGTGAAGCATTCCGTGTGTGTTTGCCACCACGCATTCAGTCCCCCATGTACTTGCACTTCCCCGTGTCGTGGCTGCACTCCGGTGTCTCGAAGTTGTTCCAGTGATTTTTGAAATCCTTTCCATTGTTCCCTGTGCTCCCCTGTGTACAATCCCACCCACTCACATAGCTCCCTTAGCCATGTTGTAAGGTATGACGCGAACACCGGCGACGCTCCTGCCTTGACTTCGCATCGATATCGCCAGTGGGCACTTCTTGCTAACCACATCGCCCAGCCTTGGTTCGTTTTCAGCGACCATTCTTGGTCGTCGGACTCCATCATATCTCGAACTGTGGATGTCCCGTTATCAGTTGTCACCTGGCCATAATAGTGCTGTATAACCGCCGCTGCCGCTTTGAACATGGGGCATTCGACCATCACGTGTTTGATCGTCTCCTTTTGTGAGCATACCGGGCACTTGTCAGTGCCTGACCTCTTGTAGACTCTTGCATGTACGGTCAGTTTGTGCCACAGCGCCTTTCGCGCAAAGTCTTGAGCCCTCGGTGGTAGCTGTGCCTGTGCCAGCTGTTCCCATACCTCCGGTGTTTGCGGATCGCGGACCCCTGGCTGAGAGGCGTAGAACTGGAGCAGCCATGCCCTGGTCCAGTTTTGGGTATGGACTGCGGGGGTATCAAACCCCCCCTGTGACATGACTTTGTTGAGGAGTCGTCCGCCATGATTGTAGACCCCTTTCCATGTCCGAGGCAGTGCATTGAACAATCTTGCGTCCTCCAAGCTTTGGAATTGACCCCACGTCAGCACCCCCTGCCGGATCAATTTCGTGTTGTAGTAGGAGCAGCGGAACTCATTTCGGAAATATACAGAGTGCCACAACGGCAGGCGGTCCCGGTTTGCCGGGGGGGCCACCTGCGGGGCCACTCGCTGAATGTTGGAGTGTGCCTTCGCCGACCATCCCAGAAATGTGAGATCTGCCGTTCGGACCATGCCCAGTTGAATATATGGAAGGTTGTCCTTGGATGGTGTGAACCCTATGGCTGTTGCCCATGCATAGAAGGTCTCCACTGCCTTGTCAGGGAATTTGTGAGGGTCTCCCAACAGGCTGACGAACGGAGCCGCCGCCTGGTGCATAAGAAACAGTTCTGGTTCTGGTAGTGCCAATCCCCCTTGCGTTCTTGGTCGTGAGAGGATTGGTAAGGTGATTCCACGTGATATACCAACTTCAGTTGTCTGATCACCGAGACTGGGGCGTAATATGCCTTGGATACCCATGCCACGACCGGCAGAATCCATGATGTCAGCATGAATGCTCGTTCGTTCATGGACAGTTGCAACGTGGATACCACCCTTGCGCGACGGAAGGCCTCTTGCAGTGCTGGTGCGAAGGCCTGCTCTATCGTCAGCCCCCATCCTTGGTCGTCTTGTTGGTGCCGAATATTCCCCAAGCGTACACCCAGATACTTGACGAAGTTTTTGACATCCACTCCAATGTCCCGAAAGCACCTCGCCCACTCCATTCCCCCACAGTTGCGAACTATCGCCGCCGTTTTGTTCAGGTTGACCTTCAACCCCGAAAACTGTCCGAAACGTGAAACCACTTCCCATACCCTTTTCAACAGCTGTGGGTTGGCTCTTCCATCAGAGAAAATGATGAGGTCATCTGCATACATCATGACAGTCAGTACTGGACCCAGGTCTTGTAGTGGGAAAATCACGAAGGATGCCACCAGGGAGAACATCGCCGGGGAGAGCGGATCCCCCTGGCGTGTGCCTGCCCTCGGGTGGTGGTATACGCCCGGGACGTATCCTTTTCCAACGGAGTATAGATACGGAGCTCGCAAAAGGTGTAGAATCAGACGGATATACAAGAATGGTATGCACATTAGACCCAGAGCTGCCGACACCATCTCGTGAGACATCGTGGGGAAGGCATTTCTGAAGTCCACTGATAACGCCGCTCCTTCACTTAGGCCATCCCAGAGTGCCCGTGACCCATAGACATGCTGGAGTATGCTTCTGTGTCGAAGGAAACCTGTTTGCTGTGACGGGATACAGTGGAGAAGTACATCCTCTAACTGGATCAGGAGGATGTTGGTGAGCCACTTCTACCTTGTAGTTTGCAGTGCAATTGGTCGGAGCGAATCTGGTGTTTGCATCGCCTTCGTCTTGGGGATCATTGTCACCACTCCCGAGGTCCATGTCTCCGGCATTTTGCCCACTTCGAGGAAACGTTTCATTGAGTCATACATTTGCGGTTCGAAGATGTCCGAGAACCTCTTGAAGAATTTTGCCGAGAAACCATCCAATCCAGGGGAGCTGTTGCTGTTCAGCCTCTTAAGGCCTTCATGAACAATGTCCAGGGATAGTTGCTTGAAAAGAAGTCGACCTGCCTTGCGCAGCCGCCGTTCCACTCCTAACGACTTCAGATAGGCCACACAATCTTCTTCGGTGGATCCCGTCGGTGTGGACACATTGTCCCAATGGTCCACCAACTCTTTTGCCACCGCCTTTGCCCCCCGTATCGCCGAACCTGTCCTGGATACCAGCTGTTGAAGTTTCTTTCGCTCCTGCAACTCCCGCATTAACCGATACAATTCGTTCCTTTGCGTTCTCGGATCTCCTGAGGTTTCCCTGGTCGTGATCACCCCCTTGAGCTTGGACAGTGTTTCCATGCCCGTTCTGTCACGCTGAGCCTTTTCATACACCCCCACCAGGAGGGTGTAGGCTGTTGCTGCATCTGTTGCTGCGATCCCCAGTGATGATAGAAATTGGTAGACCGCTGGTGCGACAGAGTCCCTCGTGGATCCACGCAGGAACCGCAGGGCCTGTAGTTCTACCGACTGCTTTTTGTTTTTATGCTCCCTTTGATGGTTGATCGCCTTCTTTTGGATGCAGCCCAGCGCCTCTTCCCACCATTGATCCCCTGTTGACTTGATAGACTTGAGAGATGTCTCCAGATCTTCCATTGCCTCCGGGTCGTGAAGGATGGTCTCTGGGCAGTAGAATCTGGGGACCGTGTCCTCTGTGTCGATAGACGGGGGTGTGAATTCAGCTAGGATCGCCTTGTGGTCTGAGTTGGCAGCAAACATGGGGTACACGCTGGTCGCCAGGCTCAACAATTCGGATGTTGTGTGGATGCGGTCAATACGGCGTAGCCTCTGCGGGTCAAGTCGCTCTCCTTCTCGGGGGTAGCCGTATGTGAAGCCCGTCGGACACGATGCTTCCTTGTCCTTGATGTCCGTCAGGGCTGGACAGTGAATATCCACCCATACATCCTGCAGACCCGCTTTCGCCAAGGTCGTTACCTCCTGGTCTCTGGCACGTAAAGACGTGTCATGCTCAAACTCTGGGGGCGCAAAGGCGTCCCTGTGTTTTACAACTAAACTATTGTGATCAGCACATAAAATCAGGTTTGGTCCATGTAACTCCTTGGCGATGTCTTTCCATGGCGACTGTCGACGCGTGTGCTTGTGGTGGAAGTGGACCACAACTATGGTGATCTCCAGCGGACCACTCGACAGCGAGGCTTTCAACGCCCTGGGAGACAAGAACTTCATTGATTGCAGTGTCCACTTGGATGTTTTCCACGCCAGTGCCACTCCTCCCCTTCCTTCTTCATGAAGTGGTCCGTCCAGGCCATACCCGTACTTTGACAAGCACTGCACGCCCGCTTGACAATCCTCCACCGTGACGAAGTGAGGTTCTTGGATGGCGAAGAAGTCCACCTCCAGGGACCGCAGCAGTGACCCCAGGGCCACTATGCGCTTTTGCTTACGCTTTCTCATGGTTATTTTTGCTTGAAACCCATTGATATTTTGGGACAATACTCTGAGCGTGCTGCTCAGAGGGATGCTTGATGCTGGGGGGGGGGGGGGGCGCCCCCCCCGTTGTCGGGATTCGGTGGCAGGCGCCATTCGTCTCCCACCTTCCAGCCCATTTCGGAGCAGCAACACGGCGTCTGGCATATCCACACCCATCTCTGCTCCACTCCCTCACCTCGTTGTGCCCACCAGCACGCTGGCAGTTCTGGTTCCTTCGGTTGCGGCGGCAGCTGTTTGGTGCTGATCACGATGGGCCTGTTCACGTCATTGATCACCCTCTTCCATGTGGACGTCAGCGCATTGATTACTATGATGCTGAGCGGGCATCCTTGGAGGATCCCATTCGTTGCTTGTGTGTGCTGGTGTGTGTGGTGCTGCCCCTGTGATTGGTATGAATAGGCGTGGTCGTGTGGTTGTTCGTATGCTGGGCCCTGAGGGTAGTCGTATACCTGGTCGTATTCCAACCCCTCCATTGATGCGTCATAACCAGCGGCCTGGGGATCGGATTGCCATTCGGGAGCTGACGATTCAGTCTGCCAATCATTCATGGTTTGTTGGCGCCACAATTCCCCGAAAGAGTCTTGCATACCGTGAGACTGCGTACACGTTGTTATGGCTGAAGAAATAAGATGAGTGTTTGTTCATGCGAACCGAGTACTCGTTGCCGTTTTGGAGGTGGCGAAAGATCGGATGAGAAACTCAATGTGCGGGATACGGCAGGGCTGTCACCGTGTCGGACTCGAGGGTTAGTGTTCCGTCGTACTCTGAGAAGCCGGGCGATAGGGTAGAGGCCTCGTCTGAGGTGGTGGCAGGGGACCGATGGGCGACCGTCCACGGTATTGCCAGCCAAAGCTGTGATGGCCCTGCTTGCGTTTGAGCGTCCACTCCGGTCGTGACGGTGGGCTCGGAGATGGGATCGGTTTGTGTGGCCACGGACTTAGGAGGTGAGGCAGTGTGTGCCTGAGTGTGGCACATACACACCACTAGACAGCGATGCGACAAATTCTGCAAGAGGACCTCTCCGAGGATCGGCGGTCAGGGGATCGTGCCCGGGCAAGACCGGCGCGGAGGGTCAATCGAAACAAAATAGACACTCAGAAAGTCACAAATTGGTTCAATTCCAGGAGACATTGTTTTTTGCACTTTGGCACTTGTCCTGAGGAGAAGAATGGTTTAGGTTATGCACCCTGCACTGAGACATGCACTGCACCACTGGTCCAATTCACTGTATGTCTTCTTGCTGACAACAACTCGGGGTTCAGGTCCATGCCCCTACCCGGGAGCAGGGCATGTGCAGCCAGGCAGGCTGCTTCCAATAGACAGTGCTGCACGTCGGCAGCGGCAGAGCTGGCTGTATCGGGGCACAGGTGCTGGGTGTGATCCGCGTGGTGGTGGGGGGGGTGGGTGGGGGCAGGGCACTGGCTGGTGGGGTGTGTGGTGTGAACGGGATCCGGGTCAGGTGGGGCGGGTGGGTGGGGGACCCAACCATCAGTGCAAAGAACACACTATGCAACACAGTCGGGATCCCAAACTATAGTTTATATCCATAAACTAAGGTTTAGGTTATGCACCCTGCACTGAGACATGCACTGCACCACTGGTCCGATTCACTGTATGTCTTCTTGCTGACAACAACTCGGGGTTCAGGTCCATGCCCCTACCCGATGAAATCGCTGTGCGGCTCCCCCCCCCCCCTTAGCCTCTGTATCGCACTGTACCTACATGCTGGGGTGTGTGGGCGCGTTCCTGGTCCAGGCGTGCCTGTGTGCAGAATGCTGCGACAAGCATGTCGTCTGGTGTGTCATAGGTCCTCCAGCGGGAAGGCACATCCGCCGGGTTTAGCTCTCCCTTGACCCACAGGAGTTCAACAACCACCCCTGACCAACACAAAACGTGTTGCAGCTGACGCAGCAGCCTGTTTTGTGCATCACAGGCCGTGGCGGCTCTGCCCTTCATGACAGAGAACAAGGAGGACATGTTGTCACCATAGACCCGCAAGTACTGTATCCGTCTATATGCCCCCATGCGCACTGTCTCGACAATACCCGCCAGCTCTGCTGCTTGCTGTGTAGCCACCCAGTCAGGTAGCATCTTTATACGCATCCCCAGTGAATCCCCCCACAGACCAACATAGTAAATCTGGCCCTGTCGGGCCGCGTCGCAGTAAATTGTATCAGTGGATCTCAGAGTGCCGTGGGGCACCCATGGGACCAATGCACAGGCAATGCCTTCCCAAAGGCCTCGCAGAACCTTGGGTGGGGTACACTTTGCAGTGCTGGGTCCCTGGTTGAGCCAACGGTAAGCGCCAGCCACGAAAGGCTGTGCCCCCCTCCGTGGCCGCACTGCCCACTGTAGTTTCCCCAGCATGCGCCTCAGCGTTTTTTCCGTATACCCGGTGGTGGCTAGTCGAAGCCAACAGCAGATGAGGTGTGCCTGCACTGCCGGGGCATTCTGCACTCCTCCCTGGTCCCCCCCGACCACCTTTCCCATCCACTTCACACGATTGCTGGGGTCCAGGGAAGACTTCGGGCTGACCACCCAACCGGCCCTTTCTAGGTCCGCCTTCGTGCGCAGTGCTTGCTGACGGACCGAGCTGGAGTGCCTGCCTGCCACCAACAGATCGTCTGCATATTGGATCACCACCACCGACCCTGGGAAATACTCTACAAGGAATGCTGCCAAAATGGCTTGCGCCATGGAGGGGCTGTGCTTCCAACCGAAAGGCAGGGACTGCAGTGCGTACACCCGCCCCCCCACCCCCAGCTTGATGCTGTCCCGCTGCGCTGGGGGCAGACGGCAACTCCAGAAATGGTTGCTTATATCGAGGGTACAGTAAAACAATTGCTCCCCTCGCAATGCGCACAGCTGCAGCAGGTGTGCAAGCCCATCCAACGTGGGCAATTTAAACGGCAGGGGGTCCACACAGCGGGCATTCAAGTCCAGCATAGGCAAGATCAAAAAGCACTTGTGCTCATTCTTGTGCTGGACATACGCCCGTGCATTCGGTGGCTTTTGCGACGGGGAAGCTGCAACAAGCTGTTGCCCCAGCAAGGTGTGAACAAGTGCAACTAATGGCGGGTCCGATGAAAATGGTTGGGGGGGGGTGCCCTCAGACGCCCACAGGAAATTAGCTGGTGCCATGGCATCCCAAACACTGCCCGGTATGTCAATGGCTCCTGTGTCCCCCAGACCCTTCTCGGCCACCTCCACTGGCACCACCAACTTAGACCGATGCCTGCGCGAGGAAAACGTGCTGATGTCCGGCGGTGAGATGTCCGTGGCTGCCTCCACATTGGTGGCCAGCTCATGCATGACCGCTCCCAGGTGATGGCTGACTGGTCCCGCCTCCTCGTACATAGTAGTCATCATGTAGTCCCTCAGTAGGTCCTTCACCGTCCGCTCCTTCACCCGGATCGTCTCCGCCACTTTCTTGGAGGCCTGTATCCAGTGATCCGTCACCAGGTCCCCGCACTCCGGGCACTTCATCTGGGCCAGCGTGGTGCACCTGCACAGGTCTCCACAGCTGGTACTGTGGACCGCGCCGAGCCGCTGTGACCACATACCCAAAGTGTGGGGCTGTGTCGGATTCGGGTTCCCGCACAGGCTGCTCGCCTCTGTCCTCACGTTCTCTTCTGCATGCCCGCTTGGCGCTGTCGGGCAGATCGCCATCATCGCGTTGTCGCTTGCGTCGGACATCCGTGTCGTTCGCCGCCGCTGGTGCCGCAGCATCCGTTCCCAAGTCACTAGCTGGGTCACCAGCATCATCCGAGTCATCCACCACAACGTGCACCACATGTTTCTCAGCAGGTCCACTGTCGCTCGCTGCAACAGCAGGGTCGTCAGAAGATGGCTCCACCTCGGTGTTCCCAACCTCAGCGCCCATACCATCCGCGACCTGCGGATCCTCCGCTCCCTGAGCGACATCATCGAATTTTTCCAGCAACTCCACCGGCTCTGTCGTTGGTGTCTCCTCGTCTTCCGCTTCGGGCCCCTCATCGGACGTGCAGCCGCTGGAGGTTTCGGAATCGTCCCCCGGCGGTTCAGGATCGTCCCTGTCCCCTCTGGTGAACATGGCTGCTGGGATCTTCGGCACTGGTAACCATGCATCCGTGGGCCAGAGTGACTTGGGTTTGACCAGCCGTCCCTCCACATCCCTGGCCAACCATCCGCTGTCTCCCACCGGCCAGGGCACGTGGATTTCTGCCGGTAATGTCCATCCTGGCGGTGTCTTCCAATAATGTCTGGGCTGGGCCTGCGTCCACCGACGACCCCAGACTTGCAATCCCCGTAACTTTCCGCCTTGGTGTCCCCATGACACGGCCCCCAGCTTCTTGAGGCCGTGCCAGGCGGCTTTCGCGAGGTCTCGGTGTTGCACCACTTGCTGGAGCACCGTTTGCAGCACCGACCTTCCTCCTGGGACCAGCGGCTGTCGTAATTGCACGTGTCCAGGCCTGTGTCTCCAGAGGTATGCCCTCCATGCCTCGAGGAAGGGCGAGAGGGCGTATGTGGTGAACTTCTTGTTGCGCTTCTCCTCCCAGAAGGTAACGAATCCCGGCACTGATATCCACTCCCACGTGACGCTGGCTGCGTCGCCCACCCTCCAGAGGTACACGATGCTGCAGATGGCCAGGAAAACCAGCCGTCCCCAGGCCCAGTGGCCCCGGCTGGTGGTAATCGCCTCGATGTGGTCCCATGTGGTGACTGGCTTGGGCTGTGCCCTGCACGCCCATCCCTTACCAATCGCCCTGGCTTGCATCCAGTGGACCTCGGTAACCACCGCTTGGATGATGCGTAGCTTCTCCAGTAGTCGCACCCCCGAGATGAGTGCTGTCGCGCTGAACCCGCTCTTTCCCCTGGCCGCCAAGATATTGAGCCTCCTCTCCACGGCGTCCACCAAGAGCTCGTCTGGTGTGCCGGCCAGCAACGCTTGTCGTAGTGCACTGGTGTACGTGTCCACCGACCCGGGTTCCACGACCCGGATGGCTGTCGCTCCCGTGCTTGACCCTGAATCGGTGTGCGTGAGCTTCCGGACATGCTGTAACGCCTCCCATGCATCGCGGACTGTGGGGGCCCCAGTGGGGACCTCCGGACCCCCTCCGCTCCTTCACTGACTCTCCCCTGTCGGGCAGGGGTCCTTGGACCAGTGCATGTGGCCACATTTTATGCACGGCGTGGGGGGCGGTTTGCCGGTGTCGTACGCAACCCCTTTTGCCGATACCCAGAGCCTGGTGTCGCCGACCTGCTGGAAACCTCCAGTGGACCCCTTCTTGCCGCAGTCCGCGGCCCAGTGTCCGTCCTCGCCACACCGGAAACATCTGCCTGGCTTGGCAGGTCGTCCCTCGCCATTGGCTCCCCTCTGTTGCTTGGGCGTTTGCGGAGTCTGCGCACTCTGCTGCTGGACTGTCGCCCTACCATTTTGTTTCGCCAGGATTTCCTGGTGTAATACGTTCCATACCGCCAGCACGAACTTGTCCTCACGCCAATTTTCCGCATTCAGAGACCTGGTCTGCAGCTCAGCCACCGCGGATGCCAGCGTGGTCATCCACTGGTATGGTAGCGTCCTGCTCAGCATCTTCGCTATTTCCTCGTCGAGCGCTGGGGCCGCCCGCGCCTTGGCCTTCTCCATCTCGAGGGTGGCCCTGGCCAACTTCGCCTCCAGCTCAGCGATCCGTTGCTTGTCCGGTGTTTTGTCTGCCTCCACGACGGCATACGCATCCTTGACGAATATTCCCGCTTCGAAGTCCGGCCGCATGTACTTGCGGCCGTGGTACACCCCCATCGCTCTGATCAAGTCCGCCTTGTCGGTGAAGTCGCCTCCGACCGCGTCCATGAACTGCTGCAGCATTTCATCCGACACGTCCTCCACCGCCAGCCACTCGTGCATGCCGATTTCCCATTCCGCCACGTTCATCTTGTACGCCTCGCTTTGTAGCAATACCCTGTATGGCCCTGCTGTCCACTTCTTCCAGTCGGATCGCACCTGGTCCACTGCCTCAGTGATCATGTCTGCGGCTCTCTGATCCCGGACCACCTCTGCTGAAGATGCGCTCGTTGCGGGACTGGCCCCCCCTTGTCCTGTACCCCCATTTGCATCGTACCCAACCATCAGTGCAAAGAACACACTATGCAACACAGTCGGGATCCTAAATTATAGTTTATATCCATAAACTAAGGTTTTCACTGCACAAACAAAGCTTGCCTGAAGAAGATGAATGCACAGAGGCTTCCACTGACTCTGTGGCCAAAGATGTGGCTGCACCAGACACAACTTGAGGAGCCGAAGGCACCTGCAGCCCAGAATACACTGATTGGGGGGCTGATGATGAGGTGCCCCCCCCCGCCCCTTGTCGTTCCCCACCCCAGGGAGGACGGTCCCCCACCACCCCCTGGGGGACGGTCACCAAGTGACCCCCCCCCCCCCCCCCGGGGGACCGCACTACCACCATACACGCACATTTGCAGGCACAGAAATTGCAGCATAAAACGAAAGATATCAGCATAAGATACGTTCAAAGGGCAGCCAATGTACGGTGACCTACTCCTTGACCGGCTCGGTGTAAAATTTTTTGGTCCTGCTCCTGGTTGTGCTGTCAAGTTCCATTTCAGCGAAAGTAAGCAAAATGTCCCGCCATGAGTGCAAGGGATACAAGTGGCAGTGCCCCACAACACAGTCACCCACACAACAACACAATGAGCCGCAACGAAAAAATTCGGGTTGACCAATTGACGGTCCCCCACCCACCCCTGGGAAAGGACAAGGGGTGGGGAACGACAAAGGAGGGGGGGGCCGCTTGAAGAATGGCGGCTGAAGAACACACTGGGGCGTGCAGAGCGAACACACAAGTCACAAACTGCCCCCTGACCAGCATCAGTGTACTTGTCCCGCAGAAAAATTTGATCATCGCAGGACAATGAATCCCAGAGGACCACAGACGCGTC
Source organism: Eutreptiella sp. 'Long Island Sound 2002' (assembly GCA_964036045.1). Lineage (NCBI taxonomy): Eukaryota > Euglenozoa > Euglenophyceae > Eutreptiales > Eutreptiaceae > Eutreptiella > Eutreptiella sp. 'Long Island Sound 2002'. The sequence continues at coordinate 31,019,777 of OZ038390.1, forward strand.
TTTTTGTGGGCAATAAAGACACTTCATGGTGCCAATCTGAACAACCAATATAGAAAGGAAAGGTATTATCCAGTGTCCCAAAGTAAATGAACACATCTTGGAGTGACCCCTCCAAATCAGGTGACCTAGAATCCCAGAGGCCCCAACAAGTTGGCAGAACGAAACGGCCAAATCACAGAAACCCCACAAATCGGTTCAATTCCAGGACCCATTGTTTTTTGCACTTTGTCACTTGTCCTGAGGAGAAAAATGGTTTTCACTGCACAAACAAAGCTTGCCTGAAGAAGATGAATGCACACAGGCTTCCACTGACTCTGTGGCCAAAGACGTGGCTGCACCAGACACAACTTGAGGACCTGAAGGCACCTGCAGCCCAGAATCCACTGATTGGGGGGCTGATGATGAGGTGCTTGAAGAATGGCGGCTGAAGAACACACTGGGGCGTGCAGAGCGAACACACAATTCACAAACTGCCCCCTGACCAGCATCAGGGTACTTGTCCCGCAGAAAAATTTGATCATCGCGGGACAATGAATCCCAGAGGACCACAGACGCGTCTTTTTGTGGGCAATAAAGACACTTCATGGTGCCAATCTGAACAACCAATATAGAAAGAAAAGGTATTATCCAGTGTCCCAAAGTAAATGAACACATCTTGGAGTGACCCCTCCAAATCAGGTGACCTAGAATCCCAGAGGCCACAACAAGTCGGCAGAACGAAACGGCCAAATCACAGAAACCCCACAAATCGGTTCAATTCCAGGACCCATTGTTTTTTGCACTTTGTCACTTGTCCTGAGGAGAAAAATGGTTTTCACTGCACAAACAAAGCTTGCCTGAAGAAGATGAATGCACACAGGCTTCCACTGACTCTGTGGCCAAAGACGTGGCTGCACCAGACACAACTTGAGGACCTGAAGGCACCTGCAGCCCAGAATCCACTGATTGGGGGGCTGATGATGAGGTGCTTGAAGAATGGCGGCTGAAGAACACACTGGGGCGTGCAGAGCGAACAGACAAGTCACAAACTGCCCCCTGACCAGCATCAGGGTACTTGTCCCGCAGAAAAATTTGATCATCGCGGGACAATGAATCCCAGAGGACCACAGACGCGTCTTTTTGTGGGCAATAAAAACACGTCATGGTGCCAATCTGAACAAACAAAATAGAAAGAAAAGGTATTATCTGGTGTCCCAAAGTAAATGAACACATCTTGGAGTGACCCCTCCAAATCAGGTGACCTAGAATCCCAGAGGCCACAATAAGTCCCACAAATCGGTTCAATTCCAGGACCCATTGTTTTTTGCACTTTGTCACTTGTCCTGAGGAGAAAAATGGTTTTCACTGCACAAACAAAGCTTGCCGCAAGAAGATGAATGCACACAGGCTTCCATTGACTCTGTGGCCAAAGACGTGGCTGCACCAGACACAACTTGAGGACCTGAAGGCACCTGCAGCCCAGAATCCACTGATTGGGGGGCTGATGATGAGGTGCTTGAAGAATGGCGGCTGAAGAACACACTGGGGCGTGCAGAGCGAACACACAATTCACAAACTGCCCCCTGACCAGCATCAGGGTACTTGTCCCGCAGAAAAATTTGATCATCGCAGGACAATGAATCCCAGAGGACCACAGACGCGTCTTTTTGTGGGCAATAAAGACACTTCATGGTGCCAATCTGAACAACCAATATAGAAAGAAAAGGTATTATCCAGTGTCCCAAAGTAAATGAACACATCTTGGAGTGACCCCTCCAAATCAGGTGACCTAGAATCCCAGAGGCCCCAACAAGTTGGCAGAACGAAACGGCCAAATCACAGAAACCCCACAAATCGGTTCAATTCCAGGACCCATTGTTTTTTGCACTTTGTCACTTGTCCTGAGGAGAAAAATGGTTTTCACTGCACAAACAAAGCTTGCCGGAAGAAGATGAATGCACACAGGCTTCCACTGACTCTGTGGCCAAAGACGTGGCTGCACCAGACACAACTTGAGGACCTGAAGGCACCTGCAGCCCAGAATCCACTGATTGGGGGGCTGATGATGAGGTGCTTGAAGAATGGCGGCTGAAGAACACACTGGGGCGTGCAGAGCGAACACACAATTCACAAACTGCCCCCTGACCAGCATCAGGGTACTTGTCCCGCAGAAAAATTTGATCATCGCGGGACAAGGAATCTCAGAGGACCACAGACGCATCTCTTTGTGGGCAATAAAAACACTTCATGGTGACAATCTGAACAACCAATATAGAAAGAAAAGGTATTATCCAGCGTCCCAAAGTAAATGAACACATCTTGGAGTGACCCCTCCAAATCAGGTGACCTAGAATCCCAGAGGCCACAACAAGTCGGCAGAACGAAACGGCCAAATCACAGAAACCCCACAAATCGGTTCAATTCCAGGACCCATTGTTTTTTGCACTTTGTCACTTGTCCTGAGGAGAAAAATGGTTTTCACTGCACAAACAAAGCTTGCCTGAAGAAGATGAATGCACACAGGCTTCCACTGACTCTGTGGCCAAAGACGTGGCTGCACCAGACACAACTTGAGGACCTGAAGGCACCTGCAGCCCAGAATCCACTGATTGGGGGCACTGGGGCGCGCAGAGCGAACACACAATTCACAAACTGCCCCCTGACCAGCATCAGGGTACTTGTCCCGCAGAAAAATTTGATCATCGCGGGACAATGAATCCCAGAGGACCACAGACGCGTCTTTTTGTGGGCAATAAAGACACTTCATGGTGCCAATCTGAACAACCAATATAGAAAGAAAAGGTATTATCTGGTGTCCCAAAGTCCTTGGAGTGACCCCTCCAAATCAGGTGACCTAGAATCCCAGAGGCCACAATAAGTCCCACAAATCGGTTCAATTCCAGGACCCATTGTTTTTTGCACTTTGTCACTTGTCCTGAGGAGAAAAATGGTTTTCACTGCACAAACAAAGCTTGCCGGAAGAAGATGAATGCACACAGGCTTCCACTGACTCTGTGGCCAAAGACGTGGCTGCACCAGACACAACTTGAGGACCTGAAGGCACCTGCAGCCCAGAATCCACTGATTGGGGGGCTGATGATGAGGTGCTTGAAGAATGGCGGCTGAAGAACACACTGGGGCGTGCAGAGCGAACACATAAGTCACAAACTGCCCCCTGACCAGCATCAGGGTACTTGTCCCGCAGAAAAATTTGATCATCGCGGGACAATGAATCCCAGAGGACCACAGACGCGTCTTTTTGTGGGCAATAAAAACACTTCATGGTGCCAATCTGAACAACCAATATAGAAAGAAAAGGTATTATCTGGTGTCCCAAAGTACTTGGAGTGACCCCTCCAAATCAGGTGACCTAGAATCCCAGAGGCCCCAACAAGCTGGCAGAACGAAACGGCCAAATCACAGAAACCCCACAAATCGGTTCAATTCCAGGACCCATTGTTTTTTGCACTTTGTCACTTGTCCTGAGGAGAAAAATGGTTTTCACTGCACAAACAAAGCTTGCCTGAAGAAGATGAATGCACACAGGCTTCCACTGACTCTGTGGCCAAAGACGTGGCTGCACCAGACACAACTTGAGGACCTGAAGGCACCTGCAGCCCAGAATCCACTGATTGGGGGGCTGATGATGAGGTGCTTGAAGAATGGCGGCTGAAGAACACACTGGGGCGTGCAGAGCGAACACACAAGTCACAAACTGCCCCCTGACCAGCATCAGGGTACTTGTCCCGCAGAAAAATTTGATCATCGCGGGACAAGGAATCTCAGAGGACCACAGACGCATCTCTTTGTGGGCAATAAAAACACTTCATGGTGCCAATCTGAACAACCAATATAGAAAGAAAAGGTATTATCCAGTGTCCCAAAGTAAATGAACACATCTTGGAGTGACCCCTCCAAATCAGGTGACCTAGAATCCCAGAGGCCACAACAAGTCGGCAGAACGAAACGGCCAAATCACAGAAACCCCACAAATCGGTTCAATTCCAGGACCCATTGTTTTTTGCACTTTGTCACTTGTCCTGAGGAGAAAAATGGTTTTCACTGCACAAACAAAGCTTGCCTGAAGAAGATGAATGCACACAGGCTTCCACTGACTCTGTGGCCAAAGACGTGGCTGCACCAGACACAACTTGAGGACCTGAAGGCACCTGCAGCCCAGAATCCACTGATTGGGGGCACTGGGGCGTGCAGAGCGAACACACAAGTCACAAACTGCCCCCTGACCAGCATCAGGGTACTTGTCCCGCAGAAAAATTTGATCATCGCGGGACAAGGAATCTCAGAGGACCACAGACGCATCTCTTTGTGGGCAATAAAAACACTTCATGGTGCCAATCTGAACAACCAATATAGAAAGAAAAGGTATTATCCAGTGTCCCAAAGTAAATGAACACATCTTGGAGTGACCCCTCCAAATCAGGTGACCTAGAATCCCAGAGGCCACAACAAGTCGGCAGAACGAAACGGCCAAATCACAGAAACCCCACAAATCGGTTCAATTCCAGGACCCATTGTTTTTTGCACTTTGTCACTTGTCCTGAGGAGAAAAATGGTTTTCACTGCACAAACAAAGCTTGCCTGAAGAAGATGAATGCACACAGGCTTCCACTGACTCTGTGGCCAAAGACGTGGCTGCACCAGACACAACTTGAGGACCTGAAGGCACCTGCAGCCCAGAATCCACTGATTGGGGGGCTGATGATGAGGTGCTTGAAGAATGGCGGCTGAAGAACACACTGGGGCGTGCAGAGCGAACACACAATTCACAAACTGCCCCCTGACCAGCATCAGGGTACTTGTCCCGCAGAAAAATTTGATCATCGCGGGACAATGAATCCCAGAGGACCACAGACGCGTCTTTTTGTGGGCAATAAAAACACTTAATGGTGCCAATCTGAACAACCAATATAGAAAGAAAAGGTATTATCTGGTGTCCCAAAGTACTTGGAGTGACCCCTCCAAATCAGGTGACCTAGAATCCCAGAGGCCACAATAAGTCCCACAAATCGGTTCAATTACAGGACCCATTGCTTTTTGCACTTTGTCACTTGTCCTGAGGAGAAAAATGGTTTTCACTGCACAAACAAAGCTTGCCGGAAGAAGATGAATGCACACAGGCTTCCACTGACTCTGTGGCCAAAGACGTGGCTGCACCAGACACAACTTGAGGACCTGAAGGCACCTGCAGCCCAGAATCCACTGATTGGGGGGCTGATGATGAGGTGCTTGAAGAATGGCGGCTGAAGAACACACTGGGGCGTGCAGAGCGAACACACAAGTCACAAACTGCCCCCTGACCAGCATCAGGGTACTTGTCCCGCAGAAAAATTTGATCATCGCGGGACAATGAATCCCAGAGGACCACAGACGCGTCTTTTTGTGGGCAATAAAAACACTTCATGGTGCCAATCTGAACAACCAATATAGAAAGAAAAGGTATTATCTGGTGTCCCAAAGTACTTGGAGTGACCCCTCCAAATCAGGTGACCTAGAATCCCAGAGGCCCCAACAAGCTGGCAGAACGAAACGGCCAAATCACAGAAACCCCACAAATCGGTTCAATTCCAGGACCCATTGTTTTTTGCACTTTGTCACTTGTCCTGAGGAGAAAAATGGTTTTCACTGCACAAACAAAGCTTGCCGCAAGAAGATGAATGCACACAGGCTTCCACTGACTCTGTGGCCAAAGACGTGGCTGCACCAGACACAACTTGAGGACCCGAAGGCACCTGCAGCCGAGAATCCACTGATTGGGGGGCTGATGATGAGGTGCTTGAAGAATGGCGGCTGAAGAACACACTGGGGCGTGCAGAGCGAACACACAATTCACAAACTGCCCCCTGACCAGCATCAGGGTACTTGTCCCGCAGAAAAATTTGATCATCGCGGGACAATGAATCCCAGAGGACCACAGACGCGTCTTTTTGTGGGCAATAAAAACACTTCATGGTGCCAATCTGAACAACCAATATAGAAAGAAAAGGTATTATCCAGTGTCCCAAAGTAAATGAACACATCTTGGAGTGACCCCTCCAAATCAGGTGACCTAGAATCCCAGAGGCCCCAACAAGTCGGCAGAACGAAACGGCCAAATCACAGAAACCCCACAAATCGGTTCAATTCCAGGACCCACTGTTTTTTGCACTTTGTCACTTGTCCTGAGGAGAAAAATGGTTTTCACTGCACAAACAAAGCTTGCCTGAAGAAGATGAATGCACACAGGCTTCCACTGACTCTGTGGCCAAAGACGTGGCTGCACCAGACACAACTTGAGGACCTGAAGGCACCTGCAGCCCAGAATCCACTGATTGGGGGGCTGATGATGAGGTGCTTGAAGAATGGCGGCTGAAGAACACACTGGGGCGTGCAGAGCGAACACACAAGTCACAAACTGCCCCCTGACCAGCATCAGGGTACTTGTCCCGCAGAAAAATTTGATCATCGCGGGACAAGGAATCCCAGAGGACCACAGACGCATCTCTTTGTGGGCAATAAAAACACTTCATGGTGACAATCTGAACAACCAATATAGAAAGAAAAGGTATTATCCAGCGTCCCAAAGTAAATGAACACATCTTGGAGTGACCCCTCCAAATCAGGTGACCTAGAATCCCAGAGGCCACAACAAGTCGGCAGAACGAAACGGCCAAATCACAGAAACCCCACAAATCGGTTCAATTCCAGGACCCATTGTTTTTTGCACTTTGTCACTTGTCCTGAGGAGAAAAATGGTTTTCACTGCACAAACAAAGCTTGCCTGAAGAAGATGAATGCACACAGGCTTCCACTGACTCTGTGGCCAAAGACGTGGCTGCACCAGACACAACTTGAGGACCTGAAGGCACCTGCAGCCCAGAATCCACTGATTGGGGGGCTGATGATGAGGTGCTTGAAGAATGGCGGCTGAAGAACACACTGGGGCGTGCAGAGCGAACACACAATTCACAAACTGCCCCCTGACCAGCATCAGGGTACTTGTCCCGCAGAAAAATTTGATCATCGCGGGACAATGAATCCCAGAGGACCACAGACGCGTCTTTTTGTGGGCAATAAAAACACTTAATGGTGCCAATCTGAACAACCAATATAGAAAGAAAAGGTATTATCTGGTGTCCCAAAGTACTTGGAGTGACCCCTCCAAATCAGGTGACCTAGAATCCCAGAGGCCACAATAAGTCCCACAAATCGGTTCAATTACAGGACCCATTGCTTTTTGCACTTTGTCACTTGTCCTGAGGAGAAAAATGGTTTTCACTGCACAAACAAAGCTTGCCGGAAGAAGATGAATGCACACAGGCTTCCACTGACTCTGTGGCCAAAGACGTGGCTGCACCAGACACAACTTGAGGACCTGAAGGCACCTGCAGCCCAGAATCCACTGATTGGGGGGCTGATGATGAGGTGCTTGAAGAATGGCGGCTGAAGAACACACTGGGGCGTGCAGAGCGAACACACAAGTCACAAACTGCCCCCTGACCAGCATCAGGGTACTTGTCCCGCAGAAAAATTTGATCATCGCGGGACAATGAATCCCAGAGGACCACAGACGCGTCTTTTTGTGGGCAATAAAAACACTTCATGGTGCCAATCTGAACAACCAATATAGAAAGAAAAGGTATTATCTGGTGTCCCAAAGTACTTGGAGTGACCCCTCCAAATCAGGTGACCTAGAATCCCAGAGGCCCCAACAAGCTGGCAGAACGAAACGGCCAAATCACAGAAACCCCACAAATCGGTTCAATTCCAGGACCCATTGTTTTTTGCACTTTGTCACTTGTCCTGAGGAGAAAAATGGTTTTCACTGCACAAACAAAGCTTGCCGCAAGAAGATGAATGCACACAGGCTTCCACTGACTCTGTGGCCAAAGACGTGGCTGCACCAGACACAACTTGAGGACCCGAAGGCACCTGCAGCCGAGAATCCACTGATTGGGGGGCTGATGATGAGGTGCTTGAAGAATGGCGGCTGAAGAACACACTGGGGCGTGCAGAGCGAACACACAATTCACAAACTGCCCCCTGACCAGCATCAGGGTACTTGTCCCGCAGAAAAATTTGATCATCGCGGGACAATGAATCCCAGAGGACCACAGACGCGTCTTTTTGTGGGCAATAAAAACACTTCATGGTGCCAATCTGAACAACCAATATAGAAAGAAAAGGTATTATCCAGTGTCCCAAAGTAAATGAACACATCTTGGAGTGACCCCTCCAAATCAGGTGACCTAGAATCCCAGAGGCCCCAACAAGCTGGCAGAACGAAACGGCCAAATCACAGAAACCCCACAAATCGGTTCAATTCCAGGACCCACTGTTTTTTGCACTTTGTCACTTGTCCTGAGGAGAAAAATGGTTTTCACTGCACAAACAAAGCTTGCCTGAAGAAGATGAATGCACACAGGCTTCCACTGACTCTGTGGCCAAAGACGTGGCTGCACCAGACACAACTTGAGGACCTGAAGGCACCTGCAGCCCAGAATCCACTGATTGGGGGGCTGATGATGAGGTGCTTGAAGAATGGCGGCTGAAGAACACACTGGGGCGTGCAGAGCGAACACACAAGTCACAAACTGCCCCCTGACCAGCATCAGGGTACTTGTCCCGCAGAAAAATTTGATCATCGCGGGACAAGGAATCCCAGAGGACCACAGACGCATCTCTTTGTGGGCAATAAAAACACTTCATGGTGACAATCTGAACAACCAATATAGAAAGAAAAGGTATTATCCAGCGTCCCAAAGTAAATGAACACATCTTGGAGTGACCCCTCCAAATCAGGTGACCTAGAATCCCAGAGGCCACAACAAGTCGGCAGAACGAAACGGCCAAATCACAGAAACCCCACAAATCGGTTCAATTCCAGGACCCATTGTTTTTTGCACTTTGTCACTTGTCCTGAGGAGAAAAATGGTTTTCACTGCACAAACAAAGCTTGCCTGAAGAAGATGAATGCACACAGGCTTCCACTGACTCTGTGGCCAAAGACGTGGCTGCACCAGACACAACTTGAGGACCTGAAGGCACCTGCAGCCCAGAATCCACTGATTGGGGGGCTGATGATGAGGTGCTTGAAGAATGGCGGCTGAAGAACACACTGGGGCGTGCAGAGCGAACACACAATTCACAAACTGCCCCCTGACCAGCATCAGGGTACTTGTCCCGCAGAAAAATTTGATCATCGCGGGACAATGAATCCCAGAGGACCACAGACGCGTCTTTTTGTGGGCAATAAAAACACGTCATGGTGCCAATCTGAACAAACAAAATAGAAAGAAAAGGTATTATCTGGTGTCCCAAAGTACTTGGAGTGACCCCTCCAAATCAGGTGACCTAGAATCCCAGAGGCCACAATAAGTCCCACAAATCGGTTCAATTCCAGGACCCATTGCTTTTTGCACCTTGTCACTTGTCCTGAGGAGAAAAATGGTTTTCACTGCACAAACAAAGCTTGCCGGAAGAAGATGAATGCACACAGGCTTCCACTGACTCTGTGGCCAAAGACGTGGCTGCACCAGACACAACTTGAGGACCTGAAGGCACCTGCAGCCCAGAATCCACTGATTGGGGGGCTGATGATGAGGTGCTTGAAGAATGGCGGCTGAAGAACACACTGGGGCGTGCAGAGCGAACACACAATTCACAAACTGCCCCCTGACCAGCATCAGGGTACTTGTCCCGCAGAAAAATTTGATCATCGCGGGACAATGAATCCCAGAGGACCACAGACGCGTCTTTTTGTGGGCAATAAAAACACTTCATGGTGCCAATCTGAACAACCAATATAGAAAGAAAAGGTATTATCTGGTGTCCCAAAGTACTTGGAGTGACCCCTCCAAATCAGGTGACCTAGAATCCCAGAGGCCCCAACAAGCTGGCAGAACGAAACGGCCAAATCACAGAAACCCCACAAATCGGTTCAATTCCAGGACCCATTGTTTTTTGCACTTTGTCACTTGTCCTGAGGAGAAAAATGGTTTTCACTGCACAAACAAAGCTTGCCGGAAGAAGATGAATGCACACAGGCTTCCACTGACTCTGTGGCCAAAGACGTGGCTGCACCAGACACAACTTGAGGACCTGAAGGCACCTGCAGCCCAGAATCCACTGATTGGGGGGCTGATGATGAGGTGCTTGAAGAATGGCGGCTGAAGAACACACTGGGGCGTGCAGAGCGAACACATAAGTCACAAACTGCCCCCTGACCAGCATCAGGGTACTTGTCCCGCAGAAAAATTTGATCATCGCGGGACAATGAATCCCAGAGGACCACAGACGCGTCTTTTTGTGGGCAATAAAAACACTTCATGGTGCCAATCTGAACAACCAATATAGAAAGAAAAGGTATTATCTGGTGTCCCAAAGTACTTGGAGTGACCCCTCCAAATCAGGTGACCTAGAATCCCAGAGGCCCCAACAAGCTGGCAGAACGAAACGGCCAAATCACAGAAACCCCACAAATCGGTTCAATTCCAGGACCCATTGTTTTTTGCACTTTGTCACTTGTCCTGAGGAGAAAAATGGTTTTCACTGCACAAACAAAGCTTGCCGGAAGAAGATGAATGCACACAGGCTTCCACTGACTCTGTGTCGGCAAAACAAATCGGCGAAATCCAGAAACCCAACAAATCGGCAGAACAAATAGGCGAAGTCGGCCGAATTCGGCTGCCGATTTGGGGGGGGGGGGGTTGTAGTTTGCTACCTAGGGACTAGAAATCTCCTTCTTCAGGCGATGGACCCTTAGACACAAACTTTCGCTCCAGCTTGAATGGACAACGAACACATACAGACCTGGTTGTTGGGTTGGGACAGCGAAGGAAAAACCGCCTGGCTGAACTTGATCAAAACCAACGATTTCACTTGAACTACTTGAAGCCATTGCTGTGGCAAGACTGTGAGGTGAAGGTGCTTCACAGCAGGTCATTATTTCTTCAGCACGGGGTTTTGGCACTCAGTTCCACTTGCTTGGGAGCAAGTGCGCCAAAATTGGCCCTTGATCCGACAGAAATGTAATTGACTAGCCGAACTTAGTTGAAAACCCTTCAAAAAAATTTTGGGGTCCCTTGACGTTAGCGCACACATCCACGATGGCATAGCCGATGCTAACGGTATTGACCCTGAAGGAAAACCCCACCCAATAACTTCTTTCGTACATGACGATCCAAAATTGGAAGGCAGGGGGCCACTCATGGAACAGGGTACTCGACAACCCCTTTTTGCGATGCCTCACTATTCGACCAGGAATATCATGTGTTTCGTCATTCGAGTATCAGCTATTTGCGTCGCTGAGGGTGAAGCTTCCCACTGCCTTCTGAACGGTAGCTGCAACACCAGCTGCAGTTGCAGCCGGAACCGCACGAAAACCGCAGGTGAACATTCCGCCGCTACCACTGACAGTGAATTTGGGGAATTGTTGAACTACCTGAAGGCTACAGGTAATGTACCCCACGTAACGCCCGGCAGATCTTGCCATTCTTTTAAAAAAAATCCGACATATTTCCAAAACTCCAGACCTCGGCTGAGTGGATCAGGGGAATCCGCACAAATACACAGCATGGTATTGTTGCGCGCCAACAACAACAACAACAACAACTTGAGCGAGAAATCCGTTAGAAGCGGTGTGTGGTTCACTTGGAAGACGCTGGCAACAACCCCTGGTTCCAACTGTTGACGATTTGTGTGTACCAGTGTAGTAGCTGCCAGTCTTGCGTCTGAGCATGGCAGAGGTGGCAGAAAGATAGAAACGTACAAAATAGCTCAAAGCAGGTTAATGGCAGTTAGACTGGCGTCAATCTGAACTCCGGGGGATCAATGGTCGGTTCCGATAGACTGAATGTCCCCGCCATAGACAATTCCAGCCATTAGTCCAGCAGTACTGCGAAGTCCAATCAATGCACGTGTCCCCTTCTTGGTTGGGGTGCTCCACTATGTAATGTACAGCGAGGTGTTTTTTGCGGTTAGCTCTGCGGGTCACTTGAGTGCTTGTCCTTTCTGCCGACTCTATAGAACAACCAGGATCAATATAAAGCCGCCGTCCATTAGGTGTGGACTGCATTCATTGTACTACTTGCAAACTGACTGGGCTGCATAGCATGGCACTCATTCGGCCTGTCCCCTTCAGTTGCTGTTTAGTCTCAAACAGAGCAGGGAGAAACATACAATAGGAGGTGAGGAGGGTGTGAGGGTGGTAAACTGGCGTAGAAACCACAGCGCCAGCGGATACAAAGCAGTTAGTCACGACTGCCTTCTGTAGAGCACGTGCAAGAGCTGAGCTGGCTTGCACTGTCAGAGTTTTCTGCACTCCATGAATCAGTGTCACAGTGACTGATGTCAGATGTTGTCGAGAGAGCATCCGCCATGAGCGTTAGGTTGAGTGTAGGGAGGACCGCCTGTCCTTCAATGGAGTGAATGAGCGGAGGTGATGCCTGTGCGCAAAAATTAAGACGCTTCACCGGAAGCGGAGACCTGTCTAGTGTGAGTAGCTTAGACTTTTTTGGGGCGCGCGGTGTGCCAGCCACAGAGAGCAGCAGCGATGGGGTGCGTGGGTGAGGGAACCGCGGGTGCAGTTGCCTGCCCTGGTCAGCCAGGCGGTCCGCCTCATTGTTACCTTCGACGGTTACGTGAGAAGGTACTTTGACCCAATGAACAGTGCGTGGATTCTCATCTAGTGCTGCCAGGAGCTGTTCCCACAGGGGGACGTTGGAGACTGGGCCACACGACCCTATCCACCCACGCAAGCGCCAGCGGCGCGCCGCGCTGGTCGCCCCCAGGACCATGTACTGTGAGTCCGTGCAGATCGCAATGTCCCCTGTGCTAAATATGCGAAGTGCTCTGATGACCGCCAGCAGCTCTGCCGAGTTGTTTGTCTGCCTGTAGTCATTCGGCACAAAGGCCGCGATGCTCACTTGCTTTTCACAAAATATGCCATATCCTGCCAGACGGCCTGCGTGGCCCTCCACAGCTGAGGAGCCGTCTGTGTAAACAAGGGGGATAGCACTGTCCAAAAGGTCCTGCAACACCTCTTGTGGCTCCTCCGCCTTCTGCAGTTTGCGGAGTTTCCGCGTAGTGTTACGTGCTTGCCGCTTTGACGGGGGGGGGGGTGTCGGTGGAGTATTGGCGAAAGGGTTTGGGGGAGGGGAAGGTTTGGGTGCTGTGGTTGGAGGAGGGGGTCGCGGCTGTGAGGAACACTGAAGGAAATCCAGAAACCACGCTAGGACTGTCTCGGGAATGGGAAGGTAGCGGGGGCAGGAGGTCCGGGAATTCAACGTGCGAAACCACTTGGCACAAAAAGATTCCCATGTAATCCGAAGAAACGAGTTGTGCTTTTTGGCACAACGGAGCGACCAATTTGTGATGATGGCAGACCAGCCAATCAGGCCAGCTGGTGTTTCCAATGAGGCGGGCTTATCGTCCTGCAGCAAATGTACAACGTCAAATGGATGCGGCCCAGTGGACCGGAAGGCCGTATTGACGACCTCAAAAGCTCCTACAAGGAACCGGCAGTGAAACAGTGCATGTGAGATTGATTCTAATTCGTTGTCTATCGGACACCACACCTCCAAAGGCTTCCAGTCCTGTAGGCGCTGACCCACCAGCAGCTTGGCCCATAGGGCCCTGTGGATGGAATCTTTGTGTGAAGGCGGAAGGTTGCATCGATGAAAGGCCTGCCACACCGCATCAGGCTGACGTGGTGTGAGCGAGTGGGGTAGTGAGAGCATATCTACCACTGGTGAGCGGGTTCAGCGAGACCAGAAGGTAAGGTCCGGCAGTGGGAGTGGGCTGTGGGGCGTAGGAGCGGGTGGTGGTGGGGGGTGGCTGGTTGCTAAACGGCGCCTGTAAATGGGTTCCCACGTGGGGGCTAGTTGCGAAAACAGTGAGTCGTCCTCTAGCAACTGGCCCACTGTGAGTACCCCCAAACGGATGAGTCGCGGAGAAAAGTAGGAGAGTCGTTGGTCATTCAGGAAAAGGGTTGAGCGCCACAGTGGAGTGTCGTAGGAAAGCAGGGCTGGCTCTTCAAAACAAATGTCTTTTTTGACCAGGGAGAAAGCCCGCGCGCACCAGCCCAGATACGGCATATTATTTTTGATGACGTTGGGTCCTATTTGAAAGAAAGGCAATGAGGCCGGCGAAACCAAAATGCCCAGATCTTGGGCAAATGGCTGAAAGGAGCTATGTAGGACCTTGGGTACACTCAAAGGGTCTTTCACGTAAGCCACAAAAGCAGAAGCGTGCTGCCAATAGAGAAAAGTCTCTGGCGGCGCCAGGCTGTACCCTCCCAGACTAGGGGGGTGGGACAAAATGTTCAAGGTGACGGCCCAGGAGTTTAATTTGAGTGCGACTTGATAAACGGTCCGCAGCGCATTGACGACTGCTGGAGAGGGGAAAACCACGCGGGCTGGATACACAAGCAGGGGGAGGATCCAAAGCTTCAGGAGCATGACCCGCTCCGGGAGCGAAAGGGCCCGGGACTGCATGGCAAAGGCTCGCCCTAGTGCCTTCTGCAACGCGTGCGAGAAAGCCTGCTCCGAGGTGACATTCCCGAACTCAATGCCAAGGTACTTAGATGTGTCCTGAAATTTAAGGCCAGTAGAAAGAAGTTGTAGCTTGAGGGCTTCCGGCCATTGTCCTTTCAACAAAACTGCTGACTTTTTGCAATTGACGTGCAAACCTGAGTATCTGGAAAATGCTCTGACAGAACCCCAGACCAACAGAAAAATGTATACAGCGTTCTCTGGCTCCCCTGTAACAACGATAAGAAGATGATCAGCGTACAAGAGTACCTGCACATCGTCAGAGATAGACATGAGTTTCTGAGCCAATGGTGAAATGAGCATGGCAAAGATGGAGGGCGACAGGGGGCAGCCCTGCCGGACTCCTGAGGCAGGAGAGAATCTGTGATGGGGCATAACAACGCCCCTAACAAGCAGGCAAATCGGAGCAGTGAAAAGCTCCATCAGCAAATTAATGATCGGTAGAGGAATGCCCATGTCCATAAAAAACGTCTTGGCAAAAACATGCGAAACAGAATCAAATGCTTTACTAAAATCGACCGGGCAGAAAATGCCCTGGGAGGTCGCAGACCATGTGCCGAAGGCCTGCCAAAGATTATCAAAGATATAGCAGCCTTTGATAAAGCCCCTTTGCTGAATAGGGGTAACTGCGGACACAAAGTCCTGAAGCTGAAGCGAAACAATAGAGGCAACCCACTTGTTGTTAAAATTTTGTAAGACCAGAGGTCTCAAATCCTGAGCGCTGGGCAGACCCGCTGTTTTAGGGATGGGATTAAGCAGAGCAAGGGACCAGGTCTCCGGCAGGGATGGCGAGACCAACAGATTCTGATAAATCTGAAACATCAGCGGAACAAAATACTCAGAAAATCTTTTGTAAACAGCTCCCGTGAAGCCGTCAATTCCTGGGGACGACGTGGCGCTGAGCGAGTCCAATGCAGCGTGGACCAGATCAATCGATGCAGGTCTAATTAGTAACTTGGCCATGTCTGCTAAAGGCTTGTCCCCGAAGAAAGAGCGTAAATACCCTGAAACCTGCGGGGAGGAGAGTCCGGTAGACGACATCGCGTCAGACCAAAAACCCAGGAGCTCTTTAGCGATTGCTTCAGGGTCCGGGAGGACCCGTCCCATCTTTGTCCGTAAGGTATGGAGCTGTCTTTTCACCTGGAGTTGGCGTATCAAGCGCCAGACTTCTTGCTTCCGACGCCAAGGTTGGGAGGACCACGGGTCGGTTAAAGTGGTTTTTAACTTGTCCAGCACCAGCTGGCTGGTGCGGTCTGATTCTGATTGCTCAGCAAGTGCCGTCAAGACACGATACGCAGTGTGTGGGTCCGAGACATCATATCCTTTGGACTGCAAAAATTCCTCGGCGCCTGGAGCCAGGGAGTGAATCGTGGACTCCCTCAGCGAAACCTGGAATTCAGTAAAACCTGTACTGCGATGTGCTTTCTCATATGTGAGCGCTGCGCGTCGAATTAATGTCATAGAATCAGCCCACTGGGCAAAACCCGTGGTGGGAATGTGCTGTAGCTGAGAGGCAATGTCGTTCACAGTATCATCACATTCAAGAAACGACGTTGGGCACCTGCTACGTCGTTGGTGACTGTCGGTAGAAGCACGTAAAGACAATACGACGGCTTTATGGTCAGATGAGGCAAGGAAACATGGAAAACATTCACACACAGACGGAATAAATGCGCAGGGAATCATAACGCGGTCAATCCGGCATTGTCTGTCTATACTTGTGTCCGACAGGTCGAACTCGTGTTGCTCGGTATCAGGGGCCGGTGTACCACTGGGTTGCGCCGGTGGGAAACCCCACGTCCAGCCAGCAAGGGGGAAATTGTCAGTGCGGCCGGCATGCAGGGTTGCAAAATCATCAATCAGCCCGTGTCGCGTCAGAAAAGATATTTCCTGTTCCCTGGCCTCCAGGACATCACGCTGCTCTGGACTGGACCTAGGCAGGGACACATCACGGGTGGGTAGGATCACAGAATTGTGATCAGAGAGGAAAATTGTGCCGGCCAGGATGAAATGACTGAGAGCAGTCATGTTTTCCCACTGTGACTTTCTGATGCTGGCGTCGTGATGGAAATGGCAAACTGCGAAGGAGTGCTCAATACCATCTGGGTCCTGCAGCCTGACAAAGAGAAAACGGCTGGACCAGTTCCAGCTGGCGATATGGGACCACGATTTGGGGTATAGGATGGCCGTCCCTCCCCGTCCCTGTTTAGAAATGTTGGAGAGCAGCACCAGATCTTTCCTGTCAAAACCCTTCTGCAGGGTAAGGAGGGAATGCCGTTCCACCAGGGCTTTGTGATTGCACAAGACTGTGGGCAGCTGTGCAGCCCAGAAAAAATCTCTGGTGCATTGTGCAGGGGGAGGGAGGGGAGGGGAAGGGACAATGTTCCAGGAGCTTCCGGGTACGGCACACCGCAAGCAGTGGTGACCCGTGGTTGGGGGGGCGTGTATCTATAGATGGTGTATGCATCCCATGGGATGTATGCTTCCCAACTTGCCAGTGAAAACTGTGCCAGGCCCCACACCCCTTTGGCTACCTTTGCCCAGACAATATCTATATCTGCTAGCAGGATTTCCAGCAGACTGAGAACCAGAATTGGCACTGAAATTGAACAAGCTGCCGAGACTGATCCAGAGGCACTATCAGAAAAGGTGCACAAACAACGCAACTTGGCTGGGGCAAGCGGTTTGGAGGACGACGGCTGGTCACTATAGCTGGGGTAAGCACATCAGACATTCCACACAACAAATGCCTGCAATTATTCTCGGCTAGGGTTTGGTTTCAGGTTCAGGCTCGGGTCTGGCCTATGGCCCGAATAGCCCTAGCCCTGACCTTCATCCTTGAACACTGACCCTGGGATGCGGGGTCAGTAGCAGCCGTGTAGGAGCAGCAAAGCGGAACACACAGAAAGTGTCCTGCCATGCAAAATGACATTCAGAAAAGTTTGCCCTGGGCAGGTATCGTACATGGTGCACGCCAATCCTGGACTTTGAAGTTGGAAGATATCCGCTGAAATATTACATGAACTTCAGAGGTTTTCTACCGTTTTTGAATTCTACATCAAAACCTGAGAAATTTGAGTATGTAGTCCCCACTGGGGCGAATCTGAAATTTTACCTCTCGCCCTCACCACAGGCACCTCGGCCTACTGTCTGTCAAAATGTTGCTTTGGGGGGTGGGAGCATCAATTGGTCAGGGGAGTCCGCCAAGGCTCCAGCTAGGCCTGCCTCACAGCTTTCATGGCGTTCTGTCCAGTTCGTGCTCAGTACTGCAGCCGTGCGCCTGAGCGCCACTGCTTCATATCCACTGTCTGGGGTGGAGGGGGGCAGGGGGTCACATAGAAGGACTGGACATTTTTCAGTCACTGTCCATTGAAATCCTGCTGTCCTAGTTGGTCTCTGCCAAAGGGGAAAAGGGCCTCTTTTTGACATGCCATGCAGGCCAGGAAGGAGAGGCCGTTTGCATGGTCAGCGCAAGGTGTACTTTCAATCCCCCCCCCCACAATCGGCGAAGAAATCCCAATAAATCGGCGGAACAAATCGGCGGACCGATTTTTCAGCAAAACAGGTTCGCAGTGCCCTGGATCTTAGTCCGAGGCTCCAAACACACCTTCCTTTCGGTTGCTCTGTAATTGGTGTCATGTGGAAACACAAAATATCTCTCAATTTTCAAAAAAAAATTCTTCTCTCGGTCTGTACATGGTCCCTGAGGACAATGTATGTCAGTGTCAGCCAGTGGTCCAGTGGTATATGCCCTGGTCTAAAAATTCATCGGCGGTGGTGCAGAAGCCAAAAACCCCAACAAGTCAGCAGAACAAAAGGCCAAATCACAGAAACCCCACAAATCGGTTCAATTCCAGGACCCATTGCTTTTTGCACTTTGTCACTTGTCCTGAGGAGAAAAATGGTTTTCACTGCACAAACAAAGCTTGCCGGAAGAAGATGAATGCACACAGGCTTCCACTGACTCTGTGGCCAAAGACGTGGCTGCACCAGACACAACGTGAGGACCTGAAGGCACCTGCAGCCCAGAATCCACTGATTGGGGGGCTGATGATGACGTGCTTGGAGAATGGCGGCTGAAGAACACACTGGGGCGTGCAGAGCGAACACACAAGTCACAAACTGCCCCCTGACCAGCATCAGGGTACTTGTCCCGCAGAAGAAGATGAATGCACACAGGCTTCCACTGACTCTCTGTCGGCCAAACAAATCGGCGAATTCACAGAAACCCCGCAAATGAGCAGAACAAATGGGCGAAATCCGGAAACCCAACAAATCGGCAGCACAAATCGGCGAAGTCGGCCGAATTCGGCCGCCGATTAGGGGGGGGGGGGGGTTGGCAGTGGTCATGGGTGCAACGGGGTGCCATAAATCCATAAGTTCTGAGTGCACCAGCAGTGCCAAGGAAATGGATGGATTGAAGCCCCAGGGAAAGGGATAGAGAATGGGGTGGGTGCCGCACAGCCAGAGGCAGGCAAGATAGAGGGTGATGTTGGGAAGCGTAGCCACTGATTGGTACCAGCCCATCGGGACACAGCGGCTGTCTTCCTGTGTGATCCTGCGCCAGGGCTCTGTATGAAGGTCCCGGGGGGGGTGTGGGGGCTCCAGCCGTAGCGGTTTCCGTTGATGCACCAAAGGGCTGGGTCACCATCGGGCTTGGACCTTGCGTACTCGCAGGCGCCCTTTAAAGTGGTTCAACAGGAAACATCATACGCATTGCCTGTCCCTTTGCAACTCGAGGATCCTCCGCCACGAGGGCAGGCTTCGAGGGGGTCTTCCACAGGGTTGGGGGAGGAGGAAGTGCCGATGGCCAAAGGGGACGGCTTCGGGAATGGAACATGCCCAGAAGCATTCTCAGCTGAGTCAGGCGGAAATGCACCTGATCTGCTGTTGTTGTTCAACCTTTTATCATTGCCGCTCCCTCTGCTACTTGATGTCCCTTGGCTGTTACATGTCGATGTTCCTCTACCGCTCGATGCCCCTTTACTGTGCCCGCTCGATGCCCCTTTAGTGAGCCATGTCGATGATCCTGTGTGGCAGGATGTCAATCCTATAGGGCCGTGACCGGGTGCGATCGAATGGAAGGCGTCACCGAAGCCGCTGCTTGGCCCCTTGCTGCTTACTGTAGCAAAGGTGGAACAGCCGGTGGGATCAAGCTCAAGGATCTTAGGACGGGCCCGCGGGCTGTCCCTCGCGAACGGAACACGCGAAAGGCATTGAGAGGCGCGAGGATCGTCTTCAGAGGCCATAGCCTTCTGCCTCTGGAACTTGGCGTACTGGGTTTGCAGGTCCCTGATCATCTGGTGCATGGGCACCTCCTTCCCGACGTGCCAGTGCGCGCCGCTCCGGGTGGACAGCGCCTCGGCAGACGGGTCTGAGTTGCCCGACCGAATGCACGCAAAACCGTCGTACCCCTTCTGAATCAGCTCCTTGAGGATCACACTCCCATGGAGATCCGCCCCCGGCAAATCCACGTTCTCGTCGAGGATGAGGATGTCGCCACTCTCCAGGGCGGTCTGCTTGAACTCCTCCACTTCGTCCAGGTCTTTCCCGTACATCAATATGGTGCCGTTGGAGACCACATTTTGCAGGTTTGTCTCCAGAGTGATCTGGGCGATGTCGCTGTCGTCAAGACCCAAGATGGTCAATCCCGGTGGAAAGGGCGGCGCCGCCTGCCCGGCTGCCACATCGGTTGCCTCCGCTGGTGTGGCTACGGAGCTGAAGCACAGCTGAAAGAACACTTCATCTTCTTCTTGCCACAGCTCGGCAATCATGCCGCTCGCCCTTGCCGCCAAACCAATGTGGCGGAGGCCCAGCCCATCGGACAATGTGGGGCGCAACGGGTCTTTGCGCGAAGCCACGGAGATCCTAAGGCCCGACTGCGATGACCAGCGGGTTTGAATGGTCGGGCGTTGGGGGTTCGCACGGTTGCTCACCAGAAACCGGACCCAGACCCGTGCCTCGACCAGTGCATCCGTGTCCAAGTGCTCGCCGACTTCAGGTGTGACCTTGACGGTAAGTTTCACCCGGGGGTCGCGGGGGCACCCATGCCTCTTTGCATTGGTCACGGCATTGTCCAATACAAGATTGCAAACCATCGGGTCCAGCTCCACTGTCACCTGAGGGCAATCGTGCTCCATATCTCGGCCCCTGATGAGGTCTTGAGTAAATCCTTGAAGGTTGGTAGGGACCAGCTCCGTCTCGTAGCGGCCGGCGACCACCCTCAGCATTGCTTCCCGCAACTTGCACCACCACATTCCCCTGAAAAGGGAGTCGGATGCTCTCGAGAGAAGCGTGTGGTCATGGTTCACCACCGTCCGCCGACGAAACAAGTCGATGCACCCGCCAGCGTCCGCCATCGTGTTTTTCAGAAGGTGGTTCAACACGCTGTCAGCGTCTTGACGGTCCTGGAGGTCCTTGGAGATGTCTGCCACGGATTGCTGCAAGTTGTCCACAAGCTGCGACTGCTGTTTCAAATCGGACTCCCACATGTAGCTCGAGTGGATCAAATGAGCTGTCCACAGCCCTGTGGCGGCTATGCGACAAAACCACGCAGGGTATGAATCCGGGGACACCAGGGGCCAGCAAGCGATGACTACCCATTGGACCACACTGACGATGGCGGTCACCCGCACGCCTAGACGGATCAGGCAGCTGGACTGCACACAGTTCTCAAACAGGATGACAAAAAGCGTGGCAGTATCCAGGAAATCGACGGGGGACGCACCAAAGGCGAAAACGGGGTGCATCATGTTCTGCAGAGCGGGCAGTCCCAAGAGGCTCTCACTCTTGAAGTACGCGACAAAGCTGTCACAATGCCATGCCATTTGCCCTGTCATCAACACGGACCCAATGGCCAGCAGGTACACAGCGTACGGTCTTGCCAGACTGACGAAGTAAACAGTCGCAGCTGAAGCCACCAAGTACAACAGCAGGACAAGGCCACAGAACACTGACAAGTGTGGAACCACCTGGAACTTGCGGTGCCATACCTCACCGATGACCTGCAGAATCAGCAGAACACCACTGATTGCACACCAATGATACAGGTCTTTGGTGCGAATGGCACAGCGTTGTTCCCTTGAAAATGTGGGGTCTTCTTCTGCAGTGGAGGATGGGGGCCTCCGCGAGGATGAGCGGGTGCTGCCTGAGGGGCTGGATGCGTTGCCAATGTCATGGGCTGATCGGAAGTTTCGTAGGTTTTGTAACGTTGGCGCCGATTTCCTGGAGGATGTATAAGAAGAGCGGCTTCGGACGTGGTGTGTGCTGATGGGCACCGGCCTGTCCGTAACTGTCGACTCCGAGCTTTCGTGCTGCTCCTCAGGACAGCCAGGAAAAGGTGGAGAAGGCTGAACAGAGAGGGTGCTATCACGTGGGAACATGGTTAAGCGGGTGCAGGACTCACGTCCACCCAGCACATCAGCTTCGCCTGCCACCGTTCCCAGTGGGGAACAAACAAGGCCGTCATCATATTCCTGAGACATGTTTTTACAAAGACACCTGAGACGAAGAGGTGGAGCTTCCTTGATGCCAACCGCCATCGGTGGCTGGCAAACCGCTGTCCAGTAATGACCAACCACCGTCGGTCAACGCCAAATCGGTTAGTCCTGAACAAGCAGAAGAATCTGGGCGACTTAGGGAGGGCTCTGGATTGAATGTGGCAACGCGTTGCCACTGAGGGGGAGGGGGGGGGTAGGAAACATGCCAGGCTGTAGGCCCAGTAGCCCGTCCTCTTCCTTGGAATCCAATGAACCCTGGCAGCTGTGTGTTGGAGGTTTGGAAAGCGTGGCTGTGAGAGATGGCTCTGAAAAAATGAGGTAGTTTTGCGAAAGTCCAAAGGTAAGTTACCCTGCGGGCAACAAGTGGCAGGACAGAAATCAGCATCCCTGAAATACCATCCCCAGCCCCAAATCACAGGCAAAGCTTGATCTTCATGGACAACCACAAAACACCAACCTCCAAATGTGATGGCTCCAGATTTGAGGGGGTGATACTTTGTCTTGCTCTGAGAAGGGTGTTGTTCTTGCGCGGCGGGGGTGGGTTGGGGGAGGCAGCTTGAAATTCTTGGCAATCAACTTTCCTTCACATCAAATCTCATAGGGGTTTGCCCGGCGTGCGCCCGCTGCGCTACTTATGCATTAAGTCCCAACTTTAACCCCCAGATTTACCCTCTCTAAAAGAAGCCCCCGAAGTAGACCACAGTGGACTGCAAACCTTCCCTACAAAGCACACTGCATAAGGCGAAACAGCATGTCACTTTTCATGTGCCTAACAAACAGCATTATCCCATAAGTGTGGCGTCATTACATTCAGCACAATCATGCTCCTTGCACTCACCACAAACGATGATGGTGGTGCATTTTTGACAACACAAAGCACACACCTCTGCCTCATCCTCTCCCTCATCTTGCATTTTGTGTGGCATGAAATCCGGGACGGAGCATTGCAAGGCAAAAAGAAGCGCAGGTCTTTCAAGAGCTACTATGCCGAAGGAGAGAAGACAGAAGTTCAGGTGTTCATGATCCATATACTGTGCACCATGTGCCGCACCGCGTTGTGCACCGCATGCATGTGTTTCTCATTCAGCAGCCTTTTGGGCCTCTTGGTTGACTACGGTTGATTTTGCTAAATTGGTCGTTGTAATCATACTCAGTTGGGCGCCAGAAACTTCCTAAGTACACAACACACACACACACACACACACACACACACACCCAACACACACGCACACACACACACACACACACACACACACACACACATGCATGCATTGGGAATTTCTGCTGGAGAGCACAACCACCAACACCAACCCAACATCTCTGCTCCCCAAATTATTGACAAAATTCATTTTTTGATGTTTGCAAAACATTTTTCCTTGTGCCCCAAGCCTACCCCAAGAAAAGGTTACACCACACCGCAGTAAACTGTTGTCCAGATGGCCCTGTTGAATTTTTTGGTGCATGCAATAGACCAACCTGGCACATGGCTGCCCAGATGCACAGGTGCTCCACCCCCTACTTGTCATTGAAACGTGGCGGTAAAGAAGTTGGCAAGGTGGCTAGCGCTTTGAAGCTTATAGCTAAAAGTTGTGCCACACACACTGATTTCAAGATTCCACCGCAGCTTTGAGTGCACAAGTTTGCCCGTTATTCTCAAAATTGGATCAGGAACACCTCCCCAAAACATCACCATATCGCATGTCCCTTGTGTAAACAATGGACAACTTTTGTGTTAAGCATACAGTAAGAGGAAAAGTTATCCAAGGCAAATATTACCCAAACAAAATTCTATTGCCTTCGGCAAGTCCACCTCGCAGAGAATCTACCGCGAGCAACACACACCCAAAATAGGGTGGAAACTACATAAATACCGGCTAAAACATGCTTTACATACCTTGGATGATCATTTTAGGTGATCACGGTATCAAAAAAACAAGTTTCGAAAACTTCGATTTTTGAGCTGCCCAGGTTGAAAAACTGCATCAGCAGGTTGTGTACCAATCCCTTGGGAGACCCCCCCCCCCCTTGGACCTAATACCCAAATCGGGTGAAAAACACGTAAACACGGCCTAAAACATGCTTTACATACCTTGGATGGTCATTTTAGGTGATCACAATATCACAAAAAGAAGTTTTGAAAACTTCGATTTTTGAGCTGTCCGGGTTGAAAAACTGCATAAGCAGGTTGTGTACCAATCCCTTGGGAGACACCCCCCCCCCCCGGACCCAACACCCAAATAGGGTTAAAAACACGTAAATACGGCCTAAAATATGCTTTGCATAGCTTGAAATGTCATTTTGGGTGGTCACAATATCAAAAAAAAAGTTTCAAAAACTTCCATTTTTGAGCTGTCCGGGTTGAAAAACTGCATAAGCAGGTTGTGCACCCGTCCCTTGGGAGACCCCCCCCCCCCCGACCTAACACCCAAATAGGGTGAAAAACACGTAAATACGGCCTAAAACATGCTTTCCATAGCTTGGATGGTCATTTTAGGTGGTCACAATATCAAAAAAACAAGTTTCGAAAACTTCGATTTTTGAGCTGCCTGGGTTGAAAAACTGCATAAGCAGGTTGTGTACCAATCCCTTGGGAGACACCCCCCCCCCCCCCCGGACCCAACACCCAAATAGGGTGAAAAACACGTAAATACGGCCTAAAATATGCTTTGCATAGCTTGAAATGTCATTTTGGGTGGTCACAATATCAAAAAAAAAGTTTCAAAAACTTCCATTTTTGAGCTGTCCGGGTTGAAAAACTGCATTAGCAGGTTGTGCACCCGTCCCTTGGGAGACCCCCCCCCCCCGACCTAACACCCAAATAGGGTGAAAAACACGTAAATACGGCCTAAAACATGCTTTGCATAGCTTGGATGGTCATTTTAAGTGGTCACAACATCAAAAAAACAAGTTTCGAAAACTTCGATTTTTGAGCTGCCCAGGTTGAAAAACTGCATAAGCAGGTTGTGTACCAATCCCTTGGAAGACCCCCCCCCCCGGACCTAATACCCAAATCGGGTGAAAAACACGTAAATACGGCCTAAAACATGCTTTACATAGCTTGGATGGTCATTTTAGGTGATCACGATGTCAAAAAAGTAAGTTTCGGAAACTTCGATTTTTGAGCTGTCCAGGGTAAAAAACTGCATAAGCAGGTTGTGTACCAGCCCATTCACTAAGCCATTATTGGTGGAAAGAGCCATTTTGCGTTTTTGGCACGGGTTGTGAACGGCCCTAAGCAAGGCTAGAGACAGCAAAAAACGTCCTTCCGTATACTAGGAGGCAGATACTGTCACAACATCCCCACTCACACCCCTCAAAGTGGATACCACGGGTTCACCGAGGTTGCCAAAACCGCCAACATAGCAAAAATGGCTGAAAAGTGCATAAACTGCATAAGCGCTCGTCCCACTCCGCCCCATACAAACCCCATAGAGTCGGGACCCGGAAAAACTTTTTCGGCTCAAAATCGAAAAAAACCAAAAGATTCATGATTTTCGACCCAAAAAAAGGGGGGGTCATTTTTTGACCCCCCCCCCCCCACCCCCCCCCCCTCCCTCAAAACCTGAAAAAAGTGGGTTTCAAGTGGGGGGGGTCTGGGGGGGTCCGGACCAAAAACTCATTGGGGGATGCGATTATTGGACAAAATAATGATTTTACAAGGGGTTAAACTAACAATTCAACCCCTTGGGGTAGGGTACGCGAATAGCCCCAAAATGGCCAAAATGGGGGGGTATGTGGCGTTTTCCCCATATATACGCCTGCCTGGCTTTGATCTAACAACCTCTGCGAGGTGATTTCCATTTTTGAGCTGTTGAGGCGGGAAAACTGCATAAGCAGGTTG
Source organism: Eutreptiella sp. 'Long Island Sound 2002' (assembly GCA_964036045.1). Lineage (NCBI taxonomy): Eukaryota > Euglenozoa > Euglenophyceae > Eutreptiales > Eutreptiaceae > Eutreptiella > Eutreptiella sp. 'Long Island Sound 2002'. The sequence continues at coordinate 31,045,645 of OZ038390.1, forward strand.
CGCCCTAGACCCCTTGGGAGCCCCCCCCCCCCACACCCAAATAGGGTGAAGAACACTTAAAAGGGGGCTAAAACATGCTTTACATAGCATATTTCATCATTGTAAGTGGTCAAAATATCAAAAAAATGTTTTGCAAAATTTTCCATTTTTGACTTGTAAAGGGTTGAAAACTGCTTACGCGGTTTGTGCTCACACCAAATGCCATTGAACCGCCTACAAACAGCAATTTTGAAGCTTTTGGGGGGCCCGTGGCACGGGCTACATAGGCCCAGCGGCCACAACGTGGGTCCCCCTGGGTGCTCAAGTACCCGTATTGTCACTAAATCATCACCCAAACCCATCCCAGGGGCAACAGAAGGGTTTCAGAAAAGGCGAATTTCGGAAATCTTGCAGGTGTCACTAACCAGCCTACACAACGGCAATTTCGGGGCTTTTGGAGGGGCCATGGCTCGGGCTATATGGGCTTGGCAGCCACTACGTGGGTCCCCATGGGTGCTCAAGTACCCGTATTGTCACTAAATCATCACCCAAACCCATCCCAGGGGCGACAGCAGGGTTTCCGAAAAAGTCGAATTTTTGGAAATCTTGCAGGTGTCACTAAACAGCCTTATCCAGCGTGAAAACGGCTAAGTCCTCACTAGCAAGGGCCCATAGGGGGGGGCGACCGGGGGTACCTGGAGTTCGGACCCGGGACCCCCGCCATGGGTTAGGGGGTCCATGTACAAGAAAAAAGTTGCCCGGGACCTGGGTTCAAATCCACACACAGCACCCAGAATACGCAAAGAAGTTTTGACCCCCCCCCGACACCCCCCCACCCCCCCCCCCCGGCCCCCCAAAAAGGGGTACCCGGGTACGGGGGGTTAAAGGGGTCAAAAACGAAAAATTCATTGGGGGATCATTTTCTCTCCTAAAATGATGATTTTACAAGGGGTTGGACATCCGGTACCATACCTTGGGGTATTGTACGCGAATGACCCCAAAAAAGGGGGGTATATGGCGTACGCACCTGCGCTTGATCTAACAACCCTCTTCGAGGTGATTTAACCGAAATCACCTCGCAGAGGTTGTTAGATCAAAGCCAGGCAGGCGTATATATGGGGAAAACGCCACATACCCCCCCATTTTGGCGTTTTTGGGCCTATTCGCGTACCCTACCCCAAGGGGTTGAATTGTTAGTTTAACCCCTTGTAAAATCATTATTTTGTCCAATAATCGCATCCCCCAATGAGTTTTTGGTCCGGACCCCCCCAGACCCCCCCCACTTGAAACCCACTTTTTTCAGGTTTTGAGGGAGATGGGGGGGGGGGTGGGGGTGGGGGGGGGGGGGTCAAAAATGTCGAAAAAATGACAACCCCTTTTTTTGGGTCGAAAATCATGAATCTTTTGGTTTTTTTTTGATTTTGGAGCCGAAAAAGTGTTTCCGGGTCCCGACTCTATGGGGTTTGTATGGGGCGGAGTGGGACGAGCGCTTATGCAGTTTATGCCCTTTTCAGCCATTTTTGGTATGTTGGTGGTTTTGGCAACCTCGGTGACCGCGTGCTACCCACTCCGAGGGGTGTGAGTGGGGATGTTGTGACAGTATATGCCTACTAGGATACGGAAGGACGTTTTTTGCAGTCTCTAGCCTTGCCTGGGGCCGTCCACAACCCGTGCCAAAGACGCGAAATGACTGTTTCCACCAATAATGGCCTAGTGAATGGGCCAGTACACAACCTGCTTATGCAGTTTTTCAACCTGGGCAGCTCAAAAATCGAAGTTTTCGAAACTTGTTTGTTTGATATTGTGACCACCTAAAATGACCATCCAAGGTATGTAAAGCATGTTTTAGGCCATATTTACATGTTTTTCACCCTATTTGGGTATTAGGTCTGGGGGGGAGGGGTGGGGGGGGGGGCTCCCAAGGGATTGGTACACAACCTGCTTATGCAGTTTTTCACCTTGGACAGCTCAAAAATCGAAGTTTTCGAAACTTATTTTTTTGATATTCTGATCACCTAAAATGACCATCCAAGCTATGTAAAGCATGTTTTAGGCCGTATTTACGTGTTTTTCACCCTTTTTGGGTATTGGCCGCACGGGGGGGGAGGGGGGCTCCCAAGGGATTGGTACACAACCTGCTTATGCAGTTTTTCACCCCGGGCAGCTCAAAAATCAAAGTCACCTCGCAGAGGTTGTTAGATCAAAGCCAGGCAGGCGTATATAGGGGAAAACGCCACATACCCCCCTTTTTGGGCCTATTCGCGTACCCTACCCCAAGGGGTTGAATTGTTAGTTTAACCCTTTGTAAAATCATTATTTTGTCCAATAAACGCATCCCCCAATGAGTTTTTGGTCCGGACCCCCCCAGACCCCCCCCACTTGAAACCCACTTTTTAGGGGGGGGTGGGGGTGGGG